>VDFB02086081.1:352713245-352832134 GCA_007258455.2 Sequoia sempervirens | reverse complement strand
TTTCTTTGTTGGATGGGGTTTCCTCAAAGTCTGTGTTAATATCATGAATTTCTATTTCTATCTCCTTCTCCTTCAATAACTCAACTTCCTTATGTAGAGTTCCTATGGGCATCTCCTCACTTGGTTGCTCTATAAAAAGAGGTTGAGTGGATGCTTCTACTACAATAGATGTTGAGGCACTAGTTTCTATAATGGCCTCTCCTCCTTGCACCTCAAAAATACCTTGAGAAACAATATCCTCTCCAGAATTGGGAGGGAGAAACTCCAAAGGATCCTTTGGAGGCATTCTTCTCTTTTTCCTTTTATACCAGGTGGCTCCTGCAACCTTCCTCTTCTTGGATGTTTGTGCTTCTAGTTCCTTGAGCCTCATGATAACTTGTTGAATTTTTTTGTCCAATACTAGCCTTGCAATCTATTTTATGTCAATGGATTCTTCTACATTCTAGTCCACTGGATCAATATCCTTGTTAGCTATATTCTCTGCATCATACTAGGGATCCAAAGTTACCCCATCATTTGATAATGTCTCAGGGATGTCCTCTTTTATCCCATACTCAACTATGAGTGGTATATATATTGTCATATTTTTTCCTCTTGAGATCATATTCATCTTGCAAATCCATCCAAAAGTCCTCCAACAGATTGAAGTGTTTGTCAAAGACAATGGGTAGCAAACCCAACATCCTATGTTTAGGATCAAAGTGTTTCTTGGAAGTATACAAACCCAAATTCATTTGAATCAATTCATCACCAACAACCTTAGCTTCTAGAAGGTGTGGACAACTATACTTACCCAACTTCATGGGGAACTTATGACATCTAGTCTTGTGTTTATTACCAAACTTCATGTTAACTGGTAGAGCTTGATAATTGAATTCCATTAAGACAATTTTATTGTTGCAACACCTAGATAGTAGATGGGGGTGGTCATCAAAACTATCAAATCTTAAATAGGTAAATATAGGGTATTGGATATACCAATGTCCCCATTCATTGATGAAGGCCATGGCCTCTCTACTTAATCTATACCCAACATCTCCTATTAGATAGTTAATGATGACATATATAAATGCATCATTAACCCTCCTATAGTGTGACTCAGAAGCTTGAAAGGTAAGTTGATCATAGTGATCCCATCCATTCTTTTTTCCTTGAACCTCTCCCAATATACCTACTGTATTGAGTCTAGGAAACATCCCTCTTCTACGAGTTGCAAAGACTACATAAGAGGTCATGAAGAAACTCTTGGTTTCTCTCACCCTAAGCATCTGATTATGTATACAATCTGACACAATCATAGGCCAATCAAACTATTTCCTACCATCAAGAATGGTACAGATGAATGGGAACATCCATTCTTTAAATTGGGAAGCATTCCTCTTCCCAAACACCCTAGAGAGCATCATTATTACATCTAAAATCTTCTTGTAGAAGTCTGACCTTTTAGGTTGGCTAAGAAGCTTTTCCAGATACATTTTCTCAACACTCATCCAACTCTTGTTCATATGAGTTCTATTAGTCTCCCTTTTATCACTATATAATTTGAGAGCTTCTGCTTCATTGAGTTGCCTGGGATTTTAGGGAATGAGAGAATTAAACATAAATCTAATCATATGGGGTGTTAAGTCAATAATAACATTCCCCTGCAAATCCACACATTTCCTAGTGGCAGGATTGTATGCCCTAGCCACAGTCATTATCAATTCAGGACATTGAATTGATAGGGGGAAGATGGAAAAATGTGTTAGTCCAGATTGGACAATTCTCTATGTCCTCCCTATCACTTGTTCTCCAAATTTTTCCAAGAGAAACTCCTCATAACTAAATGAACCCAAGTTGGTATTAATAATGTATGCCCAATCAGAATCAACCTTGCTAGTAGTGAGAGTAGCTTCCCTATGTTTGTATCCTCGAGTGTAAGGGAGTTGCTCTACTTTAATCTTCTTTGGCTTAGCTCCTTGCCTTGAAGTTTTTGCAAGTTGACTCCTTTGAGAAGCCTCTTCTGATGTTGTTGATATCTTCTAATCTCTACAATGAACTATTGTATTAGATGAACAAAAAAGCATAAAATTCAATACATCAATCAACATCTTTCTCTAACTCCTTAGGAAAACTTTCATACTTAGTCAAATTTCAACTTCATCAGAGGTGGAGCCATAGAAGAATAAGGAATAGGGAACTATTTCAGTACAAAGTGGAACCAAGACCAAAACCAGGATGAGACCAGGGCCAAAATTAGAATAGAAACTAAACTCAGAACTAATCAGTAGTTCCAATTTTGACCTCCACTTCAGATTTGGCTCCACTTAAGGACAAGTATGAAGACCAAAATCAACAATGACTAGAAGTGGGATTATCTTAGGAATGAACCCCAATGGAAGACATCCTCGAGACAAGTTCATTCTTGAGTCTGCTTTCCCCAATTTAATATGAAAAATAGAGTGGTCACATGAATCGAAGGAATTGGGTCACATGGTTTTACAAGGAAATGAAAATAGAGGGGCTTAACCCCACCTCTTAATCATACAAAGACCAATTTAAACCCTAAGGCTAAATATTTTGCAAAGGTCATCTAGAAAACCCTAGTTTGCATGATGCATCGACTTAGAAAATTAGGGCATCACCAACCTGACATGGGAATCAAAGAATTGACAAGGAAGAACTATTGGAAAGGGTCTCCAAATAAAACTAGAAACATTTAACATGGGGATGACACAACCAAATGAAACCCTAGTTAGAAACTAGATAACGACAAAATGCACCTGTCACGAAAGTGATAGCAAATGGAAAACAAAAAATGGAAAGATAGAAAACAAAAAGGGAAAACAGAACAAGACAAAAACCAACCAAAAAAAAAGAAATGAGCAAAGACTCATAGAAAAATATTCTATGAATGCGCAAAAGCATGATGAACAAGAACGTGAGAAATAAATGACAAATCATAACAAGAAAAGAAGAGAAAAGAAACCCTACCTCAAAACACCCACAAGGAAAGACTGAAACTTGATAAAAAATTTCTCCCCGACATGCCTCCACAATAAAATGACTCCTCTCAACGTTCTCCTAGATCTAGCCTACTTAAACAACTTGCATAACAAATATAATGATCTAGTTAAACATATTTAAGATTTTAAAATCATTTTGCGCATGCAAGGAGGCTACAATTAATGCCTTAAATGTGATCAATTGGAGGAAGAAAAATCAACGCCAATGAATACTTAACCCAAGTGAACACCAAAAGCAAGGTGGATGTAGACTTGGATCTGAAACAAAACAAGAAATATTTTAACAAGCCTCTTATTAAACTTTGAACCTAGCTTCGGTCTCACGACAAAGACAAACAACAAAAGGAAATGAGGGTAGGACCGAGACAAAAATCGGAAATGGAACCTTTAAAAAGTTCCAAGTTTGGGTTTGATTTTGGTTCTAGTCCTGAAAAAGGAACATAACATGAAATAAGGACAACAAACACAATGGGAAGCGAGACTGGAACAAAAAATTGAACTTGGCCCAAACACCAATGTAAACAACAATACAAGGCAAACAAGTGGAGTTGGAATCCGAGTGGGAACAAAATCAGAAAATTTTACAAAATTCCAAGTTCGCTTCCAACTCTGGTTCCACTTTCACTCAGGAAAAACAACATACAAGGAAAATGACAAAAAAATCAAGGGAGAAACAAAATTGAGAGTGCAAGACACACCAAAAAACAACAAAAAAGAACAAGGAAAGAGGGCATACCCAAAACCAGGATGGAATCCAAACTTGGAACCAATACAAAAGTTTCAATTTCAGTTTCCATCCCAACTCTGCTTCCAATAGACAAAAAGAAACATGTACTCAAGACCAAAACAAACAACTCCTAAGACCCAAACAAAACTAAAGGAAAAAACAAAACAAAACAAAGGGGGACCCATTTTGTTGCAAAATAAAATGGGGTGGTTATGCAAGGCGTAACATCACCATTCTTGTCAAGCTATGAAAAATCAAATTCAAAATTTATTTTTGACTTCTGATAGTGAGACCTAGGGAAACTAAAAGTTCAAATATTGTACCAAAGGACCCTAAAGGTTGGATAGGATGCCCATACAAGGACCCATCTTCCCTTGGGCGATTATGTCCTTTTATAAAGGTTAAAACCAATTTTTTGAGCATATTGTTTGTTCCCTACACTTCCCATATCCATTGGTAACCTATTGTTTCAATCTATCATATTTTTTAGAATCTACATTTCATGCATTACGTCATATAAGATCATTAAGTTAGTTATTCAAAAATATTTCTAATCAATTCCAATCTCCTTAGGGTATAGATCTACGTTTGGTTGGCTCACCATTAAGGTTGATAGTTAATCAATTAACCTTGTTGATCTATATCCCAATGAAATCTATAAAAATTTGGAAATGCCCCTAGGTTATGGACACTAATCTTAGAGTCATCATATTTTTATGTTTCAAGTATGTGTGGGAAAGAAAAGGTGAAGGTTCTCAAAAAGATAAGAAATTTTTTAAAATGAGTACAAAGAAAAAAATAGAGGGATATGGGGCATCATCCCCAGAGGGTGTGGACAAGAAAGGTTTTTGCAAGAAGAAGGTGGCACCATGCAAAGAGAGATAATTGATTAGATGAAGTTACACTTCTTAATGAAAGTTATGGTAGATTTCAAAAGAGGAAATGTAGGTGCAGATGGGAAGCTGTGGCACATAAGGTAAATTGAGATAAGAATAAGAAAGTATTGGCCACCAAAGTAGAGGAATGTATAGATAAGAAATTACATATAGAAGGTGAAAACAGGGGGTGGTTAGAGAGAAGATCAATAAAAAAATAATTTTATTAATTGCAAGAAAGAGGTCACACCATATAGTGACAAGTTTAGAATTGAATAAAAGATAAAGTATATGAAAAAAAAGTAGAATGGGGGTTGAGAAGAGTAGGGTTTGAGTATATATGATAGGATTGAAGGAAAGATGGGTGAAAAATCAAAGAAAAAATAGGAAGGTTAATGGTTCCATCGAATAAATGGTAATGAGAAAGGTAGCTTGGATAAAGAGAATCAATGTTGGATAATAATAAGAGGAGGGGTCACACATCAAATAAGAGGAAAAGCTAAGAGTTTTCAAAGATGTTGCATAGAGTTAAGGAAGTGAAGATATGCATGTGCATATATAATGAAGGGGCCACACCATATGATATGAAAAATAAACTTTGAAATGAAATAAAAATAAGTTTCATGATGAGTGAGTACAAGTCATGCCAATGTGAAGAGCATGTCTGAATATGTGACAAGAACATTGCGGAGTAAAGAAATTTTGAATTTGTAAAATGAATAATGTAAAAAATAAATAAATTGAATTCAATTTGCGATGTTATTATAATTGCGGATATCAATAAAACTGTATACTTGTGACAATTTGGGAAAAAAGATGGAATTTGTTTTCTTCTCTCTAGTATAGATTCAAATTGAGAACAAATTGATGAAAAAATTTGTCAATATAATCGATTTCCTGGTTATCGTAGAATATTTATTCATACAATTTGTGCTTTTGTTGTGGTGATACAGTAAAGGAGTTTTTGTCCTGCATTATAATCTAACATAATGTACTTAAGTGTTATTACTTATCCATTAATATTTGATGGCATTAGTTAGATGTCACATCTATTTAGACAAAACCACATGTATCTTAATTAAATTTAAATAAAATGATTAAGAGTTAACACATGACTTTTTGAAATAATACTTTGTTGAATCATACATCTAAAAAGATTATTGAATTATACTTCACACATTATTTAATTATTCTACTATATTAAACACTCAATATTTTTATTATATAACATAAATTAGTTAGTTATAAAGATAAAATTTATGTATATCTATAGACAAGTAAAATGTACTGATTGATATTGTGCATATGATCTTGACCACTAACATCATTTCATCCTGAATCATCCTTCGGTCTAACAATTTAATCAAATACCCTTATCTAATTAAATTCATCAGTATTCCTCTCTTAATTAAATAAATCAGTTATCTAATTAAGTCACCTCTTCTCGATAATTAAACTAATCATTTTGATATAATTATCCTATTTAATTAAATAATTAATGTTATTTGATTAAATAATTAATTGTATTTGATTAAATCCCTTAATTATATCTATTAAATTAAATAAATTAAATCCTTATTTAGTTTAATCTAACATCATCTCTTTTAATTAAATAAATCAAAATATTTATTTAATTAATCCCTTATCACATTCTTCTCATATTTGATTTAAATAAATCCACAAATTTAAGTCAAATAGGTCACATCATTTAACCCCCTTCATTAAATTAATTAGCTTTGATTAATTTAATCTCCTCTCATGTCCCATCCTCTAGCTTTTACCACTTGCACATGAAAATAGATTTAATTGATTTATTAAATCTCTATTTGCCTCAACAAGGCATCTTTCGAAGAATATTCTTCAAGTTTGAATTCAAAATCTAAGTTGACATGTACATCCAACAAGGAATTTACTCTCTCTTACATGTCCTTTGCCTTGAGCCAAGTGGCATTCAATGCATTCTTCCTTCCCTCTTGCATGTCATTTCAAAAAATTCAAAATTCAAAAATATGCATTTATTTGCACAATCCTCAAAACTTGCACATCCTCCATCCATTCATAGGTTGACAAGTGGCACTTCTATATTGGTTAATTCTTAGTCCCACATTACTATATTTTGGACATTCATCCATCAATCTCATCTATAAATAAGAGTCTAATCTCCTCATTTCATCATCCACAATTTGAGTAAACTTACTATGCTCAAATATTTAGCAATCTCCATCCACATTTTTGAATTTGTAGATAGGTTATGCATATTTTGGTCTTGAAGCAGTCACCATTCTTCATCAAAGTTGATAATTCATCAACATTCATCAAACTTCCATCATAGGAGTTGGGAAAGGGCCAATTTTCACATCAAATTGGCACCAATTCCCCCATGGGATCAAGAGTTTGCATTGTCTTCAATAGGATTTAGCTTGCTTTATTGCTCTTTCATTTCATTCTTGTTTCATTTCCTATTTTAAACTATGCTAATGGATTTCATGGATAATCCTTGTTCTTGCTTGCATTCTATCTTCTAATGTGTTTGTTCATGTTGTTTTGTAGGTATTAGGATTGGGGTTCTCACAATATCTATTATTGATAATGGGTGTGAGTGATCTAAAAACTATATTAAGCCTTCTACTTCTCTGAGATATTTTTAATGGGAAAATGAACATCACATTAAGATTCATTTTAGAGAATATTAATCATTAATCTACATGTTTCCAATTGATTCTTGTATTTTAACTAAAAAAATATCTGCTATAGAAACAAAATATTTTATTCATGTCTATTGATTTATACAACTGATCAACTGACCCCAAGTTACCTTCTTTATTTTTGACTCACTAACATGTACAAACACATTATTATCTAATACAAAAATACACATAGACAAGTTGTAAATTATTTTACCTCCCACTTATTTATCAAGTCTACATCTCGAGTAGGTCAAGTCTCAAATCCCTCTATAGTTGTGATCATTCCTTTGTTTGAAAAAAAACATCTCCATTATGATATTCCATAGATTAAATTCAACAAAAGCATCTTGATTATAAGATTTCATAAATTTATTTATTTTTATCATGTCTTTGTGCAACAAAAGCAAAAGCATATCCATTATTGCTATAAAAAATGTGATAATTTCTACCTTTCAACCACAAAATGGTAGCATTTTGTGTGGTTAGAAACATCAAAGGAAGGTGCATTCAAAATCTTGAATATGTGTTTGACCAATCTACTCAAAATAAAACAAAATCTTCACATGTAAGCTCTTCATAGATTTGTTGGAAACAAGCAACACTGAGAGGGGGGTGTGAATTAGTGTTGTGCAAAAATTCAACTTAATTATTTTTTCATTTAACTTACTTAATCATTCAACAAAATAAACATGCATCGACACAAAGAAATAAATGAAAACACCACAACACTAGAATTTTTACGTGGAAACCCTATTAGGGGAAAAACCACAGTGGATGGCCAATCCACAATATAATATGAGTATACCCAAAATGAAAAGTACAAAATGAGAATGCACTTGCATTCAGGGTCACTGCCCTATAATGATTTTGAATAGATCCAAAGGAATGAAATGATGAAATATCATTGACAATGCCTAATTACAATTCCAATTAAGCTTTGTAGATAATGTCTTGTCCTTCTGACTGATTCAACAATACTGCTCTGCTTTGCACAAATCACACTGCAAAAATCTTAATGCACAAGTCAAACTATGCATAATCGCCTAATCGTTGTTCCTAATGATTGTAAGACACCACCACACTTCCCTTTCCATATCTCAAATGATATATCGAATCTCTTATTTGAACATAAAAACATGTTAAATAATTTCACTTTACACATCCACAATGTGCCACATTCAGGGTATGTGTAGGATCATGATTGGCCAAGAAGTGGCAATATGATGGGTATGTGTAGAGTATGTGGTTGACAAATTTTTTTACTAAAAATTGATGAAACAAAAAGGGTTTTTAAAGGAGATTCTTAGCTTTCCACCAATATAAATTATGCTTTACTTTGAATTTAATAAATAATTATTATTCATTTTCTAGTTGAATTATGACTAAAGTCCTGATTGATAGGCTGATTGAAAAACATCTATAGCTTTGAAATAGTATTGCATTTTTTGCATATGAAACACGCGTCACATTCTATGCTTTGCATACTATTGGATTAAAAAAAAATGAGTTTCATGAAGTTTTGACCAAGTTAAGGTGGTCAAACATACAAGTTTTTATATTTTTTAAAAGTTGTAATAAAAAATTCATAATTAATTATTTACTTGGAAATAAATTACAAAAAAATATGCATCACATCAAGACTTGAGTCCTTTACTTATATCTAAAATATTATAAAAAAATATTACCATTTTATTGTGGTTAGGGTGGTCATACAGACACCTACTTCTTATTTTTTCCCCTAAAATTTAAGTACTACTGAAGTGAAATTTCACTTTTACAGTCTTTTAGTAGAAATGGAAAGCATGCCATTGGAGTTTCATGGGTGTTGATTCTTGGCTGCCCCGTTTAAGTGAGTGTCATGGAGGGGAGCCAATGGGGTCAAGCATCTAACCATTCACTAAAGATAAGCATAGCTAGACTTGTCTAGGTGGGGACTCAACAAATATTGTCTTCCATATCCATAGGGTTGTAATTATTCTTGGTTACAAAATGCTTTGCTTGTTTGAAAACATCTTGGAAACGAACACTTAAACATCATCGCCAAAATTTCAAACCCTTTAGGAGACAAATACAACTGACCTGATTCATGTGTTATTGCTTGCCCTTGGGATTATATCCTTAGAGGTTTCTAAACACTTGAATTACCTCTCAATTTTTCTTCTAAATTTAAACAATAAGTAACCCTTGCCTTGAATTCATCAAATTTCCACATAACATACTTTGTGGGATTTGAAGAAATTAAGACATTGGACATCTAGTTTGGAAACCTAATCAAAGAAGTGTTTTTGGTAAAATAAAGTCCCGAAGCAAAGATAACAAAATGAACTCTCACATGTGTTGAAAGCTCACTATTTACAAGAAATTCAAATCCTAAAAAAAGGTCCTTGGTTCAAAATACAGAAATGTATGCTCAAATTGAATCACTTCTTAGTCATAAAGGTCCATAGAAGCATTGCATGTTCTTCAATACTGAGGTTTAGGTAAACAAAGCTTCTTTTTTAGGTTCATCCTAGGATCAAAGGAAATCAAAATCTTTTTTCATCCACCCCTCGAACATCAAACCAAAAATCATCTCACCATCATCTTTTGAGAAATCTTGAAATTATCCTTCATGCTAGGCTTTTTGGAAAAAATCAAAATCATCAAATCCTTGAGACAAAATCCTTGAAATCTTTATCAAATCATATTTGGCTAGGTATATGTAGATGCATCCTTTTGCATATGCTTAGTCAAAATTACCAAACCATCTTATTTAGCTAGGTATATGTAGATGCATCCTTCTTCACATGCTTGGTTAAATTGTCATCTTGTTTGAATAGGTGTGGGTAGATGCATCCTTCTCCCTAGACATATTCATATTATCATCCTTTGAGAAAATCTACCCCTTAGATAATCATCCAACATCCTAGGGTCTATTTGTTCAATCAAAGCAAACCAAAATTAAATCAAGTCAAGGGAAATACAAAAAATCAAAATCAAAATCCAAAATATATCCAAAAGTCCTAAAATTCTAGCATTCCCCTCAAGATTTATCAAAAGATCAAACATCCACATCATTCATCTTTTACATTATATCACTTTTTGATCCTCAAGATATCCTAAAAAATTTCTCTTTTGTGCTTAAAATAAGATCAATCCAAAGAATTGAGAGATTCATCTCCCATATTCTTGAAAATTGATCCTTGTTTTATGGTTCAAACTATATCTTAATACAAGAAGAACATGGAAGCTGACAAAGAAACACCCGCTTCAAGTGACTTAAGCCAAACAAATGCTAAAATGAATCCTATTGAATCAAGCAACCCTTTAACTATCTCATCATCACAAAACCCACAAGAGGAAATTCAAGAAGAAGACCTTACCTTTGGGATGCCACACAAAGAAATAACCGAAATTCTCCAAAATCCAAAAAACCATAAGATCATCAACATCATGATGAGGCTTAACCCTTCAGTATACATGCTTGAACTAGCAAAACAAGGGGACAAATTACCTTATGATTTTGACATGAGCTCCATAGTGGAACCATATTTGGAGATCATACCTCTAATTTTATCCACACTCTTGATCTCATCTACACCCCCATCCCAAAGTATCACTCAAAACATTCCACAAATCACATCTTTTGCTCCAACCCAATCCAATGTTAATAAGGGAAACACATTTCTTAATGCTATGCAAACACACCCCCTTGTCAACAATCAAGACTTGGATGCAAATACCATTTTGGAACAAAACATACCCCAAAACCCATTACATAAGTATGTCCCTCTCACTTTCCATAATGATCCATCATCATCATCCTTCCACACAACACCTCAAACTTCTCTCCTCACAAATTCGCAAGAGGAAAGTGACATGTTTGGACCTGGGGGCATTTTCGACACCACATCATTTTCTCAAGAACTCACACCCCTCAAATTTTCTCCTCTTCCACCATTACCACCATTATCCACACCTCTACTTGGCTTGGGACACCCACCTTTACCAAATATCAATCAAAATCAAACCAACATTCCAAACACCATTCAAAGTATTACGCCAAACTCTCAAAACTTGTCATCAATATTGCAACAACAAATGACAACTACACAAGCAATCATGAAATCATCAACCACCCCCGTAACATCTCAAATCATGGACTCTCAAGGACCAACCACATCAATAGCACCATCCACCACTCAAACCATCAACACAACATCACTGCTCACCACCACCACAAGCACCATTCTAAATCCACCACCACCCCCACCACCACCAAACTTCAATTTATCAAGAAAATATAGCATGGCATTGCAAGTCACTCACCAAGTTACTTATCAAAAGGAATTATTATAAGTGAAAAAGAAAAAAGCCACACAAATAGGTGCCCAACAAGCTGCACAAGTAGCACAAAATTTTCAAGCTGCCCAAATTATACAACAAGCACAGTAGGCCATACAAGCCCAAGCCTTATTGCACAACAACAACAACAAGCCACTCAAGCTGCTCAAGCAGCCCAAGCTACATTACAAGCACAAAAGGATACCCAAGCCCAAATTTTGTTACAACAAGTGGCACAAGCCCAAGCCCAAGCTAAAGTGCACACCCAATATCAAGCACAAGTACAAGCACAATTTATTGCACAAAAATAAGTAGCACAACTACAGGCATATCAACAATCAATAAAACAATATCAAGAGTAGCAAGAAGCAACCCAATTGGCAGCCCAACAACAAGCATTTTTGAAACAACAATAAGCTCAATAATAGGCAATCCTAGCACAACAACACCAAGTACAAACACAACAACAACAAGCATTGTTTATACAGCAGTAAGTGCAAGCATACCTAGCTTGATAAAATGTGAAAATTCCATCAAAAAATACACCAACCAACCCACCCATCCAACCCACAATTGAAACACCCTAGAATACCTTCATCCCACCCCATGATCCACAAAATGACATAATGACACAAATTAAGTTGCTCTCGCAACAAGTGCTCGATCTTTAATTAGGGTGAACCAAAAAAACACCAAGCAACTTGTTTCCATATCCATTTGATAGGAGCCTTGTGATCAAACCATTTCTGAAGAGATGCCCAAGTTTGACAAATATCGTGGGATGGGAAATCCTGAAGATCACATTAGGGAATTCTAGGTTCATTGCATGGAAGTCGTATATGATGATACCTATATGATGTCATTATTTCCTAGGAGTTTGGGTGGCCATGCTATGGAATGGTTTTATTTCCTACCTACAGGAATCAAACAATTCCAAGAGATTATAGATGTATTCATTAAAAACTATGCATGCAATATTGCAATGGATGTTAGTCTAGAAGAACTCTCAGCTTTGAAACAAGATAAGAATGAATCATTCAATTCATTCCTACAACAATGGTGATCCAAGGCCAATCAGAGAAAATGGACCATGCTTGAGGAACAACAAGTATGCACCATCATATCCAACTTTGATGGCCTCTTTGCATTCCATATCAACATACAAGGGATCACCACATATGACCAGTTGATCTCCAAGGCGCTCAACATCGAATGAGCCCTTATGACACAACCTATAGGATCAACTTCATACCCCAAGCAACAAAACAACTGCCCACCCACCAATTACCATGATAAACCTCACACATGGGAAGAAACAAAAACATTACTAATGACGGTGTCATCAATGCCAAGGTGGTCATTAATGCCCCTCAACAAAATAAACCATCACAAATCCAAAACCAACACAACAATCCAGAAATTAACAATGTCAATGATCAAATGGGACCACCCCAATGGAACAAGAATTACCCCAAGCAAAAGTACACCACTCTGGGGGAACTATTTGAAGTCATCATGAAGAAACTGATAAATGAAAAAATCATAAAAGTGCCCACCTATGAGAATTACCAAGAATTGGATGTGAAACCTCCTTGGTATAATGAGAATCAACTCTGTGACTTCCATAAAATAAAAAGGCATACCATGAATAGTTGTATGAGGTTAAAAAACATAATTCAAGATCTTATCAATCAAAGAATTATAAATGTGGAATAGCCAACTCATCTGATTAGGATCTAGAATAATTGCTTGTAGAATGCTTAATGTAAATAACAACTTGAATCAATTCTTAAATGAAAAAATTGAATATCATTCAAATGCTTAATCAACTTAGCATAATAAAATGATAACCAAGATGATGAACTGAAAGAAAGAGAGAGAAAGAAAGAAGAGATCAAACGCAATCTCCAAAAATCAATTACAATTGCACCAAGACCATTTCTTCTAGCACTTCAGCGGCATAACAATACTCCCATGAACAAAAATGGCTCAAACAAATCCTTAGAAATCCCTCTTTTGCATCACCTATTTTCATAACTATGTCCTTCACTAAAAAACTCTTCCTTCTACCCCCTTTTATACCACAAATATTCCCAAATCGATGAAAAACCAATTGATTTGGGAATTTCAACTCAATCCCCCTTACATAGTAAATATTTTGAAAAATCCCCCCTTAATTACATAATAATCTTTTAAAAATATTACCTTATCCCCTCTTATCCCTTATTTGGGCTTTAACTATTTCCAATAGTTACATCTAATCCTTTTAAAAGGATTATTGTTTTACAACTTGGAGGGAATTTATTAAATTAAGGGGTATTTGGTTTCCACATTTCCACAAAACCATCCAATGCCACTTGTATTTTAAAGCCATACAATATACAATGTTGGTTTGAAATTCTCATTTAAAATAGGGGATGAGTTTGGTTATGGGCTATTTACATCCCTTAAAAATAGGGATCAATTTGTTTTCCCTAAAACAACGTAGCCTAAAAAATAGCATGAATTCTTTTAAAAATAATAGTGATCCCCTTTTATAGGGAGGGCCACATTTTTTTCTTAAGGAAGTGATTTAATTATTAAAATGGAGGGCATGGCTGTTATTAAGGGAGAGCACTCCCTCTTTATGAGTGGGGGACCCACCCCCCATATTTATTTATTTTTTATATATATTTTTAAAATAAAGCCATGTCCAACAAATTGCCGCCACATGTAACTTTGGGAAGCCACCATGTGTCACCTCATGATTCATCCATGTCAGCATGATGACTTCATGCTGATGTCATCATTGTACCTTCAAGTCAACCTAGTCAACCACGAGCTTTGACCTTCCATATCTTGCACATACGAGCTTCGATTTGCGCGGAACGAACACCATCGGAAAGGTCTTGCCGAGCTCTTTGCATTGACATAAATTTTGACCACTTTTGGTGACATCAAATTTTGACATTTTTTTCTTGCCTTGGGCCCTGAGTTGACCAGTTGTTGACTAGACTTTGATTGGCAATAACTTGGGCTTCGTAGCTCTGTTTGACTTCGTTCAAGTTGCACTGGAATCAAGACATCGAGCTCTTTCTGATGGTGCTAAAGTTTGGAGTACTGGAGATTCTTCAATTTTTAGTGAAAATATTCCCCAGATCACCAACAGGAAACCAAGACCTTGAGATATACATGAATCTAATGCCTAACTATGACAATAAAGGGAATAATAACATTGATAAGGGGAAAGGAACCCTCACAAATTTGAATCATGTGTATGAAACTATCATCATCTCCCTAAATGAATACTACTTAGTAATCACTATCAAAGGAGCTCAAGCAGATTGTGGAGTCATCACAAGAGGGAAAAGTTACCATGGTAGGATCATCCCAGCCAAATAGAGTACCCGCACCTAGATCTATCCCTAATGGATATAACATCCTTGATCAGCTCAAAAGAATGCCAGTGCAAATCTCCATCATGGAGTTACTAAAAATCTCATCTGCCCATAAGAAAATCCTTGAGCAAGCATTGAATTGATCCACTGTCCCTGTAGATCTTGATGCGAAACAATTCCAAGCTATGGTCAGAAATATCATTACCCCGAATCTCCTCACATTCTTTGACCAATATTTTCTTTCCCAACCATCTCATAACCATGCACTCCACTTAGAAGTCCTAGTGCACAAAAGCAAAGTCAAATGGGTCTTGGTGGATGGAGGTGCAAGTTTGAATATATGTTCTCTCAAGCTAATCAAACAATGAAAAATCTCAAAAGACTCTATCAACAAAGGAAAGGGTATCACAATAAGAGCATATGATGATCAACAAAGAGTGTTCCAGGGAACAATCAAAGCCCCTATTCAAGTAGGGCCATCTATCATGGAAACCACTTGTAAGGTCTTGGACCTTGAATTGTCGTATAACATCCTCCTAGGACGCCCATGGATTCATGAAATGAAAGAAATAACATCAATTTTCCATCAATGTGTTGAATTGACACATGAAGGACAAGAAGTTACCATCCATGGAGATCCCAAACCATTCTCCTATTGCAAAATCCTTGAGGCAAAGTACTATAAAATCCCCCAAGTACCAAAAAATGATGAGGGCCCATCTACACCATACATTGATCCTGCCACTCCTACCATCCCCACCATCTCCGAAATTAAGGTCATCATCCAAGATAATGGTTGTGGAAACTACATGATCCCTAAAAATTCTTTTGTAATAGGAGAGTTACCACAATCTCCTAGATCATGGGGATGCTCCCAAGTAAATGAAGCCTCCACATCTCAAATGTCTCCTAAAGACTATCGCAACTTTACAAGTTGGGGAGATCTTGGCCAAGAGGTTATTGAGGCAAATCCATCTCATATGCTATACCAAGATGAGAGACCAGTAGTTGATTTACCAATGGATGATACAAGAAAGGGTCTACAAATGATGCTCACAATGGGCTATGACATAAATAAAAGACTTGGGAAAAATGACAATGGGATTTTAATACCTATCATTCTAGAGATGTGAATGATAACAAATATTTGTCTTGGATGTACCCCTCCAAGTATAACCATACATGGCCAAGGTCCTTCAATTAGAAAAGTAAAAAATCCTCCTCAACAAACTGCAGCTGAACTATGATTACCAGTATCTATAGGTTGCGTCATAGATAACTTCACATTTGACATAATTGATGTCTGTAGTAGTAGTGATGATGAGGATCCCATGACCAATTTACCTAGGCTATTTGAGGATACCAATTTTTGCATGATTAGCACCCTATCTTGTGAATCAGACCACCAAAATCATGAAATCTGCCTAGTATACCCCCAACTCATTGACTACAACCAACGAGGACCGCCAGTTCTTGATAATTTCAAAAATGATGAGGCACTCTCAAAATTCATGGGACTACAGGAAAAAATTCCATGTGGAGATCATAAATCAGGGTTCACAATTGAGCTAGATATGCATGCCTATTATGGGGAAACGATTGAATCCCTCAGTTGCAAAAGTGAAAAATTAAGAGTAATATCTAAGTCCTTGAGTGAAAACCACATTGTAGCACTGTCCGACCAGAAAAAAGTAAAAAGAAAGGATGCATTCAATGGTGAAAAACTCTCTAAGGCACTTGTGGATGGGGGATTCAATCTTCCTTTCAAAGCTATTCATCAAGAAAAAATAGCAGTCCTGGCAGGAAAATGCAATTTGGTCAACCTAGGAATAGAAGAAACCCCACAGATCACATTCTATGTGGAATCATTATTATTAGAAGAACAAGAGCTCATAGCATCCTTCCTCAGAGAGAGACAAATAAACTTCGCATGGAGCTATGCTGACATGCCAAGGCTTGATCCAAAAATTATGGTTCACCACTTAGCAATATACCCAGAAGTAAAGCCGGTTAAACAAATTCAGAAAAATGCACCCTTAGATCACCCTACTAGTAAAAATGGAACTAAAGAAGCTATTAGATGCAGGATTCATTAAACCAATAGATTATCTAGAATGGGTGTCAAGCTTGGTACCTATTTAAAAACCTAATGGGAGAATTAGAATCTACACAAACTTTAAAGACTTGAATAAAGCATGTCTGAAAGATGATTTCCCATTGCCCAATATTGACATGATTGTAGACATGACGGTGGGACATGAAATGCTTTGCTTAATGGATGTCTTCTCAAGTTATAACTAGATAATGATTGCTAAGGAAGACCAACAAAAAATGGCCTTCACTTGTCCATGGGGGACTTACTGCTGGAATACGATGCCATTCAACTTAAAGAATGCAGGACAAACATACCAAAGGTCCATGACCTTAATCTTCCATGACATGATTCACAAGACTGTCAAAGATTATGTTGATGACATTCTAGCAAAGTCCAGAAGGAGAAAGGATCACATAGCAACCCTAAGTACCATTTTTGACAGGCTAGAGGAGTACAAGGTTAGATTAAACCCAAAGAAGGGTGTCTTTCATGTACAATCAAGAAAATTGCTAGGATATATAGTATCAATGAGAGGTATCGAGGTAGATCTAGAAAAAGTAAAAGAAATCCTTGAGATGGAAGCACCAACAACATTAAATCAATTGAGAGGTCTCCAAAGTAGGCTTCAATCCATTCATAGATTCATAGGACAACTGGCAGACAAATAGAAACCATAATCTCACCTACTCCACAAAGGAGTAGCATAAAAGTGGGATAACAAGTGTGAAGAATCCTTCAATAAAATCAAAGAATATCTACTTACACCACCAGTCCTAATGCCACCAATCCCAAGAAAACCATTAATTCTCTACATGTCAACAACAACAGCAACCCTTGGAGCTCTCCTAGCTCAGCATGATGAAAATGAAACAGAAAGGGCCATCTATTACATTATTAGAACAATGGTTGGGCATGAGCTAAACTATTCATTTATTGAGAAAGCATGTTTAGCAATAGTGTTTTCATCACAAAAATTCAAATATTACATGTTGGCACACAAAATAAAACTCATCGCCAAAATCAACCCCCTCAAGTACTTATTGTCAAAGGCAATGATCACTAGAAGAATGGCCAAATGGGTGATGATACTATCAGAATATGACATTGAATATGTAGAATGGAAAGAAATCAAAGGCCAAGTCATTGCAAATCAACTTGTAGAAGCACCAATCTATTCAGAGAATCCCCTCATCTCAGAGTTTCTAGATGAATATATTTTTAATCTCAACATAGCCGAGCACTGAAAATTCTACTTTGATGGCTCATACGCGCAACATGGATTAGGATCTGGTGTCTTCTTTATAACCCCACAAGGGGACTACATACCAAGATCCTACAAATTGGAATTCCCCTACACCAGTAACAGTTTAGAATACGAGGCTTTGACCATAGGTCTCAGAATAGCAATGTAGTGGAACAATATAGCTCTCAAAGTATACAAAGACTCTCAATTAATAATAAATCAAGTGAACGATGAATACCAGAACAAGGATGAAAAGCTCACTCCATACAAGAAATTGGTGGAGACTCTCAAAGAATCCTTCATTGAGAGTACGTTTGAGCTGATTCCTAGAGCCAACAATAGAGCATCAAATTCCATGGAAACAATTGGATCCTTACTGGGCATCCCCCACAACATTCCAAAATATGAGTTCCTGATAAAGTAGCTTCTCGTGCCCGCATTTGAGGTACCAGAATCAAAATTCATGTGTGAAATCATTGGTCTTGGTGATCCTTGGTACCACAAAATTTATACATACCTTTGAATAGGAGTCATATTTATCAATTTACCCTCAACCCTAAAATGAAACTTTTTCAAAAAGGAATCTTGATTCATCATCTTAGGAGATACCCTATATTGCAGGAGCATAGAAGGAACCTTATTGTGTTTCTTAAATGCTAAAGAGGCATTGACTGCTCTAACTGAAGTACATAATGGTATCTATGGTTCACACTCAAGTGGAATGACCATAGCCAAGAAACTGTTGAGGATGGGGTATTATTGGCCCACAATGGAAAGAGAAGCACATGACTATGTCAGAAGGTGTCTACAATGTCAACAACATAGGGACCTCATCCATGCTCTAGCTCAAGGACTTCATCCCATCATCACACCATGGCCCTTTTCATAGTGGGGACTCGATCTCATTGGAAAAATCACTACCACTTCATCTCATGGCCACAAATTCATCATAACCACCATGGAGTACTTTACTAAGTAGGTGGAAGTCATACCCATGATGTATATAACTAGGAAGCAGATATCAAAGTTCATCCTGAACTATCTCATTTTTCACTATGGTGTTCCACAAGCCATTATTTTAGATAATGGGACACCATTTAAGAATCATGAGGTTCACAACTTATGAAAAAAATTCAAAATCCAACATTGCTTCTCTACCCCATACTATCCCAAGGCAATGGCCAAGCAGAAGCCACAAATAAAAGCATTTTAAAAATCCTCAAGAAAAAAGTCAATGACACAGGTTGTGACTGGCATCTGTAGCTTAATCCCACCCTCTGGGCCTATCGAACAAGCATCCACACACCTATCGGTGCCACCCTCTTCTCCCTAATCTATAGATTAGAAGCAGTACTCCCCATTGAGATCAAGCTCCCATCACTTAGGATATCATTGCAAAACCTCATCATGAATGAAGAGTACGAAGTATCAAGATTGAATGAGTTGAAGCTATTGGATGAAGGATGTATAGATGCTTTGAATCATTTGCAAGTCTATTAGAATAGACTTGAGAGGAGCTATACCAAGAAAATCATAATTAGGACTTTCCAAGTCAGAGAAATGGTATTAAAGGAGAATCAAAAGAATGTCATAAACCCAAGCAACAAAGGAAAATTTGAACCCAATTGGTTGGGACCATTTTTTGTCACAACAAGTTATAAGTCATGGGCATATCAATTATCAACACCTGAAGGGGAACCTCTACAAGAGCCCAAGAATAACTCTCATCTCAAAAAAAATTATGCCTAATCTCTCAAGGTATAGAACCAAAAATCCAAAAAAAATAGAAAATGCACTGAAGAAATGGTTACCTTGGAAAAAACCTACAAAATAGTCATCTTGGTGACAACAAAAAAAATTAAAAAAGAAAAAAAATCCAAAAAAATTAGAAAAATGATCAAAAATAGTAAAGATTAAAATTGTCCTCTAGTGAAAACCACTTCGGTGGCATTTTGGACAAGTACCTTGGTGAAAACTTGGCAAACAGGAACCTTGTGTAAAATAAGCACTTTCCATCCACCAGGATCTTTACGGTTTGTTTTGCATCATCCGTCCATTGCATTTTCATCATCCATCGCATTCAGATCTCCATCCATCACTCATCCACCCGCATCCGCATCACAACTTGGTTCTATTTTTGTATCATGATCCCTCCCAGTACTACTCTGCCCATCCTCAAGGTTAGTTTTCCTTGCCTTTATCAGACTAGTCTATTGCATCACACTAGGGGAATGTTCTTATTAGATTAGATTCATGTATACTCTTGAAGTTCTAAACATCAGAAAATCCAAAAACATCAAAAACATCAAAAAATCCAAAAACATTGAAAAATCACCAAAATTCAAAAACATCAAAACATATCAAAATCCCAAAAAAGGTCAAAAGTCATTCAAAAGTAAAAAAAAAGTCATCTTGTTGAGCTATGGGTCTCTGAGCCTTGAACGTAGGAAAGGTTGATCTTTGATCATCCCCTGAGACACTTAGGTCAGTCCTTTAGGAGTTTTTCAAAATAAACTAACATTTCATCATGTATATCTTCATCTTTAAATCAGTCAAGTCATTAGTCAAACTACGTGTTCTTTGCATGTATAATGTAGGAAAGGATAATCTATTGATGAACCCTTGAGTCCCCTAGGATAGGTCTTTAGGTTAGTCTCTTGGTCAAAATCTTGGAAAACTCCAAAACATTGGAAAATAAAAAATCAAAACATTTGCAAAATCTCAAAAATACCAAAAAAAGCCTCAAAACATTGCAAAATCTCCAAAAACATCCAAATATTTTAAAAAAATCCATCTTTCTCATCTCACTTGCACCTGCAATTACCCCACTCATAATAAGCGATTATCATCCTCAACCTTTGGTGAAATAATTAGAAACAAATCTAGCAGGTTAAAAGTGAAAACTCAAAATGTCAAGTCTCAGGTCTAAGTCAGTATGTAAGCAAGTTGGTCAACTCTTTGTGTCAATAACCCATCATCTAATTGGTCCCATATCAATCATTTGAAAGAACACTTTGGATAAACAAAATGGCATGCCATCATCCACTAACATGTCCTAGGATGCATCCTTCCTATAATGGGAATTATCTTTTGGCAATAGTTTTAGTTTTTATCCTTGTTCAAAACACTTTTCCTTTTGGTTAGCAGTATTGAAGAACATCAACCTGTTTGTTTACTTTATCTTTATCCTTTTGACTTATCATATTGTGCCCATTCCAAGGACTTCTCGATGATATCCAAATAGGGGATTTAGAGAAATAGGAATGGGGGCAACGATCATTATCTTTTGTCTGCTATGCTTGTTGGACGTTCTTGTAATATAACTTGGT
Source organism: Sequoia sempervirens (assembly GCA_007258455.2). NCBI lineage: Eukaryota > Viridiplantae > Streptophyta > Pinopsida > Cupressales > Cupressaceae > Sequoia > Sequoia sempervirens. Next base: position 352,810,473 of record VDFB02086081.1, on the reverse strand, counting down.
GAATACTTACTTTGTTAGGTATGTATGGAGGAGGTTTTGGACAACTTGTTGACTATTGCATTGATAGGTTGTACCTTTCCATGTTTTGGTCTGAGGTGTTTGAAACTTCTAAAGTGCATCCTAGCAAGGTTTTTCGTATGTTAGGTGTGAACAAGGATACTCCTATTTGTTTGTCAAGTCAAAGTTCATCACATTGGGTACAACACCATCCTAGTTCTCTATACCTTGATGCATTGTACCACGTGTATTATCAAACATAAGAAAATTGGCCCTTTGAAAATCCCAACTCCTCCACAAGTAATCATCATCATCATTTTCATATCCATCATCTTGCATCTTGTTGAAATGACTTCTATTTCATTCCTTCTTACTCATCGCACTAACAGGGTACTATGATAGTTGATCATCATCATCATCATCGTCATCAATCCTGCATCCACAAATCATTAGCATATTGCATCAACATATCATATAGGAAACATAGACATTGCATTTCCATCATCATATAAACATGTTGTTGTAAGAATTTTCCATAGATAGGCACATCCCTTTCTCATTAACATTGCATCCACTTTTTTCCATCACATTACATTCATTACATAAATCATTACATAAAAATTCAGGTGCATAAACATTTCATAATCATTTCACACTACCACCTACTACATAATCATACATAATAGGTACATAAGCATTATAGATAATCCATTTCATACATACTCGCATAACATCATAAAGTCATCTCACACATTACATGCATTTTGCGTAAAATATCATCATATCATTTCACATAGTACATCATAGTAAATGCATCACATACATTACATTATCATTTAACATGTTTAGGATAATAATATTTGTTATTCTAAGCATCTTAAAAAACCATCTCATTTGTATCATCAATACACATCATATAAAATGTGACCATTTCATTTACATTGCATTATATCATCCATTAATCATCCATATCATCTCATAAATAACATGATCACAAACATTTTCTACATTTCATTACATTAATCATTCCACACATTATAAGCATAAAATAGGAGCATAAAAATCCATTACATGAAAAGCGTACATCCATCCATAAATAATTTTATAAACATGGTTCACATATCATCTCACGTATACACCATATATCATCTCCATATCATTTTACATATTACATTTTCATCATCACATATCATATAAATCCATTTGCATATCATGAATAAAACAACATAATATAAGATCTAGTCATAATGCATACATCATCAGAAAGAAACGCATCCATTGCATCACATCATAAACATCATTGCAATAGAATATAGAAATAGAATCATCCATAAATGGATAAAGAAGTGTTACACATATCAAAGTCATCATCTCATATATATCATCATCGGGTAATTGTCATAGTACAAAATAATCATATCACTATACATGTGTGTCAAGAAGTACAAAAATGCCCATCAAGCTATCAAAAAGGAGCCCATAAGGCACAAAAAAAAGTATCATCTTGATCAAAGTCAAGGTCTACCCATCCTATCTACTACCCTTGCCCCTGTCACCATGACCCTTTGCTGGTCTATGGTTGGTCTACTGTGAGTAGTCTGGGGCCCACTCTACTCTAGGAATGGTCTGATGATAATGCATGTGGTAATAATCTACCTCCCAGACAACCTCCCTGTAAGACCTAATAGACACTATGCTCTAAGAGGAGGCTACCATGCTCTCCAATTGTTGTATCTGACCCATCTCTGTGGCCCCCTGTAGCACTACAGCCTACCTTTGCAAAATGACCTAGTCTTTCTCGGCCCTAATCTAATCTCTCTCCATCCTAGCCTAATCCCTCTCCACTGTCATGGTCTAAACTTGGGCCTGCAACTATGCAATCAATACTGTAAGCATAGGAATGAGTTAAACAATCTAAGCATGTTTCTACACCTCTAAATAAGACATTGCATCTAAGATTTAAGAAATCTAAACTAATTTAAACTAAAAATCTTCAGAAATCTATCCTATTGCTCTCTAACTCTAAAGATCTCTCTAATCTACTTTGCTCTTAGATTCTAGAAGCTAATAGAATGTTGAAATGACACTTAGAGAATGAGAATTGAACTATTCTATTTCCTATATGATTAAATAATTAAAACTACTATGATTGCAGCCATGACTGCAAATGTTGGATGCTTGACAGATGCTTGATGCTGGATGAATGTTGAATGCTTGAATGTTGGATGAATGCTTGATGCTTGGAAAACCTGCAGATTAAGATTGCACAAATTGGGATCCATTTCCTGTAGCCAGAGACCTGTATTTATAGCTTTCACAGTAGCACATTTGCATAGGGATATGAGATAAGAGGCTGGGATTCAATCTGGAGAATTGAATGGCATGGGATGAGAAGGTGGAGCTGATCATGAAGGCTTGTTCCTCCCCATGAAAACACTAGGCAAGATGAGAGGGAAGGTGGATGGAAGAGGATTGAGAGGACTTCCTGCAGGTTTGTCCCCGAAGCTCTTCCCATGAATGACAATAGAATTAATTAAATTTTGAAAATTTAATTTTATTGGTGAGTGAATAGTGGTAAATGATTTATGCATAAATTTAAATAATTTTAATTCATTTAAATTTAGCAAAAAGAGGATTGAATAATTTAATAAATCAAACTATAGGGTTTGTTTATTAAATTAAAACAAAAAGGAAAATGATAATTAAATAAAAGATTTTAGAATATCTTTATTTAATTAAGAAGAAATGTGATGAGGTAATTAAATAACACAAATTATTTAAGTTGTGTATTTAATTTATGATAGAAGTATAAAAGAAGTAATAATGATAATAATTAAATAAAACAAAGTTTTTAATTTTGTTTATTCAATTAAGAGAGAAATAATATGATGAAAATGATAATAATTAAATAAAACAAAGTTTTTAATTTTGTTTATTTAATTAGGAGAGAAAATAGAAGAGTTAATAATGAACTTAATATAAATAAATATTTCTATTTATTTACTAAGTAGATGAATTTAAGATTAATTAATCAAATAAATCGTATTTAATTAATTGGATTCTCCAGACCATTTTTAGGTGTCTACAAATAAATCTCAAGGATCCACTTGCCCTATTGGCTATGCTCATGGAGGTTGTACCTGAGGCTGATCGTCACCCCTAGCTTATGCTGGTGACCTACCTACTCCTGCTGCCTAGCTGGCACTTGCTATTGATCCTACATCTGCACATCAGCCTGACTTGGTTGAACTGGCTAAACTGGAGGCCTGACCAATTGGTTCTATCATGCACCATCTCTCCATCCTCTTCCTTCCCCTCTACCTCTCATCCTTCACCAATCAGGGAATGCTCCTGGAGCTGTCAACTGTAGGGGAGGCTGAAACTAGTTTTTGTATTCCTGTGTGATGCTTGGATCCACAGGCCCCTAATCATAAACCCAAGGTTGGGCCACCAAATGTCTAAATTTTTCCATGACCTCCAGAGTAGGAATGTATTGCCCCCACGAAGCTTGTGACATGGTGTGGGAAAATACATCCACATAATCAATGGTTGGCCAATCCTGAGGCTCACCAAACTGGCATTGAACACGCCTCGGCCAGGTATCTCTCCACCATCATGTGCTCCCGCCCCTACATAAACTAGTCCTACAGGCAAAGAAAATATGATCTGCATCATTGGCCCATCTAGGCCGACCAAGGTATGAACACTGTGTAAGCACTTTCATCTTATTCAGGACTCTCCTCTAGTACAGAATCTCGTGCTCACCCATGTGTGTGAAGGACACACCACCTCTATAATGCCATACGAGGGGATCATCAGGCCCCATTGGTACTACAACAACCTATAGCCAAAAAAATAGTGAGGTGCTCCCATGCCCATACATGGAGAAGTGTCACACCTACCCCAAGTGCTCTACCATCGAGGTAGATGTACTCATGTAAATATTTGTACTATGAGGCAAGAAGAATGAGCCCCCAAGAAAAATGAGTAGGCCTATCATGCATCACCATGTGCTCCCAGCAGAGTCCCCAACTAGGGTTGAAGTATCGGCCTCATCAATCTAGGGCAACAAGACCTGGAATGATAACTACAACAACTAAGCAGAAGGGGGAGGCAAGAGCCCTATGATGCTCGAGCTCAATTTGACCCTCAAAAATGATAACATTCTCTATGGTGAGGACTATGTGACAGGTGTCCCACCTGACATCTATATCAAAAATGATGCGCCGACCATGAATCGACAATCTCAAGATGTGCCACACATCCTCCAAGGTGATGGTGGCCTTGTCGATGGGAAGGTGGAGGGACAAGGTCTCGTTGTGCCATCTCTCAGCAAGCACTGGAATCATCCCAAGGTGGGTACGTATGGGCAGTGCATATGCAATGTGCCACAACCCCATGTCTCATAACCAATCCTACTCTTTGTCATTAAGGTCTCACAAGTAGCTGAAGAGATCCTGTGACCTATGCTCTCAGGAATATAACACCCTCACTGCGTCCTACATCTAGAAGGGTCATTGTGTTAAATTTTTTGAAAATTTCATTATAGGCATCCAAAAAGTCACTCCAACGTCGCTATTTGTGAAGGAATCATAGTTTGATTTCACAAAATTCCAAAAGAGCACTACCACGTTGCACTTTTCTTCTGAGTGGTGCAATTTGAAAAGATTCCTATTGATAAGGCACTGTTGCATCACACTTTGGAAATTACCTTGTGGGCCATGACCTCAATGTCAGATTTTGGAGTTTATTTTGAAACTCCAAACTCCAGCACCACGGTGCAATTTGACACTGAACAATGTCGTTTGATTTTTGAGCGACCCTATATAATGTTGCTATAGAAAAGCTAACTTTGAAAACAATAAATGAATGCTACAAACAAAAAATAAAGCTCAAGTAAGGATCACTTATGGGTACCCCAATGTCGGGTGGTTGTTGGTACATTTGGGATTAGTTGGAAATGTGCATCACGAGTTGTCATTGCACTAGATCGTTAGGAGGTCAGAGCTCAAATCTCAAGGTTGCTAGGTGGTTGTGTGTGAAAATGAATTGAAAGTGACCCCTCAGAGCCTTTTTAAGCTTGAAAATTAGGGTTTTTTCACCCTAGTTAGCTATCCTACTAGGGTTTTGGACCCTTGAGCCTATTTTTGTCTAGTTGAGGCCCATTTTACATCATTTTATTGCATTTAGACACATTTTTGGCCTCTTGGAGCCTTTTTGGACCTGTCGGGCACCTTGGCCTCTTTTTTCGTGAGATTACCCAAAAATTGAAATTTTCATCCAATCTCTCAAAGGGGCAATATATTGGCATGTTTTCTCTCACTAGGAAGTAGTGGAGTAAGATTTTGGAAACTTAAATTTTTGGCTTTGATCAAGATCATTTATTCTTTGAACCAACACAACGAGTGCATTGCTTCAAAGAGGGGGAAAATGTAGACATGTAAAATGTACTGATTGACATTGTGCATCTAATCCTGACCACTAACATCATTTCATCCTGAATCATCCTTCAGTCTAACCATTTAATCAAATACCCTTATCTGATTAAATTCATCAGTATTCCTCTTTTAATTAAATAAATTAGTTATCTAATTAAGTCAACTCTTCTAGATAATTAAATTAATCATTTTGATCTAATTATCCTATTTAATTAAATAATTAATTTTATATGATTAAATCCCTTAAGTCTATCTATTAAATTAAATAAATTAATCCCTTAACAAATTCTTCTCATATTCGATTTAAATAAATCCACAAATTTAAGTCAAATAGGTCACATCATTTAACCCCCTTCATTAAATTAATTAACTTTGATTAATTTAATCTCCTCTCATGTCCCATCCTCTAGCTTTTACCACTTGCACATGAAAATAGATTTAATTGATTTATTAAATCTTTGTTTTCCTCAACAAGGCATCTTTGGAAGAATATTCTTCAAGTTTTAATTCAAAATCTAAGTTGACATGTACATCCAACAAGGAATTTTCTCTCTTACATGTCCTTTTCCTTGAGCCAAGTGGCATTCAATGCATTCTTCCTTCCCTCTTGCATGTCATTTCAACAAATTCAAAATTAAAAAATATGCATTTATTGGCACAATCCTCAAAACTTGCACATCCTCCATCCATTCATAGGTTGACAAGTGGCACTTTTCCATTGGTTAATTCTTAGTCCGACAGTGTTATATTTTGGACATTCATCCATCAATCTCATCTATAAATAAGAGGCTAATCTCCTCATTTCATCATCCACAATTTGAGTAAACTTACTATGCTCAAATATTTAGCAATCTCCATCCACATTTTTGAATTTGTAGATAGGTTATGCAAATTTAGTCTTGAAGCACTCACCATTCTTCATCAAAGGGGATCATTCATCAACATTCATCAAGCTTGCATCATAGGAGTTGGGAAAGGGCCAATTTTCACATCAAATTGGCACAAATTCCCCCATGGGATCAAGAGTTTGCATTGTCTTCAATAGGATTTAGCTTGCTTTATTGCTCTTTCATTTTATTCTTGTTTCATTTCCTATTTTAAACTATGCTAATGGATTTCATGGGGAATCCTTGTTCTTGCTTGCATTCTATCTTCTAATGTGTTTGTTCATGTTGTTTTGTAGGTATTAGGATTGGGGTTCTCACAATATCTATTATTGATAATGGGTGTGAGTGATCTAAAAACTATATTAAGCCTTCTACTTCTCTGAGATATTTTTAAAGGGAAAATGAACATCACATTAAGATTCATTTTAGAGAATATTAATCATTAATTTGCATGTTTCCAATTGATTCTTGTATTTTAACTAAAAAAATCTCTACTATAGAAACACAATATTTTATTCATGTCTATTGATTTATACAACTGATCAACTGACCCCAAGTTACCTTCTTTATTTTTGACTCACTAACATGTATAAACACATTATTATCTAATACAAAAATATACATAGACAAGTTATAACTTATTTTACCTCCCACTTATTTATCAAGTCTACATCTCGAGTAGGTAAAGTCTCAAATTCCTCTATAGTTTTGATCATGCCTTCGTGTGACAAAAAAAATCTCCATTGTGAAATTCCATAGATTACATTCAAGAAAAGCATCTCAATTATAAGATTTCATAAATGTCTTTATTTTTATCATGTGTTTGTACAACAAAAGCAAAAGCATATCCATTACTGCTATAAAAAATGTGATAATTTCTACCTTTCGACCACAAAATGGTAGAATTTTGTGTGGTTATAAACATCAAAGGAAGGTGCATTCAAAATCTTGAATACGTGTTCTACTTGTTAGAACTGTAAAATTTTGAAATTTTTTACAGTTATTTATACTGATGAGTAGATAAGATAGTCCTCACCATAAGCACAATTTCTTCTCTTCATAATATTTTTACCCATATTTTGCCATGTGGTCCCATAGTTTCCATCAAGTCATGCATATTTCACTACATAATCCATATTGGCAAGAGAAGGATAGGGTCTCCCCAATCTATAATGTTTTTTCTACTAATATATACTTGTTGTAGACTATCGACAAGACTTTAGAAAGATCACACCCATCAAAATTTATACTCAAGCACTTATCGACAAAACAAATCTATTGCCTTGGCGACAGAAAGGTCATATCAAAAAGAGAGTTGTTATTGGAATGAGTCATAATTAACTCACATGTGTCTCACCAACTAGCACATGGAGTGATGTATTAGCCAAACAAAAGATTATTGGAGTAATGTCTTACTGAAAGCATCAAGTCTTGTCGATAAAGTGCAAAGGGATTCCATCAGATGACTATCAGGAGAAAGTAACATAGTCTTGCTGGCTCCAATGTAACACCAATGAAATACTTTAGGGAGAGTCTCACCGAATAAAATATATCAGAGAAACAGGTTCAGTGAGACATTTGGCATCGGTATGAGTCTTTTTGAAATTCTAGGTCTTGCTGATAGAATTTATTTTTTCAGTGAGAAACTTGAGGGTCATGCCGAAGTGTGGTTTCATCAATGAAAATGTGGTTATGTCTTAGTGATTAGAAAAATACCATGGGGTGCATCTCGGTAAGACACAATGCAGTCTATGTAACATCTCTCTGACTCAAAATTGTCACAGTGATACACAAGACTGAAGCGATAGCTATCGACGAGACTCCAAATCTCAATGAGACTATAGGGCATTAAAGTGATGAAAAAATTTTAATTTTCGGTGAGACTTGGATGTTGTCATGGTGAAAGGTTTAATGAACATTGCAAAAGGATATCGCCCCAGATTTGAAATTTTCTCACTAACAAGACATTTGATGGGACAGTGCAATCATTTGTGCTTTTGTTGACACATTAATGGCACAACGGGATATAACAGGGAAAATCTAATCAAATGCATTAATGTTGAATTGATATTAGAAGAGCCAACAAAGTGAATGGAGCCAGGGTATTCTTTCATTCTAAAGACTTCAAGCAAGTACAGTAAGTTTTATGTCTTAATTCCTTTGGTTTTAATTACTGTCATTTTGAGGAAATGGAATCACTGAACTTAGGGAAATTGAAGGGTAGAAAACATGGTGAAAGTAGTCAGCCAAAAGGAAAGAAACATAAAACTAAGACATAACATGAGGGCACAGAACGAAGATTAAATTAGGACCTCATTAACTAGTTGCCTGGCTCAGGGCCTAAAGCCAGAAGGTCTACACAACTTAGGGTAGAAGTTGATAAATTGGATGATAAATGAAAATTCATAGGAGACGTCTGGACTACCATAAGGGGGTATGAATTGTTTAATTTTCATTATCATAGGAGAACCATTTTGAACTAGTATGTAATCCATGTAAACTCAACTTAGGAAAACTAGTGTGCCCTAATGTATTTGTAAATGTCGAACTGGTAAAATTATTAGTTGATCACTATGACCCAAAGCACAAAGCTATATGTGACCCATCTAGAAAACCATAGATACATTTTTCAAAGGAGGAAATTGGGGAAGTTTTTAATTTGGAAGGGTTTTGCAATGAAGAAATCATATACAAGGAATTGGAGAAAGAATTCTCGAGAATGGACACTATTTACAAGGGTTGGAGGCAACAAATTCATAGGGCTAAGCAAGATGGTAAACCAGTTCCTCTGCAAGATAATGATGGACCTCCTTATCATGTGGACCTATTTTAACCTTACATGAAATACACTTACTTCTTAGTATGCCAGGTATTGGGAGTGGATGCCCCAGAATATATGTTAGTTGTACCAATGATAATTGCAATAGATATCCAATACCATAATTCAAGGCCATTTGACTATGCCTCATACATTTCTAGGTTGCTTGATTCAGGATTAATGGCTATAAAAAGTGGATCATCTACCCTTCATCTCAGGAATTACTCATTGTTGATGCATTTGGTACTCTATTTTGGACAAGAGTTGGGAGTATGGCCTCCAGAGATAGCATTACCAGTTCAATTTTGGACTACTATTTGGGATAGTATGTTTTCCATTGCTAATTCATTCATTTTGAAGAGTATTTTGTGAAAACATTGTACAAATTGTATAATTATCCTTGTAATTATTCATTATCTGATGAGATAAAGAGATTTCTATGGCCAAAATATTTCAATGGGCCAATTGATCATAATTGGGGAGATTGGTATTGCTTGGAGTGAGCTGCCATGATTAGAGTTTATGGGTTTGAAGATGACCCTTTAATTTTTCCAAAAATGGTTCCAAATAGAATTGCATACTTGGAGATTGTCAGACAGATGGATTACTGCAGTGTAATGAATTTCAGATTTTTCGAGAAGCAGGCTTTTATGCCTAGTACATTATGTTTTGGTGATTTTACTGTGTTGGCCAAAGAAGGATATAATTTGATTCTTGACAAATTTTTGTAGTACAATATGAAGAGAGGAACACCTAGAAAGAACTTCGACCTAGAAGGGTATATTAATTCTGCTAAAATGAAGACAAAATTTGGAGGGTATCAGGATGTACCCTATCACTTTGATGATATGATTCATAATTTGGAAGAAGAAGAAGCTGAAATGGTGGTCAAAAGATATAATCAAGGGCTGTAGGATACAAATTAGTTGTCTTCTAGGGAGAAGGCACCTAAGGATAATGTGCCACAAAGTCAACCAAGAAAGGTATCTAGGTTGAGAACTCAATAGTATGTTTTCCCAACTAAAGAACTAAGTGTTGAAGAAAGTGGAGAAGCAGATGTGAGGAATATTGAGTATAGATCATTTGTTTCATATGATGAGTTCATAAATTCCCCAAAGTTCAAAGCTTTTTTGTATAAACAAAAAGGGAAAGAAATAAGGGAGAAGGTTGATGATGTTACCATAGGAAATGAATAGCAATTTCTAAATGAATTGAGGAAGTGTGTAGATGAGGAAATGACAAATATGACCCCTAAAAAGGGGAGGAAAATGTTGCAAAATGCTAGTGTCATGATCTTTCCTAGGTTAGATCTCAATTTTTCCCTTGTCTTTGATAGTTTCTTAAGGGACAACAATGCTACACACAAGCTTGACAAAGAAAAAGTAATAGAGGTGTATGCAGGATCCAAATACAATATAGATGAAGGATCATTGATGATTTGGCCCTTATACCCACCCCATAGGAAGTAAGTAGTCATTGATACTGAAAAGGCATTTGGACATGTCATAAATTTGAAGGTTGGGGAAGCTGATCATGTAGCCACTGTAGAAATTGGAATTAATATTGAAAGACTAAATAAAGAACAAATTCAGATGTTAATAAAAGAGAAAGAGATGTACAAGGAAAACAATGAAAGGGTCTTGACAGAAAATGATCGCCTAAAGGATTTGTTAGGTGCTACTATGAAAACACATAGGCTTCTTGCTCAAGGTGAAAGATCTTAGTCAAGAGATCATTGGGAGGTATCAAGTGTTGTTTCCCAAGGAAAACATGATGCAATTGTAGCAATAATCAAGAAAAGGTAGGATAATTTAACACCTTGGTTGAATAAACTTTGGGGAAAACATTCACATACCCTGGCTGCATTAAAGGAGCATAAAATGATGGATGGATGGATTAAGGAGAAGTTTCAAGAAATAAACCAAAGAGATTCTTCTAACAGTGCAACAATTGAGGCTACAAATCATATTATAAATCAAAATTGAAACTTCTATGATGAACTGCAAAGGGATGAACAGGGGTTGATAAATACTGCCAAGAAAACATTGATTGCATTCTCTGATGACAAAGGGGAACTCAAAGAAGCTACCGGATGGAAAAATGAGAGTGATTCATTACTAAATGAAGTCATGAGGATAGCTTCTGTAGAGGATACAACGTTAGAAGAAGTGAGTGAGTAGAATGAGAAGATGATAAAGATGGAAATCATGATCCGAAACGCAATTGGAGATGCAGAGACATACAAGCATCGAGGTTATTTGGATCATCTTGCTAAAACTCACTTGTGGCTAAAAAAAGCTTAATTATCCTCTCAAGTTTGTATACTTGGTATAGCCCACCAAAATACCCCAGATTGGTGATGAACACCTTTCCTTCTCGAGAGTGGATAGCTTAGAAATTTGGTGGCATTGGCTCCCCTCCACGGCTCATTAACGTCTTTCGAGCACAACAATTTCAAATTCTTTCAACAATGACCTCCCAAGAACTGCTATCTCTACTCAAGGGGATCAATAGTGAGTAATCTTTGGGCATGATACTGTACCCTACACTATACCAAGCAACGACCACAAATAGGTTGGTCTCTAAAACAAAAGGTATTTAGTACGAGCATTCCATTTGTGGGGTGTGATCCATACGGCGCAAGTCCCCTCTTGGATCCATCTCATCGGAACCACACTCATGATTCTTGGGGTTTCCCCAAGAACCCACTTTTATATACCAGCTAGAAGTCCCTTGGGTTCAGGGTGCTACCAGTCTGAGTCGTCTTGGGGTGAGTACTTTTTCCCACCAGAACAGGCCTAGGTTCTAGAGTTGGTAACCGTTTCTCCTACACCCAGGATCGCATGGATGCGTAAGGGGAGAGGATACTTCAATGTACCAAGTCGTAAGGGTAACCAAACTTGTGCTTTCACACCAAACAAAGTAGACACTCATTAATTTTAAACCAAACAAAAGATTTGCTATGCTACCAAACAATCTATTTCAAAAATTAACTAAGGTCTTCGACAAGCGTCCTGCAGAAAAATTCGTTAGTAGTTTGCAATATTGTCTTCGTCAATCATCCTGCAAAAGAATGTTAACTCCAAAAGGCCACACGCTAAAAATAAGATATTAGTAACACACAAATCAATTGACAATTTTAGATTTTTGAAAACAGAAATAAAGTTTTACCAGTCAATTGCGTCATTGTATTACTAGTCAGATGCGTCATTTCTTATTCAATTGCGACACAGGAATTCAATTGCAGTTTAGAAAAATTAAAATGTGTCGTTTCCTCTATCAGATGCAGTTCAGGAAGTCAATTGTGGTTCAGGAAACTTTAGATGTGTCGTTCTGTACGAAAAACTTGCAAAAACCAAAAATAAAAGATCTATGGATTCGCGAAGATGGTGTCTTCACATCGGGTTCACCAAATGTAACACCATAGAAAGTCCACAAAGACAACAGAGAAGATTAGAAGCAAACATGCAATACTAAGATCTAAATCTAAGATGCAAATCTAAATGTTAAGCAACAAAGAACATAGGAAAGTAAAAACGTAAACAAACTAAAACAATCTCACCAATTTCGAATGTATTTCCATGATTCATCTCGATTGCCCTTCTCCATTTCGCTATTGTAGTATAATTTCCCTCAAATTTTTAATAAATTCGTGCAAGTATAGCCTATGATAGTGATTAGCAAAATATCAAAGATTCAAGACAAAGTGCTCTCAAAAGTCATAAGATTTCGCGAGAGAGATTTTTCGAGAGAGATTTTGAGAGAGATTGGAATGAAGAATGACAAATCAATTTATAGAAAATTGACTATTTGAATGATAGGCCAAGATCGAAAGACCAATGGATGGTTGAGATTGACTGATTAAACATGCATTCTAATAACTGTCAGTAGTGACATGAGTGATACAAACTAGAAATAGACTTAAATATTAAATGAATGATTTAATCTTCAATTCAATATTCGAATAATAGAAGAAATATCTTTGCATGACAAAGATAAAGATTGATTATATCAACTCTTGTTCGGATGCATGCACAACATTTAATTAATTAAATAAGAATATTTAATTAATCCGCATGTACACGCAATTGAGTTAGAACTGGACGATTTAAATGATTTGACGAAGAGATTACTTGAAGACACCACTCAGACATCAAATCAATAGTTAACTGAGCAATTTGAAATAGATCTTTGAGTCGAGTAAAAGTGAATATTTAGATAACTCACATAATTATCTAAATATAGAGGAATGCGTTAAAATAGAATTAATGAATTAAATAATTCATTTAATTCAAGACTCGATATTTGAAGAATAATTAAATAAATAATATTTATTTAATTAAATGATGAAGGGATTTTAAATGAATAATTAAATAAATAATGAATTTATTTAATTATAGTTGAAATATGATAAAGAATAAATTAAATAAGAATTTATTTAATTTGACAAGATGGATAAGGTTAATTAGTAACATAATTAAATAAAAAGCGTTTATTTAATTAATCAGATAGAATAAAGAAAAGTGTGAATTAATTAAATAATTAAAATTATTTAATTAATAGAAGAAATAAAAGAAGATGAATTAATTAAATAATTAAGATTATTTAATCAATAGGAGAATTAATGTTAAGATGAATTAATTAAATAGTTGACATTATTTAATCATGACCATGGAGAATACGAATTATTAAGAATATTGAAGTCACAGGCTTAAACCAGATTTCGGTGTCTACATTTGCCCCTCTTTGATACAATGTCATTTTGGCATTGTGTCAAAGAAAATTGATAAGAAATATGCCCCAATAATGCCCCAGTGTAAAACAGGTGAAGGTATGCCCCCTCAGGAAAATTGACAAATTTTTGAAAAGTTCATAAAAAATTGGAAATGCTCCCAATTAATACATTAGATAGACAGAAACACAGTGCAGTTTGCAGAATTGGGATTGGAAATGGGAGGGACAGGTATGGAATGATAAAAAATGGAAGTTAACATGGCCAGTAGGATAGAAAATGACACCTAGGCCCCAGGTATATATAGGCATAGGGGTAAAAACCTATTCATTTGCACCCACCTAGTTGAGAATTTGAGATTTTACTCTGACTTTCTAGCAAGGATGTCTCTAGTTCCAGCTACTCACCATCGCACATACAAGATCTGGACATTCCAGAGACCAGTCGGTGCAGACCCCCTGGTATGGACCTAAAACTTGGCTTTTGAAATTTTTGATTTGTGTGTTATTTAATGCATTTAATTCATGTTTTATTTATGTGTCGTTTTAATAATTGACCAAATATGTGTGCGCGAACAATGCATGTGTATGCGGAAAACCACATTTGAATTTTTACGTCGGCCAGTTTGAATAGTTTTAGTATTTTAAACGCATTTGTTTATTTCTGAAACACATTTGAATTTGTGAAACTCATTTGCATTTATATAAGCCGCATATGCATATTTAGAAACGCATTTGGATTTTATGCACCGCAAATGTTATTTTGCAACGCTTATGACTGCAGTGTGATGCATTTGATATGATTAGCCGCATTTGTTTAATATTGATGCATATGAAGTTTATGAAATGCATATGTTAAAAAGTGATGCATGTGAAAAATAATGACACATGTGCAAAAGAACGACACATTTTTATTTCATGTAGTATAGTCATTTTGCACTAGAATAGATGATTGAGGCTGACATGAGGCATGTATAATGCCATTGTAGGTTGTGTTGGACATGATTTATACACGGGAGTCGAGACCCACTACGTTTCGATTCAGAGACAGCTTGCGGCCGGCCGAGCGACGGGTTCTATGGCACCTTGGTTTATTGCATGTGACTGATATGCCCCAGATTCGGGCAAATCAGGGACTGTTGACAGTGTTATGTGAGAGGTGGCACTCGGAGACATCGTCCTTCCACCTACCGACTAGAGATGCCACAGTTACATTAGAGGATGTGTATAGGATCCTTAGACTACCTATTAGAGGCACATGAGTGGCCTATGATACCCAGAGGGGTGCTACTGAGATGTGTAGGTACTACCCCATGCTGACATTAGATAGTTAGGGTTCAATGATTATGAGATTAGATGGCAGGTGTTGGCCCAGAGGTATAGGCAGCTAGACTGTCTATTAGCTACATTGATAGGCGGTATAGTACTGCCCGACCACCAAGGTCATGGATTTCTTGTGGGATGGGGAGAGATGCTAGTGGGCATGCTCGAGTGGCGAGTTGTGTATGCTTGGGGTTCTTGTGTACTCGGGATGTTATAATTCCATCTGCATGATATTGCCTACCGAGAGGCACAGTCGATGAGTTGTGGCACCACGCTCCTGATAGTATGGGCGTGGGAGCATATAGTGATCTTTCAGCCACATGTGACTATTGACCTACCTCATGGGGCTCCGTATGCCTTCCGTTATGTGGGGGTGACCACACAACATCATATTCGAGACACAAGCTACTTCAGACATGCCATAGACACCATGGAGCAGTTTACATGGAGACCATACCTGGGCTGTGAGGAGTGGCCAGATGAGGATGAGCACTTGCCATTTTGTAGACAGGCATAGTACTTGGTTGGGTGGACAGTATCGCATGTACATATTATAGAGCGGTAGTTGCCAGATTAGGTCTTGAGGTAGTTTGGAGAGGTGCAGGATGTACCTTGAGGTAGAGCAGAGTTTGCAAGATCCTCACGAGAGGTCTCGCTATGGGGGCCAAAGATTCCAGTGGCCACTACAGAGGTAGATATTGATTCACTACAGGAACTTCCATGGGGATGGAGAGATGGAAGAGCAGACCTAGGGACCACAATAGAGTATGATCAGTGGTGGGCAGAACATAGGCCGATCCCCTTGTTAGATCCAGAGCAGCTAGCATCGGTAGAGCAGCGTGGGATAGGTCCACGAGGTAGGCAAGGTAGAGGGAGAGGCTGAGGAGGCAAAGGAGGCTGTGGTGATGGAGGGGATGATGGCCGAGGTGGATGGCATGGAGGTAAGAGAGGGAGACGTGGCCAGAGAGGATGAGGACCACCTTTGTCACCGATCCGGGAGGAGGAATGAGGAGAGGAGGACGTAGACATGCTAGATGTTGGGGGAGGGGGAGAGGAGGACATTTCTAGAGGTGGAGAGGAGGCACAACCAGTAGAGGTAGTTATCCCAAATATCCCGGCAGAGGAGGAGGCAGGTGCCGAGGAGGCAGGCAAAGAGGAGGCAAGTGCCAAGGAGGCAGGCAGAGAGGAGACAGAGGTTGACGCTCTAGGGTTGCTAGGTGCCTACCAGGAGGACGATGATGAGGATGATGATCACGAGAGAGAGATTCGAGATTAGATCCTAGAGGAGCTAGATGAGGAGGAGGATGGGATAGATAAGGCCAGACAAGATGATACAGGGGTAGAGGATCCAGACACAGATACACTACGCGCTTAGGTTGCATCCTTGGAGGAGTAGATGAGAGTGTTGATGGCCGAGAGGGATGCCTATCAGATGGAGAGAGACAAAGCTTTGATGGACATGGATTAGGCTATAGCTCGGCGATAGGAGACTGAGCAGAGATTCATAAAGCTTAGGGCATTATGCACAGGACCATCAACTACGTTCGCTAGAGAGCTAGTCAGGGCTAGAGAGAGGGAGAGATACTATTGAGACTTATATGAGGCAGAGGTTCCCCTAGAGAGACAGGCTCGCAGTTTTTTAGCGGCACACATTAGCAGGTCCCAGACCAGGACCCACACGCGGACGATTAGCACAGAGGGGGTGGATCAGCCACATAGAGCAGGGCCATATGATAGACCTCCCTTAGCTTAGAGATCATCGAGCTCCCATCACCATTCCCCCACACACTCTTGGCATGATGGCAGTGGCAGCTCAGGATAGGGGTACCGTTTGTCGAGACACTGTATTTTGACCTTATAGCCTGCGGGCTTCCATGTATTATTGATACATTATGACATTGTGATGTGACACATTTGAGCGATATATATATATATGATTTTGGCAGTGATTCTCATGCTATTCATTTCTATGTACTAATTATGTAGTATTTATTTATACATGTGATGTTTATATGATATGCCTATGTGATGGATGAGTGTATGTACTTTATGATGTTTATGCAGCTAATGAGATAATGTTGATTCTATGTGATGTATAATTCTATATGATGTTGATCCTATATGATTATGAGATGCAATATGATGTTATATGTATGATGCAGATGACATGTGATGTTATACAAATGTAATGTGATGCATGTATTTACAGTTGTTTTGTACATAGAATGCTTATGATATGTATTGTTTGATGATGATTGTCTATTATGCCATTATGTCTAGATATGAAATATGCCTATTTTCATGTATTTGTCTAACATGTATGTTGATGCAGGATGATGTATAATGTTTTGTGTCATAGGACTCCATCATAATGCAAAAAAGAAGTGTTAGTGAGGAAAGAAAGATCAAGAAAGAATGAAAGATAGAAGATAAATGTTAGTATTAGCAATCTTCGATATTTTGTTGTATCACAAAAGGTATTGCACTTTATCATCATTGGGTGGGACTAATACAAATGGAGAAAAACACCATGATATGACATAAATCAAGGTGTGCAAGGTCATCCACTTGCTAATAACATACAGTCGCAGACAAGGATTGTCATTAACTCATACTAAGGGCACAAGTTGCCCCAGTCTTTTTGTCAAGACAAACCACAGACAACAAACAAAGTAAAAGATGGGTCATGAGACGTCATTGCTCCTCTAAATCCTTCATGGGACATCCTTGAGGAAACTAGTAACATGACTCAAAAAAATAAAAGTTAAAAGACAGCCGACAGACAACAGTCAAAGAAAATAGAATTTTGATACATCGTTGCTTCTCTAAATCCTTCATGGGACATCCTTGAGAAAGCTAGTAACATGAATCCCAGTCATCAATTCAAGATAAATGATAAGATAAATGAGCCATAAAGTCAAAAAGCCAATAAAATATTTGCCAAAACATGATTTGTTTGTTTGATTTGTTGATTGATAAAGCCTGATTTCAAGAGATACACATATTGGATAAGACTGTGAGTCTGGTTTCGATGTTATGACTATCTATATAAAGCATGACAAAGCTTGGTTTCAGAAAGACATGTATCATATAAGATGTTGAGTCAGATGTCGTTGATGTGATAACCTATGTAAGGCTATGTTTGACCTTTTTGATTATGCAGGAAGGACTCATCCTGTATAAGACATAGGTTGAATGTTTTGATAACGTCTATTTCCAAGGACACATCTTGTTGCAGACTTTTGGTTGATCTTTTTGAATTGTTTTGTTTGGCAAGTTGTTTGATTTGACTCAGAGACATTTCTGACTTGTTCACCAGATTTATGCATGACTTGATATGACATGTTGACAATTGACTGTGCGTGACAATAAACCCTAAAGGACTGACGTAGTGCAGCCTCAGGGGCTCATCGATTGATGGCCTTGCCTATGTTATACACACAAAAACCTCGTAGTTTGACTTGACTTGGACTGACAAGACTGACTACAAATAGAAGACATGTGTGAAAGTGAATGCAATGAACCCTAATGGACTGACCTAGTGCAGCCTCGGGGCTCATCGATTGATGGCCTTGCCTACGTTATACACACAGAGACCTCGTAGTTCGACATGACTAATGACCTTGTCATATAGACATATGGATTAAATCATGAATTTATATAGACAAACCTAAATGGACTGACCTAATGCCTCAGGGGCACATTGGCAGATGGCCTTGCCTACATCCAGTCACAGAGGCAACATAGTTTGACAAACGACAAAGACTGACAAGTGCGATAGACTTTGACTCTATTTTTGGATTTTTGAAATTTTTTGATTTTTTTTGTCTTTTTGAAGTTTTATGATGTTTTTGTGTTTTCTCAGGTCATTTTGTGATGTTTTTGTATTTTCTCAGGTCATTTTGTGATGTTTTTGTATTTTTCTATGGTTTTACGTCTTCAACACAGCCAATGTAAGAAACCAATATGACGCACGTCAAGTGTTTGCCCCCAGTCTAGTATATAAGACCAATTGATTATGAATAGGGTAAAACGCAGGATATGAAATGCTCTCGATGTTAATCATTCCAAGTTATGGGAAAGACTACCACTTATTATGAATGGTATATACAAGCAATGGATAGGAAAGATAAGGGATATGTATAGGGATATGTAGTATGTACAAGAATAAGTAGTATACACAGGGTAGTGGACTATGTACAGGGGTAGATACTATGTACAGGATCATGGACTATATACAATGATAGGGACTATGTACAAGGTAGATTAGAATAATAGTAGACAAAGGAGCAGAGTTGAGTACACATGGCGCCTGTTTCCCAGGTTTTCACCATGGTACCTATCCAAAGCGCCATCGAAGTGGTTTTCACCATTGGATGAATGATTTGTCTTTACTATTTTCTATGTTATCTAATTTTTTTGGTGTTACCAAGATGCCTGTTTGCCAGGTTTTCACCTTGATAACAATTTTTATGATTTTATGATTTTTTTGTATTTTTGCTAATTAAGACAAAGGCTCGCAGAAGCTATGCATAGAACTTTTTCAGATGCATACTATTGATTGGTGAGGACAATGGTTCCCCTTCAGGAGTAGAGAGTTGGTATGCTCCTAATCCAAAAGCTTCTGTAACAATATAAGATCCTAACCAGTTAGGTTCAAACTTTCCTGGTTTGTCTCTTTCTGCTTGATTCTTTGGATTCTCCATTAAAACCAAGTCACCAATGTCAAAGTTTTTGTTCAATACCTTCCTGTTATAGCTACGACAAAGGTGATTCTGATATGCTTGGAGATGGTCTAGTGCCTTCTGTCTTTGCTCATCTAGGAATTCTAGCTCATGGAGTCTCGACACTTGGTAGTCTTCATCATCAATGTGGCCTTTCAGGGATACCCTTAGGGAAGGAATCTCGACCTCAATAGGAAAAATGGCTTCAAACCCAAAAACAAGTGAATATGGGGTAGCACCAGTGGGAGTACGGATACTTGTGTGATAAGCCCATAAGGCAGGGTTAAGCTGTAAATGCCAGTCATGACCAGCATCATTGATAGTCTTCTTGAGGATTCTAATGATGGTCTTGTTAGATGCCTCTGCTTGGCCATTACCTTGTGGGTAGTATGGAGTGGAGAAGTGATGCTGGATATGAAATTCAACACAGAGGTGGCAGACTTCTTGGTTCTTAAATGGGTGGCCATTATCAATGATTATGGACTAGGGGACACCATACCGATAGATGATATAGTTCAGGATAAATCTAGAAATCTGTGTGCAGGTAATGTATGTTATAGGAATGGCTTCAATCCACTTCGTAAAGTACTCAGTGGTAGTGATAATGAACTTGTGTCCATTAGATGATGTGGGGTGGATCTTACCTATGAGGTCGAGTCCCCATTAGGCAAAGGGCCATGGTGACATGATAGGACAGATCTCCTGTGCTGGGGCATGTATCAAATCTCCATGAACTTGGCATTGGTGGCATTTTGTTACAAAGACATATGAGTCTGTTTCCATAGTAGGCCAGTAATAACCTAGTCTCATAATCTTTTTGGCTAAGGTAGGACTGCTAGAATGGGAACCACATATACCCTCATGCACCCCATGCAAGGTTGCTTGTGCTTCAGTAAAATCAAGGCATCTTAGTAGGGTATTATCTAAGGTGCATCTATATAGGGTGTCTTCGACGATGGTGTATTTGGCTGACTTGTGGAGGAATGTCCTATGTTGTTTATTTGATAGGCCAGTGGGTATGACTTTGGCATGAAGGTAATCATAGATTTCTTTGTACCATGGGGAATCAGGACCAACGATGTCACACACCATTTCAGAATCTGGGATATCATAGACTGGGACCAAAAGTTGTTCCACCAAGAACTCAAACTTAGGCACGTTGTTAGGAATGTCAAGAAGTGATGCAATTGTAGCCATAGCATCTGCTGCCCTATTTAAAACATGAGGTATTTGATGAAATTTGACTTTGTCAAAGTAATCTTTAAAGCTATCAGCCATGCGCTTGTATGGAGCAAGCTTCTCATCCTTAGTCTCATAATCATCATTTATCTATCTGATTACCAGTTGGGAATCACCATATACCTGTAGGTTCTTAATTTTCCACTTGACTGCCATGTGTAACCCTGTCACTAGAGCTTCATACTCTGCCATGTTGTTAGTGCATGGAAATGAAATCCTAAATGACTTAGGGATGGAATCACCTTGTGGTGTGATAAACAGTATACCAGCTCCTGAACCATGATTCGTATGTGAGCCATCAAAGTACAGTTTCCATGTTATGTTTGTGTCAAATGTGAATATGAACTCATCAGGAAAGTCTGCAACTAATGGATGATCTACCTGTATGGGTGCGTCAGCTAACTTATCAACAATGACTTGTCCTTTAATAGCATTTCTTTTGACATACTGGATATCATACTCACTAAGTATCATAACCC
This sequence comes from Sequoia sempervirens, assembly GCA_007258455.2. Lineage (NCBI taxonomy): Eukaryota > Viridiplantae > Streptophyta > Pinopsida > Cupressales > Cupressaceae > Sequoia > Sequoia sempervirens. The sequence goes on along the minus strand of VDFB02086081.1, from coordinate 352,788,837 downwards.
ACTTGGCCAGTCGCCCTGTTAATGCTGCCTTGTTGAGAAGATATTTCAATGGGTCTACTTTAGCAATTAGCATTATTTGATGATTTAGCATGTAGTGCCTCAATTTTTTGGTAGCAAATACTACTGCAAGACAGGCACGTTCAATGTTACTATAGTTGAGCTCATAACCTACCAAAGTCTGACTGATATAGTAAACTGCCCTTTCATGACCTTCATTGTCATTCTATGCAAGCAATGCTCCAAGTGATGAATGGGTTGCTATAATATAAAGAATCAATGGTCTTCCTTCACAGGTGGCATTAAGACGAGTGGTGTGAGTAAATATTCTTTAATCAGTTGAAAAGCTTCTCCACACCTAGCTATCCATACAAATGGTACTCCTTTCTTAAGAAGATGTTGAAAAGGATGTGTCTTATTTGCTAATTGCACTATAAATCTTATGATAGATTGTAACCTTCCCTGTAGTGTCCTTAGTTGACTGAGATTAGTGGGTGGAGGCATATCCATAATTGCTTTCACCTTAGCAGGATCCACTTCAATGCCTCATCTAGAAATGATATAACCTAATAGCTTTCCTGACTTGACTCCAAACACACATTTCTTTGGATTGAGTCTCACTTTATACTTTTCCAGCCTCTGAAATATATTTTCTAAAACCTATAAATGTTCTACCCTTGTTTTGGATTTTACAATAAGGTCATCAACATAATCGTCCATACAAGTGTGTACCAAATCATGAAAGATAGTAGTCATGTCATGTTGATAGGTTGCTCCTGCATTCTTGAGTCTGAAGGGCATAACATTCCAGCAATACATTCCCCAAGGACAAGTAAAAGCTATCTTATGTTGATCTTAGTTGCAATTCTAATCTGGTTATATCCTAAAAATTCATCCATAAGGGACAACATCTCATATCCTGCTGTCATGTCAACTATCATATCTATGTTAGGCAAAGGGAAGTCATCCTTAGGGAAAGCTTTGTTGATATCTCTAAAATCAGTGCAGATGCGGATGCCCCCAGTTGGTTTAGTGACTGGTACAAGATTGGAGATCCAATCGGCATAGTCGATTGATCTTATAAAACTAACGTCTAATAGTTTCTTGAGTTCTGCCTTGACTAATAAAGCAATCTGTGGATGCATTTTTCTCAACTTCTATTTCACTGGTTTGGCACCTGGTTGTAAGGGAAAATGATGTAGAACAAGTTTAGGATCTAACCCTGGCATGTCAGCATATGACCAAGCAAAATTTATCTGTCTCTGTGCAAAGAAGTCGTGGAACTCAGGCTTCTCTTCTGTTGTCAATGACGCTGCAAAATAAACTAGTCGAGGATTCTCTTTTGTGCCTATGTTGACCTCTACAGATTCTTCAATGAGCATGGGTGAATTTTCCTATGCAATGGGGAGAATGTTCAAACCTCCATCCTTAGGTGCCTCAAAGAGGTTTTCACCTTCGGATGCGTCCTTTCTTTTTACTTTTTCACTGTCTAAAGGTGCCTTTTGGTTTTCACCTAGAGATCATCCTTTTTATCTTGTTTATTCTTTTTCTCATTTTTGTGAGTAGAGGGTTGAATAGATTCCCCAAAATATGCTTTGTTGTCCAAGTCAATGGTAAAACCAGCTTTATGATCCCTATTAGGTATGCCTTCACATAATCCCAGGAACTCAACAATTGCTTCGTCATTCTCAAAAGTGTCTAAGATGGGTGTATCTTGTTGATCCCAATCAATGAGCTGGGGATAGACTAAGGGCATGTCATCGTCAGAGTTATCAAAGTCTAATGGAGTCAAGGTAAAGATTGAATTATTCATGTGGTTACAAAAGTCTTGTACCAGGTCCTCTTTGCTCTTAGGTTTGGGTCTAGGTGGATGAATAGGTGGGCCTAACGCCAAGGTTTGACTATCAGAAACAGGTGGCTCAGGTTGCCAAGAGGTAGGATCAAGTGATTCCCAATAGTAGTGTTTAAACCATTCCTCTTTTGTCATTTTTTTGGGTGGACAGGAATTTAAGGGATTTGGTGAGGAACTTAACATCAAGTCAAGTTCTCCAAATAATTTGTTAAGGTCCATGGAACAAGTAGAGGATAAGGAATCCCACTCATAATCGTTAGAATCGGGGAGTCACAATGATATTGGTTTACTAGTTTGTGAGATGTCTTAATATCTTCTGAAGCACATACTTCCTCAAGTAAGGGTAATGGAGTACTAGGAACACCAATCTGGATCAGTTGAAACCCTAGCCTTACTCCTTTTGGCCATTGAGAAACAAATATTGGTTTAATTCTGCCATCTTGGTTTAAGCCTAAACCACTCTGTCCATCATATCCTTTGCTTTGCATGATTTTGAAACCCTTTCCATATAGACTTGTAGGAATATGAGCAAGTAAAAGGGGTTGCTGATTATCTTCCTTATGCAACCAGGAAGTGATATCTTCTACATCTATAACCTCTTTACTTAATTCACCCCATTTAGTGAAAGTTGTTGTGGGGGGAACATGTATAGTGATCATAGACTGTACCTTACTTGTTATAGGTAAACCATATGACTTAGGAGGAACCAAATGGCTAACACAATAAGAAGTCTTCATGTAATACTCTCCACAACCCTTGTCTTGGATCTCAACCCTAGGAGTGGTAGGAAGTGAGGTAAAATAGATGTTCGAGTGAGTGTGGACAGGTCAACATAAGAAGATGGATTAGATGGTGAGGCCTCTTGGTTTACTAGCACTTGGCATTGAGGGATCTCCTTTAGATTGGTGCAATACTGGAAAGGATCGGGATCACCATCTATAGTTATTTCGGTGTCATTGTAAGGGAATTTAAGACACTGATGATACATGGAAGGGACTTCCTTCATGGCATGTATCCATGGTCTACCTAGCAGAAGGTTATAAGGGAGGGTGAGATCCAAGACCTAGAACTTTGTCTCCATCATCGTAGGACCAATTCTGATAGGAAGTGATACCACCCCCTTTGATTTTTGTTATTCATCATCATAAGCCTTAATGACAAAACTCTTGGTGGTGTCTACACATGCTTCTAAAATACCTAATGCCTTAATTAGTTTTAAAGTGCATAGATTTAACCCAGCTCCTTCGTCTACCAGAACTTGTCTAACTTTGGTGTCATCAACAAGGACTTCTAGATGTAAAGGGTCATTATGGTTCATCTTTTCAATTGCATAGTCTTGTTCAGAAAATGTGGCATGGTGATTATTGGTCAAGTAGCCCACCATTTCCTAGAAATGATTGACATCAAGGTCATTAGGGACTATGGTGTTTTGTAAAGCCTTATCGAGGATAGATCGATGCTCAGGGGAAATACACAACAATTCCAAGATTGAAATTTGGGCTGGGGTCTTCCCCAATTGGTCAAGTAGGTTATATTGTAACTTGGAAGGTTGGGGTGTTTGCTATGATGGAGGGCCTTGGATAGTAAACTTAGTATGACGAGTATTGACTGTGCATTCAAGATTAGTATTGGTAGTGATGGTATTGATATTCTCATCAGTGGCACGAAGGCAATGAATGATTTTTCCACTATCATAATCATGTTTGATACTCGCATAATTGGCTAACATATTGGTCTTAGTACTCGAACTGGGGGCAGTTCCTTTCCCATGGTCATGTAGTGGGTCTGAAAAGTCTTGATGATCAATGTTCAATGTCTTTTGTTTTTGTCCACTAACTTCAATAATTCTCCTTTCAACAAGATCCTGTATGATATTCTTCAGTTGTCGACAGTTTTGTAAGTTATGTCCCTTAGTCCTATGATAATCACAAAAGGCATTATCATCCCACCAAGCTAGTTTAAACTGTCCTGGATCGTATTGTCTTGGCTCCCGCAGCTATATGAGGTTATGTTGTAATAGTTGTTTGAACACCGACTCTATGGGTTCCCCTAAGGGAGTGAACTCACACTTTTGGAATCTCCTTTGTTTTGGACATTGAGTGTTTTAGACCACGTTGGGAGGTTGATTGACAACATTAAGTGTGTTGGAAAAAGTATGAGGTCTTTGTAATGTGAGGAGGGGTCCTGCTTGTAATGTTTTAGCATCAACCACCCCATCATTTGTGACATTTTTATTGCAAGACCAAAATCTATTTCTATCTGTGGAGGTGTTTTGTATGATCAGGTTTCGATTGGACATTGTTGTCTTGAGTTCAACCTTTTCAATGAGATCCTTCTCTATTATCACCCCTTTTTCCACTAGTTCTGAAAAAGATGTACAAAAATGTACACTTAAGTTACTCCTGAGCTTTGCATGAAGGTTTTCTTGAAACATTGTAACTTTTTGTTTTTTGGGTATCTCAACAGGACACCTACTAGCAATAGTTCTCCATCTCTGGAAGAAAGAAATGAATGTTTCCCCTTCATCTTGTGTTGTGTGGCACAAGGTTGCTATATTTATCTCGTGGTCTATGTTGAAGGAGAACTGCTCCACAAATTTCTCAACTAGTTCCCCCCAAGATCTAATGCCAGAATCTAGACCCGAAAACCACTCTAGTGCAATTCCCACAAGACTTCTTGGAAACAACCTCATAAGATATGTGGGATCATAAGCAACATTTATGCATATGGTAGAAAATTCTCTGATATGTTCTATTGGATTTCATTTGCCATTGTACTTAGGAAGATTCGGTATGACATATCCGTGAGGGAAAGGTGTCATGTACAATGATCTATCAAAGGGGAATGGGCATATGTCCTTTGTTGAAAATGATTTCCTAGTTAACACCGACATGTTATCCATTTGTGTTTGTAATGTGTGCATTTATGTTTGTAGGACGTCAACTTGGGTAAGAGATGTGCTAGGAGGATTATGCAAATCTGTGTGTGTTCTGAAATCAAAAGTCTCGTGATGGGTTTCGATTAAACGTTGGCATCTGAGGTGGATTTGGATTCAGAATGTTGGTAAATGTGTTCTGGTCTAGTATCTGCATAAATTGGTGTTGACCTAGGTTCTATGTAAATGGATTCCGAGCACCACTCTGTGAAAAGGGGTTCTAATTTGGAATCAATGTGAATTGGTTTTGACTTGGAATCTATGTGGATGAATTCTGACTACCAATCTGTGAAAAGGGATTCTAATTCAGAATCGATGTGAATTAGTTTTGACTTGGAATTTGTGTGGATGGATTCTGACTACCAATCTATGAAAAAGGATTTTGATTCAAAATCAATGTGAATGGATTCTGACTGCTAGTCTGGGAGAGTGGATTTTGATTTCCATATTGGAAGGAGTGAATGCCTCCTATTTGTGTAATCCTTGGTATAGTACTAGTGACCTGAACACTCAGTATGGCCATCGACTGTGGTGTTGTACCTGTGATACTAGCAGTAGGTAGGTTTGTTGATTATGCAATTGTAACACCGACATAAGATGTAAGGGCAGAGGTTTTAGGTCTTTTACTAACAACAAGAGGACCGGAGGGAGTGGATGATGATGCCCCTATAGTGAAATTAAATCCCGATGTCATGCCAAACATACCAAATGGAGACGTATGGACTATTGTACTCTGTGTAGATGTGCTAGATGGCATAGTTGTGCTGACCTGAGGTATAGTAGTACTAGCAGTCATTGTGTTTGTTACTTGTGTAGGTTGAGTTTGCAAGGTGCTAATATCAAATCCTGCGGGTAAGGTAGCACCTTCAGCTAGCAATTTGGCTAAGTATCGTTGTCGATCATTTGCTAGGTACTCATCTACAAAAGAGGCAAATTCAGGGTCCTGTGTGGCAGCCTCTATGTCCTGTACTGCAACATGTCCTTGAGTGTTTCTAGTGGTGAATTTGTCTAATAGAGTCTTACGAGGTCTTGAAGAAAATAGATTGATGAATTCATTTGGGTTCAACATGTTTTCTCTCTCTCTTCTCTTAGACCTAGTTTCAACCATGTAAGACAAGCTCAATATGCGGGAAATGCAAAACTATATCTACGAACAGTATGACCCTAGTCTATGTTTTTGGGATTTTCGTATGCAAAATAAGGGATGTCCTAGGATGACACTAGTCTAGACTCTAACTATGCCAAGTCTAAGAAAGACCCTAAAGTGATCAATTCTATAAACCCAAGATGAAGAGACCAACTACCTAAATTCTAATCAAGGTGTCAATTTAGTTAAGCCAAGGAACCAATGTAGGATGAGGATCAAAGACAAGTTGAGTTTCCTAACTAGACTGATGAGCTAGGAGGACTCTCTGTAGGACAAAGTATAAGATAATAAGACTAGGTTCAATGACAAATTTTGTTGACACTATGATTTTTCTAGAGTATAGATGGTGGACTACTCCTAAAGTTTGTAAAAGTGACCTTTCTAGAAGCCTAATGCAAGGTAATATGTACCCTAAGATGAAGCTAAACTCTAAATGAAGACAACTATGGTAATGACTAAATGACCCTAAAGGATGCAAAATTGAGCAAATCATTTTAGGTTTCTGTTCAAGGACTGTTTGTGTAAAGGCAATTGAAACTAGTATAATGTGTTGACTGGTTAGTGACTGTCAATTCTGGTTTTCTGATAATCAGATAGATGCATCTTAGGATATCACAGATGTGGTTCAAGTTCACAGTTGCAGTTTTCCAGTGATCAATTGCATTTCTCTGGTAAAGTTCAATTTGACCCTAATAGGTGCAGTTAGCCTTTTAACAGATGCGACTTGTACTAACAGTTGCAACTCAGAATATAACGCATGCGATTTTTCCAAAGCAATTGCAAGCTAAATTGGCAGATGCAACTCAAAAATTAACAGATGTGACTCAAAATTACAGTTACGACTCAGAATTTAACAGATGCGACCTAAAAATTAATAGATGCCACTCGAAAAATCAATTACGACCTTCTGGTGAATAGTTGCGACTCTCTGTGAATTTTTCAGTGACATGAAATTTAAATTAACTCTATTTTCTGTGATCAAATTCTGACAATCAAAGACAATCGTAAGACAAAGTGTTTTCAGTTTTGATTTTGGACTCAAAGAACATTTAAATTGATAATAGACAAGCACATCCTAATAGGCCAAAGGCCTAGGGTTTGTATACTTGGTATAGCCCACCGAAATACCCCAGATTGGTGATGAACACCTTTCCTTCTCAAGAGAAAATAGCTTAGAAATTTGGTGGCATTAGCTCCCCTCCACGGCTCATTAACGTCTTTCGAGCACACCAATTTCAAATTCTTTGGGCAATGACCTCCCAAGAACTGCTATCTCTACTTAAGGGGATCAATAGTGAGTAATCTTTGGGCATGATACTGTACCCTACACTATACCAAGCAATGGCCACAAATAGGTTGGTCTCTTAAAAAAAAGGTATTTAGTACGGGCATTCTGTTCATGGGGTTTGATCCATACGGTGTGAGTCCCCTTTCGGATCCATCTCATCAAAACCACACTCGTGATTCTTGGGGTTTTCCCAAGAATCCACTTTTATATACTGGCTAGAAGTCCCTCGAGTTCAGGGTGCTACCGGTCTGAGTCGTCCTAGGGTGAGTACCTTTTCCCACCAGAACAGGCCCAAGTTCTAGATTTGATAACCATTTCTCCTACACCTAGGATCGCATGGATGTGCAAGGGGAGAGGATACTTCGATGTACCAAGTCGTAAGGGTAACCAGACTTGTACTTTCACACCAAACATAGTAGCCACTCGTTAATTTTAAACCAAATGAAAGATTTCGTATGCTACCAAACAATCTATTTCAAATATTAACTAAGGTCTTTGACAAGCATCCTGTAGAAAAAATCATTAGTAGTTTACAATATTGTCTTCGTCAATCATCCTGCAAAAGCTTGTTAACTCCAAAAGGCCACACGCTAAAAATAAGATATTAGTAACACAAATCAATTGACAATTTCATATTTCCAAAAAATAGAAATAAAGTTTTACCAGTCAATTGAGTCACTGTATTACCAGTTAGATGCATCGTTTCTTATTCAATTGCAGCTTGGGAATTCAATTGTGGTTCAGAAAAATTCAAATGTGTCATTTCCTCTGTCAGATGCAGTTCAGGAAGTCAATTGATCTATGGATTCGTGAAGATGGTGTCTTCATGTCATGTTCACCAAATGTAACACCATAGAAAGTGCACAAAGACAACAAAGAAGATTAGAAACAAACATGCAATACTAAGATCTAAATCTAAGATGCAAATCTAAATGTTAAGCAACAAAGAACATAGGAAAGTAAAAACATAAACAAATTGAAACAATCTCACCAATTTCGAACATATTTCCATGATTCATCTCGATTTCCCTTCTCCATTTCGCTATTGTAGTATAATTGCCCTCATATTTTTAGTAAATTCGTGCAAGTATAGCCTATGATAGTGGTTAGAAAAATATCGAAGATTCAAGACAAAGTGCTCTCAAAAGTCATAAGATTTCGCGAGAGAGTTTTCGAGAGAGATTTTGAGAGAGATTGGAATGAAGAATGACAAATCAATTTATAGAAAATTGACTATTCGAACGATAGGCCAAGATCGAAAGACCAACGGATGGTTGAGATTGACTGATTAGACATGCATTCTGATAACTGTCAGTAGTGACATGAGTGATACAAACTAGAAATAGACTTAAATATTAAATGAATGATTTAATCTTCAGTTCGGTATTCGAAAATAGAAGAAATATCTTTGCATGACAAAGATAAAGATTGATTACATCAACTCTTGTTCGGATGCACACACAACATTTAATTAATTAAATAAGAATATTTAATTAATCCGCATGTACATGCAATCGAGTTAGAACTGGACGATTTGAATGATTTGACGAAGAGATTACTCAAAGATGCCACTCAGACATCAAATCAATAGTTAACTTAGCGATTTGAAATAGATCTTTGAGTTGAGTAAAAGTGAATATTTAGATAACTCACATAATTATCTAAATATAGAGGAATGCGTTAAAATAGAATTAATGAATTAAATAATTCATTTAATTCAAGACTCGATATTTGAAGAATAGTTAAATAAATAATATTTATTTAATTAAATGATGAAGGGATTTTAAATGAATAATTAAATAAATAATGAATTTATTTAATTATAGTTGAAATATGATAAAGAATAAATTAAATAAGAATTTATTTAATTTGACAAGACAGATAAGGTTAATTAGTAACATAATTAAATAAAAAGTGTTTATTTAATTAATCAGATAGAATAAAGAAAACTGTGAATTAATTAAATAATTAAAATTATTTAATTAATAGAAGAAATAAAAGAAGATGAATTAATTAAATAATTAAGATTATTTAATCAATAGAAGAATTAATGTTAAGATGAATTAATTAAATAATTGACATTATTTAATCATGACCATGGAGAATACGAATTATTAAGAATATTGAAGTCGCAGGCTTAAACCAGATTTCGATGTCTACAGTACCAAGAGATTGGAAACCTCTTGAGGTATTCTTACCTATGTTTTTGAGAGCTAACACTACCAATCTACTCCAAATAAAACAAAAGCTTCACATGTAGGCTCTTCATAGATTTGTTGGAAACAATCAACACTAAGAGGGGGGGTGAATCAGTGGTGTTCAAAAATTCAACTTAATTATTTTGTCATTTAACTTAATCATTCAAAAAAAGAAACATGCATCGACAAAAATAAAGAAATCACAATACCACAACACTAGAATTTTTATGTGGAAACCCTATTAGGGGAAAAACCACAGCGGATGGCCAATCCACAATATAATGAGTATACCCAAAATGAAAAGTACAAAATGGGAATGCACTTGCATTTAGGATCACTGCCCTACAATGATTTGGAATAGATCCAAAGGAATGAATTGATGAAATATCATCAACAATTCCTAATTACAATTCTAATTAAGCTTTGTATATAATCTCCTGTCCTTCTGACCGATTCAACAATACTACTCTGCTCTGCACAAATCACACTGCAAAAATCTTAATGCACAAGTCAAACTATGGATAATCGCCTAATTTTCATTCCTGATGATTGCAACACACAAACACACTCCCTTTTCCACATCTCAAATGATTTATTGAATCTCTTATTTGAACATAAAAAACATTTTAAATAATTTCACTTTACACATCCACAACGTGCCACATTTAGGGTATGTGTAGGATCATGATGGGCCAAGAAGTGGCAATATGATGGGTATATGTAGAGTATGTGGTTGATGGATTTTTTTTACCCAAAATTGATGAAACAAAAGGGGTTTTAAAAGGAGATTTTAAGCTTTCCACCAATATAAATTATGCTTTACTTTGAATTTAATAAATTATTATTATTCATTTTCTATTTGATTTATGACTAAAGTCCTGACTGATAGGTTGATGAAAAACATCTATACCTTTCAAATAGTATCAAATTTTTTGAATCTAAAACACGCATCACATTTTATGCTTTGCATACTATAGGATTAAAAAAAAATTGAATTTCATGAAGTTTTGACCAAGTTAAGGTGGTCAAATATACAAGTTTTTATATTTTTTAAAAGTTGTAATAAAAAAATCATAATTAATTATTTACTTGGAAATAAATTACAAAAAAATATGCATCACATTGGGACTTGAGTCCTCTACTTATATCTAAAATACTATAAAAAAAAATATTATCATTTTATTGTGGTCAGGGTGGTCAGACAGACACCTACTTCTTTTTTCTTCCCCTGAAATTTAAGTACTATTGAAGTGAAATTTCAAATTTTCACCAAATAGATTTTTTTTTTAAATAAACCTAGTAGTTTAGAAACTAAATTTAATTTGCTACAGATTCTATTCTTACATATTTTTTAAATAATATAGATAACTTATTCAAATTTTTACGTCAAGTTGCCTAACTCTAATTTTTTTGAATTTTTTGCCACTTAAAGGCCTATTTTTTCCCTGAGGATCTTGCACATACCCTTCACTAAGTGGTCTACAATGAGAAAATAGATAGAAAACATCCTACCAGACCTCCAAGCTCATATTGCAATTAATGGAACACCACAAAATTCAGTAATAAGATACTATATGTGCTCAACAAGCAATCCCAGGGATCCACAACTCAAAACAATGATCTGGTAAAATAAATGTGCAGTTTTCACACACACGCCCCACTAAAAGTAGGGACCCTCTTTTGCTTCGGTTTTGATGTTTTGGCCCTTTCATTTTAATGTTTTGTCTATTTTGGCCCATGCTTGAATGTCTATTTTGGCGGCCTTGATGATTTCCCCAAGTTATTCTTTGAAAATCTTTTATTTTGAGTTAAGTTCAAGTTTTCAACCTTATTCGGGACTTTCCTCCCTGGATGGATTTTCCCGGATCCTGCTTGGATTCAGACTGTGCATCATGGTTTGGACATTCTAGGTCTTCGCGGATTTATCCATAGGCTGGATTTTTCTAGATTTTGTCCTATCGTCGAATTCCCATATTTTCTTGTCTGTCTTATCAACAGGATTAATTTCTTCGTATGAGCTTTGAGTGAGATATTTAATGGATTTTCAAAGTCTTTTGTGCCATCGTGTTTATTATTGATTTCGATTTACCTAAGCATTTGTTCTTAGGGAGTGTTTGATCTAATTTGAGGCCTTTGAATTTGTGAATCATGGATCTAAGTGGTGATTGCTTGTGTTCCTATGCTTGTTCTTGTGGACACCCTTGATTTCATATTCACTATTTTTGAGATCGACTCCTGCATCACAATGGTATGTTTTGATTTCCCTGCTTCTGATTGGTGATTGTGGATCGCATGTTGATGTTATAAGAGCTTGTGGGGTTCAAATTCTTCATTATTTAAGCATTTTCGTGGCTAGGGTTGCATAGCAGTGTATACTTTATGGTCTTTCCAGTAAGTTGAGGTTTTCATTTATTTGCATATTGATGAATTTTCTTGAGAGCTATGAATAGTCCCCTAGTGATGACTTAGCAGTCAATATGTTTGAATTTTGAGCTCACATGTACGATAATGGTGGATGTATGGGGGTTTGAAACCTAGGGAAATACTATTTCATGTTGTTTGAAGTTAGAACTGATCTAGAATGCCAAGATAATCTGTGTAAGATCCATGCCTAGCAAACCTAAGCTCATTTTTTTGAAATTCATGATTGATCTGGTATTTGAGCGAAATCGTGTTTTGGGTGTCTAAATTCGGGTTCTATTTTAGTTTGGGATTTTTCGTTCCCTTAGGACAATCCGTCTCTACTGGATTTTCCTAACTTCCTTTGCTTTTCCAGAATCTGCTATCACTTTTGGACTTTCATATACTCTGTGGACTTTTCGTTGACCCCAAATTTTCCCGATCGCCTTTATTTTCCTGGAATCTGTTTTCTTTCAGAGTTTCAACCTTTTTGCGGATTTTCGTTGATCCTGGATTTTCCCGAAGTCGTGGGCTACCTATATTTTCTGAGGTTTGTGAAGTATCTTTTCCTACAAGAAAATCCTTTTCTACCGGATTTTCCTGAAATCTAACGAGATATGAGGGAATATGGAATAACATGATGTGCTAGTGATTTTTAAATGCATTTTAAGATTAATTCATGCTATATTGTGATCTCTTATGTGGTTTATTAGTTGATTATGATCAGGTTTAATAGTTAGTAGGCATTTCTTGGTTATTCCATTGGAATCCGATTGGTTTGGAATTTCTCAAAATTCCTCTCTGGCTCAGATTCTGCGGATGGTCCTGAAACCCAAAATTTGTTGTGATCATTTTATATGAAATTGAATAACATCTTGACTATATCAGATTCATTCTAATGATGTGTTGATGGATTAAAATTAGTTTCTTATGGTTTTTATTATGATTTTCTTAATGGATGCAGGTTGAATCTAGTAGGGTAGCAGAGGGATCTTCCGTTTCTGAGGTAGAAAGGATCAAAATGGACACTAAAAGCAAGATTCCTGAGAGTAAGATCATATCAATTTGGTCAGAGGTGATTTATACTAATGTTGGATTGTGGGACCATGAGGAATTTAAGGAAAGGATTGTAGCTAAAGACCTCCCCTTGGTGGCTAGAAGGATGGAGTCGGGTCTATCGCATGTGGTCGGTTTCCCTTCAATGGTGTAGTGTTATGAGATTGTCCTTGAGTGTGCTAGACATTATGACTAGGTCACACAAAATATTATCAGTCCTTGAGGGAGAGTGATAGAAAACCTCAACCCTGTCTCCATTGCTCAAACTTTCAATATGCCAGACAGATCTCATGCTGTGGCATTCAACATGGGGTCTGCCAAGGAGTTCTATAAAGAGAAAACTATTAAATCTCAGCAACTAATCAACTCTTGGCTTGAAAAGCCCAAGTTACAATATTCCAAACTACCCAAGTAGTTATTCAGAGCAAAGTTCAAAAAGGAATATTACAATGCCATTACACTGCTCAGCAGGGTAGTTGGATTGAGAAATGCAGTTGTGTTTGAAAATTGGATGTGTCATGCTATTGTAAGAATGGAGTAAGAATTGATTGATTATTATAGGGATAGTCTAATTAGCAGAGTGCTCCATGAATAGTTGTCCAATGTGTTGTAGACCAAGACTTTCACAATGAATTCATATATGGTCTATGCACTTGCAAGATTCCATCCTTACAAAGGATTTGATACAAAGGCAATTTTTGGACAAGATGTTATTTATGAAGTTTTCCCTCAATTGCATTTGGTAAGTTCAAACTATAGGAGGGAAAATGATGCATTTACCATGTACACCAAAGAATGCTTTAGGGAGCAGAGCATGTTGGAATTTTAGACCAAGCTAAGGAGCTCATCAAGAAGTATGGAGCTTGGTTTATTCAGATCCCAACTTTCTCCTACATTTAGATTGATGGCTGCCAGAGGGCCCCATATAGACTTCCAAGGTACCCCATTGATCACATTATACTATTGGAAGTAACTAGATAGATTTGTGACTTTGATGCTATTGTCCAGAGAGACAAACACAAGATAGGATTTGGTGGAGATTTCCCCTTGAGGATTGGCACTAGAGAGGCATGTCCTTCCATTATTTCTGCCTAGGCTTCAAAGGAAGAAATGAGTACCCTTGGTTTGTCTTTTCATTCTAAGAGATCCAGGTTTGATATCATAGGAAATGCTCTAAAGAAGTCCAATAGAGAATATAGCCATAAGGTTGATCTGGAAGACTACTGGGCCAATTGTAGTGATAAGTATGAGGCAAGGAAGAAGAAATTCTCTTGGCTCCCAGTAGAGGTAGTCCATTTATATAATGTAAGGACCATTCCTGATCAATTAGAGGATGATGGAAACCTAATCCAAGATCATGCTTATGAGACAGTTAAGAATAGACCAATTGGTGATGTGGACTGGTTAGAGGAGGAAAAAATATTATTGAAACAGTTGATGGATCTAGTTATCAAAGTTACCAAGATGTGGCTCAAGCATATGATATGGAAGTTGGAGAATGAGGGAGTGAAATGTACATATAGCCTGATGGGAGATTTAGATCCACATTCCACTTCTAAGGAGTCCACAGAGCAGGAGGATCCTAAAGGAAAGGGTAAAGTAGATTCTCCTTTCCAAATAAAGATAAAAGGCGTTCAAGGAAAAGAATCTCAAGAAGCAGAAAAGCAGAGAAAGCCAAAGGCTAAAAAGAGGTCAAGGGCTAAGAAATTTGACAAGAAGGCGGTTGCAAAGCAGAATCCTAAGGCTGATGCTCCTATGCTTAAGAGAAGAAGAATTATAAAATCATCAGAGAAAGAAAGTTCTAAAGAACAAGAAAATATTTCCCCGCCTTTGGTAGAAGTAGAAAGTTCAGGGGAGAAGGCGAAGGTGTATACAAGGAGATCTAGGACTCCTTCTCCTAAGGAAAGTGTACCTAAAGTAGATCCTCCTATCATTTCACATGAACAATAGTAGGATGACATTCCTCCCGTTCATGAAGCTCAAAGTGAACCTGGCGAAGCCAAAGAAGTTGATGATCATCTCAAAACTGAGGTGGAGAAGTTCCATGAAGGTGACCTTTACAGTGCAGAAGCTAAAGTTGAAAAGGTAATGCAATCTCCTTTGGTTGCATATGCAGAGTCATCAGTTACAAATGAAGAAGTTGAGTCTCCTCCAAGGGAGGAAGAGGTAGAAAAGATCCCATCACCTGAACATGGAGAAGAACACATAGAAGAGGAAAGGAGCAAGGATGAGACTCCTGAGAAACATAATTTTGGAGAAGAGGTATCAGGAGATAGACAAGAAGAAATAGGGAAAGCCAAGTGCAATTGAAGCCTACTATTCTGGAGTGGCTTGACAGAGAAATAAAGAGAAAACAAGTTGTAGTGGAAGACACACCACCTAATTGGGATGAACTATTCGCCAACATTGGCAAGGATAAAGGAGAGAAGAAGGCTAGAGTGATCTCAAGGGTTGAAAGGGATGAGGCGCATAACAAAGTTGTTCATAATGCTACTCCCACTCTAGATAAAAATAGAGATGATGTGGCTAGAAGGGATTACAATACTCAGACTTTCAATCTAGGGCCTACATTAGCTGAGCAGGACATTAAGGATTACCAAGGTTCTAGTGCGGTGATCTTGGACAGATTAAGGAAGGAAATAAAGACCAATCAGGAGTTGAAAAGAGAAAATGAGAATCTTAGGAAGTGCTTGGAGGATTTACTGAAACCCCTATAGTCTATTAACCACTCTACCTCTGCTGTAAAACCTCTACCCTAAGAGACCATCACCAAGCTTGTGAAGATGAAAGCCTCCACTCTTGCCACTGTGAATTGGTTGAAAGGGGTGCAAATAAAGGGTGATGAGTCTATTAAGGAAATCTTGTCAATTGGGAAGGGTGTTACAAGAACAACTGATTGGTTGAAGCATGTGTTAGCACAAGACAAGGAGGACACAGACCTATTGCTGCAGAAAACCAAGACTATCAAGGAATACACTAGGGATAAACTAGTAAGTGATAAGATCCTTCCCTTCTCTAGAGCTACTAAGCCATGGGAGTGGTTTGAGGCATTTCAAATTAGGCAGAAAGTGTTGAAGAAGATTCACAAATAGAGGAGGCAGATTGATGATACCCTAGCTGGTGTGTACAATGGCTCCATTTCCTTTTTTGAGATTATGATAGGAAGAATTAAAATTGCTCACAAATATTTAAGTCTAGAACAGTTGGGAAAATTGTGGTAGGATGCTTATGCACCACTTGATGATGATTCTGTTTCTGAGCACCAGTTGGATGATGCAGCCACCTATCTTGCAGTTATTGATAAATATATGACATATAAGGTGGATTGGGATAAGTTGGTCAAGTAGTCAAGAGAAGAAATTGCATCAATTGAAAATTGACTTAGGGTTTTTCCTTTTCCACCAGTAGGTAACTTGGATAGGACACTTTTGAAAGTTCATGAAATGCTGGATCAGAATAAAGACAAAGGGTAAGGTAGTTAATAATTGGCTACATCGAGATTTGTGCTTCCCTATTATCTTGCCATGCATTGGTCTAAGCTACATTGGAGATTTTAGGCTGACTCAGATGGAACACATGCACTTAATGCTTATTTATCCTATTTTGAATTTCTCTTGGCTGACTTGTTGTGCCAAAATTATTATTGTAAAAATTATCTAGGCCTACATGTTTTGGTGGGATCTATAAATATGGAATTTTTCCTATTTTGTAAGGGTTAAGAAAATTTAGACATAGAGCAAATTGAGTAGCGCTAAAATTAGCAAGTAGTTATTCTCAAGAAAATATTGTAATAGAAAGCTGGAATTGTTGCTACAGTGGATAATTTGAAACAAGTAATGACATTGTGATTTGGTACCATACTTGTGTTCTTTATCTTGCATGGTTCTTGTTATTCTATCTTTAGAATTGTTGTGAGGAGGATTAATGTTTAGAGGTTTAGAATTAGGATTGATTCAATAATGTTTATGGTTTAATATTTGAAGTGTTGCAACAATCGCTAGTCCATACTTTTTGCAACTAGCTGATTGTTAGTTGCTTTGCAAAGTTAGCCTAGACTTTATATTCATTGTGCTTAGTTCAATTGTGAGGGTTTATTCATTTCAATTGCAATAGGTTTGTTTGAATGAATGTTCATGATTTGAAAATCTTAATACCTTAGAAGATTTCACTGTTTCTACAAGATTGTAGATTTATCTAGGTTAAGTAGAAATCTATTTTGTGGGATTGGTCCATTTCAAGTGTTCGGTCATTTACATTGTTAATCTTAGGTTTAGCATTAAGTCTGGAGATCTCTTTGAAACCATTATCTTTTGTTATTTCATTGATTATTGGATTAAATTTAGGATTGGAATATCATTTTATTACAAGATCTGATAAATTAATATTCAATATTTGTCTTGTAGTAAGGTCCCATTGTGATTACCAACATTTTCACATTTATCACTGAGTTGTTTGTGCATTGTCAAGACCAGACATTAGATACCTTGGGGTTATTACTTGAGGCCTGCTGATAGAGATTTACCTTTCAAGAGAGATACGATTCCATATTCTGTTTGAGTTGTTGTTGTGCAAAAAAACATCATCAATAGATTGGCCCTAGAAGAAGGTCCTAAACAAGAAAGTTGGATCAATTTTTGAATGCCATCTCTCTTGAAAGATTTAGAAGAAGAACTAGAACTAATCCAAGAGAGGAGGAATTTTAGGAATTACTAGACCCTACTAGGTCTAGAGGGACCAACAAAAGGGGAGAATAATCATCTTCTCATCCACCTCCCTCATCTCCATAATCCCCATCTTCATCAAGTTCATCTGAGTCTGAGTCTGAGGATATTCCCATTCCACAATCCCAACCAGTCGTAAATCAGCCATTACCACCCCCACCTCCACCAATGGCTTTCTTGACTAATAATCCATCTCCATTGAGTTTTGCTATTTACAATGTCATGCCCAAGAACCCTAAACACTTTTGTTCAAAATTCCAAGTCAATGATCCTAATAGGACCACTGAGGAAAACTTCAGAATCTTTCAAACTTTCCTTAAGGATAGAGGGATAAATCATGAGCATGTAGCATGTAGGCTTTTCCCTTATTCATTAGGAGAGGATGCATTCTATTGGTACAATCATCTACCTGCTAGATCTATTGAAAATTGGACTGAGCTAGAGACTGCATTTTTTCTAAAGTTTCATATTCCCATCAGTCCCAATGAGCTCTATCTTCAGTTCACTAATGTTAAGAGAGAGGTCAATGAGCCTATAGCATCCTTCAACAATAGGTTTCATCGTGATTATACCAAATTGCAAGCTCCTTATGTTGTTGATGAACCTACTACCTTAGAAGTCTATTATGAGGGACTAGATAGCCTAACAACTACCTTTATGAAGTGGATTAATAACCCTCATGACAATCTACTTGATGCATACTCAGAGGCTATTAAGGTTAGCATTGCTTTAAGGAAACATCTATCTAGGCCTTTACCCTCATTAGGACTCGTCGCTCATCCTAGACAAGTTCCAACTCTCAACTAGACTCTTGCTAATCATACCCCAATCATGAATCTAGTACCTCAATTGCCTCTGGTCTCTCACCTAGGACCTCCTATGAGACAAGTTCCACCTGCAATTAGCTATCCTCAGCAAAATGTGAATCAGCCTCTACATCCACAGCCTCATGCAAGCTATCCCCGATATCTGCAAAATTCTAAAGTTTTGAACCAATCACTAAATGCCAATGCTACAGTTGGATACCCTCATAACAATGTAAATCAACCACCATATATTAATCCTAACAAGGAGAGATTGGATGAATTGTCTGAACAAGCAAAGAAACTGAATAAGGAGGTGAATTACTTAAGAAACTAGAACAATCAGTTACAAGTTGCTCAGAGAAATATGCAGTCTAATCAAAACAAAGAAAATCCACAAGGACAACATTTTGATAGAGGGAAACGTCATGATTGAGGATACAATAATGAAAGAGGATATAACCAAGAAAAAGGCTATAATAATGATCGAGGATTTAATAATGATAGAGGACATAATAATGAGAGAAGATAGAACTATGATAAAGGACAATCTTCAGGCCAGAACTTTGACAAGGGACAGAGTGGTGGACAAGGGTTCAATAGAAGGCAGCCACCAGGACATAACAAAACATGGAACACATGACCTGACAATGGAGGATTTCCCACCCCATTGGATCAACTAGCCAATTAGCTTGTCAATCAGCCAATTAATCAAGAAAAGCCTCCTAGTGGTGTATATTTGGCTGAGGCTGCCTTATCAGGATGGTGTAGGCTCCATAAAATGAGTCAACATTCTAAGTTAGACTGTCAAGAATTCCAAACAACAGCCTCAATTTTCTAGTATGAAGTGGAGAAAAATGCAAGTTATCAGGAAATAGTACCATCTAATCTTTATGATTCACCAGTGTTGGTACTGAATCATGCTCCTTTTCCTCAAAGTAAAGACAATGTGCCTAAAAAAGAAACTAATCAATTGATGAAGGGGGCAGACCAGGTATGTAATGGAGATGAAATGACAAAATTATCTGATGAGAATCTAGTAAATGATAATGGTCCTAGAGATGAAGAGGCTTATGTTAGAGAAATACAAACCTTCTAGAGACCTGTCAAGAAGTATGACTTAAGGGAATTGCCACATAGACATCCACAAGCTGGAGGTCCCTTCACTACTTCCATTCCACCAAACAATTTCAACACACCTCCAGACCCTAATGCCAGTAATAATCCATTATTTCTTTAGGTGTCCAAGCAATATTTACCTCAAGATCAAGGGCATACTAGTACATTAAAGAGAAGTACTGATGCAAACAAGGATAATGTGATGGAATATCCAAAGAAAACCCCTGCTGACCTAAATGAGGAACAATTGGTCCTCTATGTTGCTGAAGAACTCAAAAAATTAAAGGTAAGCCTATCTACATTTGAGTTATTGAGAGTTCCAACCATTAGGAATGCAGTCTTAGGAGCTTATAACACAGATTCTATGTCAAAAGATAAATTAGTTAGCGAAAGTGTCAATAAGGCTTCTAGTTCCTAGTCAGTATGAAGGAAAAATCATATTCATACCCAGGTCCACATGCCTCCTAGAGAGAAGGGAAAAGAGAAGGACAAGAATTAGGTAGCTCAAGTGGATACTCCTCCATTCCCGATTTCTGTTCGCATATTTGGTAAAAATTTGCATAATTGTCTTTTGGATTCTAGTGCTTGAACCAATGTTATGCCCCTCAGTTTCTGTAGAGCTATGGGTATTACCCCTGTTGACTCACAAAAGAAGGTTACACAATTGGATAGGACTGAAGTAAATGTTGTAGGGGAATTAAATATGATCCATATGCAAGTTGCTTCTAATCCTAGAATTCAGTAGGTTATCAATATACAGGTGGCTGACATCCCTGATGCTTACAACCTAATTATGGGAAGAGATTTCACCAGAGCTTTAAACAGATATGTCTTGACTGATCACTCCCATATGTGGCTTCCCTGGAAGAGAGTGTCGAACCAGATTAGAATTGAGAGAGAGCCTAGAATGAAATACATGATTACCGAATATGCGAATACCTTGAACAAAATTCTGATATCTGAAGTAACTATGGGGAATTATGTGCTTGCAACCCCCTTTGAAGAGTCAGATGTAGAAGTCCTCATGCTGCATATAATGTCTGTTAGCTCTACAATGGAATCCAATGGTACTAAATCCTTAGTGGAACCAGCTAAGAATGACTAGGAATCAGAGGATAATCCACTGGCTCTGCTAGATAGTTTTCAAGAGTTCATTCAGAAATGCATTGAAGATCAGATCTAGTTAGGAAGAGGAATAAACTTTGGAGAACTACTTTTTCCCAATTGGTGTAGGGTGCATAATGCTTCCCACTCAGAACTGGACTATTTCCTATGCCAGGTTAGAGTAAAAAAAATATAAAATTATATCAACCCCACTCCTATAGTCACAATTAAGGTCCAAGAAGATTCCAAAAGAAAAAGTAGTAAGGCCTTCAGAGGAACCATCTAGCAGCAATAGTGCAAGGGATATTGCAAAGAAGATTGTAGTTACTAGTTGTTGGACTTTAAGATTTGATGGGTCTAAGTCCAAGAAGGGAGTCAGGGTTGGATTTGAACTTATCAATCCAAAAGGTAAGACATTTTTTGCTGCTCATAGACTTCAATTTCATTGTACAAATAATGTAGCAGAATATGCGGCTCTGGTTTGTGGACTGCTAATGGCATTGAAGAAAAAGGTTAAAATCTTGCAAGTTTTTGGGGATTCTGAGTTAATATTCAAGCAACTTAGGAGACAATATTCTTGTCATGACAAAAGAATGACCAACTATAGACATAGAGTATGGGATCTCATTGAAGGATTCAATGCCTTCAATATTTAGTTGATTCCTTTTAGTAAGAATCAAATAGCAGATTCCTTGGCTCAGGCTACCAGCACTTTATAGCCTTTATCTCTCACTAGATTGAATAAGTTTACAGTGGAACTAACCCCAGTACCCTCAGTACCTGATAATGTCACCAACTTCTAGGTATTTGAAGATGATAAGCATATCTTAGATTTTATCACAAACACAGATGTTTTTGCTTCACAGATTATTGATGAAACTAAGCCTCAAGAAGTGGAAATGGATTTGGAAGGGGTAATTAATCTGAAGACCAACAAAATTCCTAGAGGGATACTACAATTAGAGAGAATATTTGATCTGGATAAGGTCAGGGATCAAGAAAGAGTCCATCAGTGGACAATGTGACAAGTATAATATGGGATCCTAGGATGATGTCAAAAATATCTTTATTGGTAAAGTGTGCACTCCAGAAGAAAAAAAGGGAATCATCGATGCCCTACATAGATATCCAGATGTGATAGCTTGGAGTTATGAAGACTTGAAGATGTATGACACATCAATCATCACTCATACTATACCTCTTAATCCAAGAGTGAAGCCTTTCAGATAGAGATAGAGGCCTATTAATGCTCTACTAGAACCCATAATATAGAAGGAAGTGCAAAAATTAATGTCTGCAAGAATCATATTTTCGGTCAGACACTCAACTTAGGTTGTAAACTTGGTTCTAGTGCAAAAGAAAAATGGTGAAATTAGGCTATGTGTAGATTTCAAGAACCTAAACAGGGCATCAGAAAAGGATAATTATCTAGTTCCATCACTAGATGAGGTGCTCCAGATTGTCAACGGATCTCAGATGATGTTCTTCTTGGATGGTTATTCAGGATATAACCAAGTTATGGTATAGTATGAGGATAGACATAAGACTGCTTTTACCACCAAGTGAGGCACTTTTTCCTACAGAAAAATGCCTTTTGGCTTGATTAATGTTGGAGCCACATTCTAGACAGCGATGGATATTGCCTTCAAGGACATAATCAGTAAGTGCATAATTATTTATATGGATGATCTGATAGTTTTTTCCAAGAAAAGAGGTGATCATATCTTGGATTTGTGCAAAGTTTTCCAGAAGTGTAGAGAATTTGGAATATCTCTCAATCCAAAGAAATGTATCTTTGGAGTTACAGAGGGTAAGTTGTTAGGACATGTTATCTCTGAGAAAGGAATAGCCATTGATCTAGAATGCAATGTTGAAGCAGGAGGCTAAGGTTGAATGGAGTGTAGAAGTGAAGGAAGCATTTACTAAGATAAAGAGGGCCATCACTAAAGCTCTAGTTTTGGTGAGTCCAAATTATGCTAAACCATTCTACATATACTCCTTTTCCTCTGACCACTCCTACATTGCTATATTAACTCAGAAATTGGATCAAGGTAATGAACACCCTATAGCATTCATGAGCACACCATTAAAGGATGCAGAGCTGAGATATCCAAATGTGGAGAAGCAGTGATCCGGTGGATATTTTTAGTGAAAATTGAAGTGTCTCATTTCTCTCTAGAATCTGCACCATTAGAAAGATCTCAACGTTCTGATTCCAACGCAACTTGAACAGAGCGAAAAGGAGTCTGTTTGTGCAAGTTATGGCTAGTCAAACCTTGGGTCAAACTGGGATCAAGGGACATCCAGGAAGTGAAAAAATGGCATCATCAAAAGTTGTCAAAGTTGGCATCATCACAAAGAGCTTGTCACTAGCTTTCCAATGCAACTCATTTCATCGAAATCCGACATCATATGCTCAAGATACAGCTGGTCAAAGCTCTCGGTTGACTTGGTAACTAGAAGGTACAATGATGATGTTAGTGTCCGTAAAAGATGATGTCAACAGTTCATACAAATCCAAGGTGGACCAATTGGGAGCTGACATGTGGTAGTCTGTACAATCCATACATGTTGACGTGGCACGATGATGCGGCAGGTGACGTCAGCCTAGTCGGCGAATTATGTGGAGACACATGTCCATTCGTACAACAGTCAGCATAGAGTTGGTAGTCGGGTTAGTTTCTAGCTGCTAGTGATGTGGCAGCGACAATGAGTAGAAGTTTGGCACATGGCAGTATAGTAAGTGTTTACGTGGTGGTATAGGTGGCATCCAAGTCAACAGTTAGGTGTTTGTGGTGGTGAATCAACTTCTGCCACGTGGCATCTTCTGGAAGCACTGTGTGTCTCTCATCTCCTTTGCACAGTCTTGTGAGTTTGTTTTAACAAAATTTGTTAAAAATGGGCTCGAACCCGTGACCTCCAGTTTAGCAGTCCGCCGTCCAACCATTGGACTACTGGTGACAACTCAATATAGACCGACAAGACTTTGGTTTTGCTGTTTTAAAATTTGGTGTTTGGTATAAAAACATGGCCAGCGGGGTTTGAACCGCTAACCACTTGGCATCCAAAAAGAATAGCTACCATTAGACCACCAACCAACTCTGAAATATATACAGAGTCTGCTTGATTTTGTTACATGATTTGCCCGAATTTGTAACTAAAAGGCCTATAAGGCCAAAAACAAACAAAAACCCACCTAACAAATTAGCAGAGGGGGTTAAAGAGAATCAAACAAACCTTGTTATGAGTTGTTTAAGGGGAGTTATTCATTTAATATTTTGTTAAGCCTTTTTAGCAAAATTGTATGTATAAAAGAGGGGGGGTATGGTCTTAGGAGCTAATCATATTTTTCCAAGCCAAGGGTGAAGTAGTGAATTAGAGAGAGTTTGTCTGAGAAATTTTTGAAGACTATTCTGCATGTTGAGGGCATGTTATGCTGATGTGTTTAAGGGGATAAGTCTTGGTGCATTTGTAATCCTTTTTCGAGATTAATCAGATCAGTCACTCTATTGGAGCGGACCCGGAGACGTAGTCACGTTTGTGATGAACTCCGTTATCAATTTGTTTGCTCTTCTTCTCTCCTCTCTCATGTTCTGATTTTCACCTTACATTTTCAGTTTTGATGCATAATTTCATTAATGTATGCATGAATTTGTAAATCTGCAAAGTTGTTTTTAATTAAGCATTAAATACTGCAAATAGTCTAGATCATTTATAGATCAAGTTGTATCAGAGCTCAGTTGACTATTATTGCAGTTATTTTTTTTCTTGAATGCTAACGAGATCCAGGATTCAGAAGGGTGAAGGTAAGCTTGAGCAATTTGATCCTGAGATCGGGAAGCGAAGAACTTTCCCAAAGATGTCCTTGTCTGGAATGGAGGTTTCTGAAGAAATCAATGAGCAGGAATTTCGAAGAGCATTCCTCGAGATGAAGGCTAAGGCGGAAATTATTTTTTAGGAGAGACAAGAGTGGAAAGAACGTGAAGAAGGTTCATCGAAGCAAGATGCTCATGAAGAGAAGAAAGGGAAACAACATGGAGATGGTGGCAAGCAACCAGATCACCCCTTTTCTTCTTCTCCTCCCTCCTCTCCTTCTTCTCCTCCTTCTCCATCTTCTCCTCATTCTACTTCTTTTAATCCTTTCAAGAGTGGGTATAAGCCTAAGATCAAATTGGATGTAAAATTTGACTTACCAAAGTATTGTGGTGAACTTAATGCTGAAAATTTGGATGATTGGATTCAGGAAGTTGAAGTCTATTGTAGAGTCCAAAACCTATTAGATGATGTTGATAGGATCTAATTAGCTACTCTTCAATTATGAGGTATAGCTTTAACTTGGTGGGAGAGTAAGACTAAGGCAGAAGTTTCACAGCATGGTAGAGTTAGTTTAACTTGGGTAGAGTTTGTTAATGCACTTAAAAAGCAGTTTTATCCCCTAAGACATATGCAACAGTTAATGATGGACTGGAAAATTTTTTAGGCAAGGGAAAGGTCAAACTATCCAAGAGTACACCCATGAATTCAGGAAAGGGCTATTGCTTTGAATGTTCCTTTGTACACCTAGGACACTTTGTTGAAGTACATAGGAGGTCTGCATTCCTACCTTACGCATTCCATTTTGGTTTTGAACCCTTGTAATTTGGATGAAGTGTCTGTTCAAGCTACACACTTAGAGTCAAGGGGTAAAGGATCTTTTATTGATAAGTTTGATAATGATGTAAAGAAATCTTCCAAGGTTGCAAAGACAGGGAAAGGAAAGAAGGCAGCTATAGTTAAGAAGGGTGAGAAACTTTCTTACACTCATTGTGACAAGAAGGGTCATGATGAAGAACATTGTTGGCAGTTGCATCCAGAACTGAGGCCTAAGTGGGCTAAGAAATGTAATAAAAAACAAAAGGGTAAGGAGAAAGCTGCGAATGTTGTTATGGATCTTGGTTCAGATTCAGATGATGAGACTAAGATAACAGCTGTAGACACCTAAAAATGACCTAGGCCTGCAAGCTTCATTTTTACCACTTTCATCCTAGCATAATTAAGTCATTTAATTATGTCCCTAGTCCACATTCGACTATTGATTAAATAATTCATAATTATTTAATTAATTCATGTCATTTATTCCTCATGATTATTAAATAAATAAATATTGTTTATTTATCTAATACATCATTAATTATCTAAGTCTTCCTTTAATTAAATAAATTTCTTAATTTATTTAATCCCCCTTTTGCCATTCATTTCTCCTTGATTATTAAATAAATAAATGTTATTTATTTATCTAATACGTCATTAATTACCTAGGTCTTCCTTTAATTAAATAAATTTCTTAAATTTATTTAATTCCCCTTTGTCATTTATTTCTTTTGATTTTTAAATAAATAAATTTTATTTATTTAATTACGTCACTAATTAGGTTCCCTTTCTTTCCAAAATTAAATAAATTCTTATTTATTTAATTTTTATCCACTTTCCACTATAATTAAATAATTATTTTAATTATTTAATTATTCATTAGCCTTTTCTCTCATTAAAATAAATAAATTTGATTTTATTTAATTTAGTCAATTCTCTTGAGTTTTGAATTAAATCATTATTTAATTCAAAATGATTCCTTTTGTCACATTCCTCCATAATTAAATAATATCTTTATTATTTAATTATTTATTGGTCACCTCGGTAAATAAATTTTATTATTTAATTTCTCCATTAACCTTTCCTGCGGTCTTATCTTCCAAATTAATTCTTATCTTTTGACATCTCATTTAATTTCGACCCTTGATTGAATTATCTTATAATTCAATCTTGGCCCTTCATCCTTATCATTTGCCCTAATTTTGGCCTAACCCTAATTCTTATTGCAACATTCAATCTTGATCATTGATTCTAGGGTTTTTGTCATCTTCTCATCCTGGCCACACATTCAAAATTGCAATTTTTATAAAATGGCAATTTTGTTCTCATTTGGCTCTCTCTCTCTCATGCTCAGATTTTTAACTTAGGATATTATTATTTTTGCAGTCATTGTCATTTGCAGCCATTGTCATTCTTAGTCTATTGTGAGGTCATTATGAGGTCATATATTTTATACAAATCCTTCAACACTTACATAGGGCTTTGTCATTAGTCATAGTTGCTCATTTGAAATCTAAGGGCATCTTTATTTACTGCAAGCTAGGAGGTGTAACAAAGGTCAACCATGGAAGATGGAGACTTAGGGTAACATTGTTCCTTTTGTTTTCATGTTTATTTCCTTTGTGCTTTGTTATTTCATTGGAATTTTAATGTTATTGTGCTAACCCCTTTAACAATCTGATTTCCCCTTGATTACATTGGTGAACCTGACATATTTGGACAAATAAAAAAACCATTTTTGGAGTTGGATTCTTTTGTTGCAGGTTTTGTTTGATTTCTGTTGCAGGTTTGACATCATTGTGGATAAAGCCCTAGTTTCCAAAGATTCGATCATAACTTTCAAATGGCTACATATTTTTTTACAAATGTTTTTTTCCATATTGGAGACAATGGCGTGAGCTATCATTCCAAAAATCAGATTTTTTAGGGCTGGTTTGAATTTTTTATAATTTTTTTTCTATTTTTAATAAAAAATTAATTTCAGGAGAAATTAATCGAATTTGTTAGATATTTTTACATTTCTGGAAATCTCTTTTAATTTTAATAGGGGTCTATTCTTTAGTTTTTAAATTTGGATGTGAAATTATTAGTCAAAAAATAAATTTTTTGAAATTAGGGTTTAAAATATATTTGCTTAGATATCACTTACGGTTGTAAGTCTACTCATAATTTTTTTTTTGTAGATTTGGGATGACATCAGACGACTCCAATGAAAAAATCAGAATTTTTAGAGCTGTTTTGTATTTTTTAGAATTTTTTTATGATTTTTCATAAAAAAATAATTTCTGGTGCAAAACAGCAATTTTTTCTGATTTATTTATATTTTTGGAAACCTCTTGAGATTTTAGACAGGCTTTATTGTCTGTATTTTCTATTTTACTGTCAAAAAAGTTTCTAAAAATCAATTTTTTGTGACTAGCTATTGTGACTAATCTTTTCTTGTAGCGTGTGGCGATTCTCATTTGTGTGTCCAAGACCATTGCATAAGAGACTACTAATATTCATTGTTTGCAGATTCACATGTCAAAGAAGGAATAAACAAACTTTGTACTTGTTTTTTCTTAGATTAGCAAACATTTGAATTCGGTGCATATAAAAAGAACACATGTCTTCTTTGGTTGATTGTGCTTGCAAGATGGTAGGTGAGTATGCTCTCACTTGGTGAAAACCTTGTGATCAGAAAACTAGACCCATCTTTATTTGTTAATTACCCTTCACGATTCGGTATATCAGACTATCCTCTCCCCTTGCGCATTCGTGTGATCCTGGGTGTAAGAGAAATGGTTACTGACTCTAGAACTTGGGCCTGTTCTGGTGGGAAAAAGTACTCACCCCAGGATGACTCAAACTGGTAGCACCCTGACACCAAGGGACTTCCAGCCGGTATATAAAAGTGGGTTCTTGGGGAAAGCCCAAGAATCATGAGCGTGGTTCCGACGAGATGGATCCGAAAGGGGACTCTCGCCGCATGGATCACGCCCCATGAACAAAATGCCCAAACTAAAAACTCTTATGTAGTAAGCCAAAATCCTTCTATTTGCTAGCGCAGCACCGGTCGGTGTGAAGGCATCCACACTTTCGTAGTTTGTAGTAGATGTGATCAGTTCACCATGGGAGTTTCATGGGGGTTGGAAGCTTGGTTGGCCTAAGAAGAGAGTGCACTGTAAGGGGGAGCCCGTGTAGCCAAGCTTCTGAATTCACACGCTACAAATATGCGGTTGGGGAAACCCACGTGGAATCTAGCAAATATTGTCCTGGCCTAACCTAGGATTGTACTTATCTAATGTGTGCTTGCTTATAGTCAAAATGTCGTGCTTGCAAGTGTTTTTTGGATACTAAAACAAACCAAACAACAGTCAAACATTTAGAAACAACCAAGTCAAACATTGGACCTTTTCTGATCCATTTCACAACATGAACATGCCATCTTCATCAAAAAAATATTTTTGAACCATTCATACAAAGAGACCAAAATGGACGAGTATATTTCAAAGACATAGAAGCTGCCAAGCAAAATCCTGATATAATCTCCTTTGTAAAAAAACACTCTTACGTGACCCTCATAGGTATCTAGCCATGCTTTTGGACTTAGGGGCTAACTTACCACAAGGCTTTGACATAAATTATTTGTCTCCATCCGTCTACCCTCACCATCAACAGTCACTTGACACAAATCCTGCCATTAATTCAAAACAAATGTCAACTTATCACCCTTATCCTAACCTTGACAAGGGAAGTCAATTGTCCACTAGTCCATTCCATGTCTCCCCATCATATGCTAGTCCTTCACCTATTAACCCCGTCCAAGTTTGCATCCCTTATCAATCATCTACCAACTCATGTCAAGTCCCCACATCATACCATACCGATCCGATCCAAGTCTCCATGTCCTATTTCAATCAACCTTACACCAATCCAGTCGAAGTCTCCATATCATATCCTTGTCCTTCAATAGTTAATCCAGTCCAAGACTCCATGACATATCCAGTCCAAGTCCCCATGTCCTACCCTTGTCCTTCACATACTAGTCCAATGCAAGTACCCATGTCATATCCTAGTCCTTCACATACTAGTCCCATCCAAGTCCCCACGTCCTATCCTAGTCCTTCATCCATTAATCCTTTTCAAGTCATCCCCTCACAAGCCACATCCAGTCATGAAAATTTTGTCATTACTCAAAGTCACATCCCATCGTCTACACTTGAGGATACATGTCAAAATGAAAGCCCAAAGCATAACCTTATAATGTCACCCTCATGTCAAGAACAAGGTAGTCCATCCCATTACCCTATCTTAAACTCCATTCAGGGAGTCCTTCAAGACAATCATGACATCCAAAACACACCTATCCATGACAACCCCATCTTTGAACAAGACCCTACCATTGACCAAGAAGTCCAAATCCATGACAACCCCATCTTTGACCAAGACCCTATTGTTGACCAAGAAGTCCAAAATGATCCACTCCTTGACCTTTACGCCATTCATGATCAAACACTTTCCAATCCTATACAAGCCTCAACTATTGACCCTTTCCAAACTGAGACACTTGCCTCCATGGGACACATAGACGATATTCCTCCAGAAAAAGAATCTTCCACTAGGGACATGCTTGCATATGATCAAGTTATAGCTAAAATCATGGGACTCTATGACACTAAACATAATGATGGCTTCGACATTTCCTTGGAAGCACCAACCGAATCGTCTGAACATGACATGTCACATGATCAGACCAAAGATATCAGTCAGGAATATGTCCAACATGAAAATGAAGCTAAGACACTTTATCAACTAGGGTCATCTATCTTTGTTAGAGCCGGATTTCTTGCAAATGAAAATATTACAAGTGACATTGTCCATAGACATCATGATGGGTTAGCATCTTGCTTTCAAAACAATAAATACCCCATTGCAAATAGAATCTATCAAAACATGCAATATCAAGGCAAAGGACTAGGCATACACGAGCAAGACATTCTTGAACCAATATAGCTTCAGGGAAATTACAGACATCAAGGTCTTGGTTATTCCTTAGACAACAAATCAAATGATGTCAATGGTACCTCCTCGATACTGGGGGAAACTTTTTCAAATACAAATGTCACACTGGAGTCCATGAGAAATCCTTGTCATAAGATTGCTGCCAACACTCCCTCCACCCACACCATGAACCGTCATTCTATCATGAATCAACCTCCCCTTTGGGACCAACAAAAACAAAAGTCTTACAAGTCAAAAGATCAAAATCAAATGTCAAAGGCCATTGAATCAAACAAAAGGACAAGTGGACAAATGAAATTAAAATGGATCCCAAAGACAGAGGGATCAAACAAAGACACCAAGTCAAATACAAAAGTCAATCACAATGTGGAGCCACAAAACAAGAGGACTCCCACATATAACACATGTCCACCTCCTTCAAAATGGTCATCAATCAAGACATATAAAAGTGTTGGTTCCAAACGCCATCCCTCCAAAATCCATCATACACCATCCCAAGTTTGGAAAATAAAAATTCATTCATCCAAACGTCCAAACAACTTCTCCACATCTACCATCATCTATCATAATCCTACATCTTGTCTAAAGTCCAAAAATCCCATGTCACAAATCCGTCATGTCATGGGAGCAACTCTTTATCACAAGGACTCTCATGGGACTCTATTGCGATGTGCGTATTTTGATAAGGCCAATTCTAGTATCAGAAAGGATCACAATGACATCGATCAGTTGTATACAAGTGTTATGATCCTGACAAGACAACTCCTTCAGCAAGGTCATTTTTGGCATATCATGGCACCGGTTTCTACATCGACACCATTAGTGGATTCAGAACAGTCAGTGGTTATCTAAAGCATCGAGGCTATCCACAAAATTAGAAATACAAAAAAAATCAAAAATTAAAAAATCGTCACCCTGATGAAAACCTGGAAAACAGGCGTCTTGGTGACACCAAAAAAATAAAAAAATCAAGAAAATATTAAAGAGAAAAATTTCATCCAATGGTGAAAACCTGGCAAACAGGTGCCCTGGATAAGTACCATGATGAAAACCTGGCAAATAGGTGTCATGTGTAAAATAAATTGTCTATGTGGACTATTACACTTGGGGGCAAGTCGTCTCATTTCCCATGCCTTCCTTAGGACATTGACATCCATCTAAGCCCTATCATTTCCATGCATTCTTCCCACCTATCTTGGTCTTGACATAAAACTAGCACACATAAATCATGCTTTGGGAAAACTCTTGACATGTCTATCCTTTAGTCATACACAATTCACGAAACATCATGTCATTGACCATCATAGTCTTATTGTCCTTGTATGACATAGTCCTTGAAAATCATATGACAATTCCCTTAGTCTCATGTGTCTCATCTTTTACCAAGGCCACCCCCTATCCTTTCATGTCTGTCACCTACCTTGGCTTTCCCTTGTAAAATGGTCTAAGGATAATCATCATCCCATCTAGTCCTAACCAAGTCATTCCAAATGCAACGAGTATAATCCATACAAGCACATTATCCAAAACATTACTTGACTTTGTTCCTAGCCCAGCTGTAGACCTCGATACTTTCATCACATCATCGTCATTGTCCTCACGTTGTTTCAGGATGTGTCCTTCCCACGTCAAACAACGTTGTCATCACCTGTCAATTGGTATTCAACTTGACTAGGGGCACAATCATGTTTGACCTTGGATTCTCATGTGTAGGAATTAGTCATATGCATTTGTCACGATCCTCTTAAACGTCAAAATCCAAAAAAAATCATAAAATGACAAAAAGACAAAAATATCAAAAAAGTCTTAAAAAAAGACAAAAATATCATAAAATGTCCTAAAGAAAGACCAAAAAAATCATAAAATGTCCTTAAGAAATACCTAAAAATCATAAAACGTCCTGATGAAAAACACAAAAATATCCAAATCAATGTCAAAATCCTGAAAATGGAGTCAAAGTCAGTCATGTCAGTCAGTCCATGTCATTGTCGAACTACGTTGTCTCTGCGCATTTGCTACGTAGGCAAGGCCATCAGTCGATGAGTCCCCGAGACATTAGGTCAGTCCTTTTAGGTTGGTCAAAATAAAATCATGGCATTTGTCACAATCGTCACATTGATCAAATAAGTCAGACATAGTCAAACTCAAACACAAGATAGTCATTCGAAATGTCAATGTCAAAATTGGTCAAAATTAGACAACACAGTCCAATAAATCATACAGTCAACATCAGTCAACTTGCCAACACATATTACTCAAAACAATGTCAATCTCGTCACTCTTTGGTCCTCTTCAAGATGTATCCTTCTTGGAGTTAGACCTCGTCAAAATGTCCTTTGCCTTTTTCAGGATGTGTCCTTCCTGACAATAGGCCCCGTCAAATTGGAAAAACTCTTAAACTGTCAAAACTGTCAAATCAAACAAGAATTCAATCTTTGGCAAACAAACATTGGCAAACAAAATTACATGGTTGTTAATCTTTCTGGTCTTTCTTATCTTATCTTTTGGCTATCTTGGCATTTTGTCTTATATTTTTTACTATCTTATCTTTTTGGTCATGTTACTAGCTACCTCGAGGATGTCCTATGAAGGATTTAGAGGTGCGATGACGTCTCCTGGCCTATTTTATTTTCTCTGACTGTTGTCTGTGGGTTGTCTTGACAAAAAGACTGGGGCAACTTCGCCCTTGGTATGAGTTAGGATATTCCTTGTCTGTGACTGTCTATTTTTCAAGTGGATGACCTTGCACACCTTGGTCTACGTTATACCATTGTGTTTGTTGTCCATTTGTGTCATTTTTACTGCCCAATGATGATTAAGAGCAATAAATATTAGTCCTATGGCAATGTTTTGAAGGATTTGGTCTAGGAACTAACATGCATCTTCTTTAGTCTTGTCATCTTCTCTCACTCGTCTCATATAGGCATTGCATCCATATCTTTTGCACTCAAATTTCTTCGTCTCTTCATATTCTAGTCTCCTAACCAATTTCGAGAGCACACCCATGTTCTTCGAACCCATCTATCCTCTCGAGGGGGCATACCACAATCCTCCTCGTCATTCTTCCTCATCTTATTTTGCACTGGGGCATTTTTTTTTGCTTATTTTCTTTGTCATAATGCGACATGCTACATTATGACAAAGAGGGGCAAAATGTAGACACCTAAAAATGACCTAGGCCTGCAAGCTTCATTTTTACCACTTTCGTCCTAGCATAATTAAGTCATTTAATTATGTCCCTAGTCCACATTCGACTATTGATTAAATAATTCATAATTATTTAATTAATTCATGTCATTTATTCCTCATGATTATTAAATAAATAAATATTGTTTATTTATCTAATACGTCATTAATTATCTAAGTCTTCCTTTAATTAAATAAATTTCTTAATTTATTTAATCCCCCTTTTGTCATTCATTTCTCCTTGATTATTAAATAAATAAATGTTATTTATTTATCTAATACGTCATTAATTACCTAGGTCTTCCTTTCATTAAATAAATTTCTTAAATTTATTTAATTCCCCTTTGTCATTTATTTCTTCTTGATTATTAAATAAATAAATTTTATTTATTTAATTACGTCACTAATTAGGTCCCTTTCTTTCCAAAATTAAATAAATTCTATTTATTTAATTTTTGTCCACTTCCACTATAATTAAATAATTATTTTAATTATTTAATTATTCATTAGCCTTTCTCTCATTAAAACAAATAAATTTGATTTATTTAATTTAGTCAATTCTCTTGAGTTTTGAATTAAATCATTATTTAATTCAAAATGATTCCTTTTGTCACATTCCTCCATAATTAAATAATATATTTTTAATTATTTACTAGTCACCTGGAGTAAATAAATTTTATTATTTAATTTCTCCAGAACCTCTTTGTCCGTGCCACTTATCTTCCAAATTAATTCTTATCTTTTGACATCTCATTTAATTTCGACCCTTGATTGAATTATCTTATAATTCAATCTTGGCCCTTCATCCTTATCATTTGCCCTAATTTTGACCTAACCCTAATTCTTATTGCAACATTCAATCTTGATCATTGATTCTAGGGTTTTTTTCATCTTCTCATCCTGGCCACACATTCAAAATTGTAGTTTTTATAAAATGGCAATTTTGTTCTCATTTGGCTCTCTCTCTCTCTCTCATGCTCAGATTTTTAACTTAGGATATTATTATTTTTGCAGTCATTGTCATTTGCAGCCATTGTCATTCTTAGTCTATTGTGAGGTCATTGTGAGGTCATATCTTTTATACAAATCCTTCAACACTTGCATAGGGCTTTGTCATTAGTCATAGTTTCTCATTTGAAATCTGAGGGCATCTTTATTTACTGCAAGCTAGGAGGTGTAACAAAGGTCAACCATGGAAGATGGAGACTTAGGGTAACATTGTTCCTTTTGTTTTCATGTTTATTTCCTTTGTGCTTTGTTATTTCATTGGAATTTTAATGTTATTGTGCTAACCCCTTTAACAAAATCTGATTTCCCCTTGATTACAACAGCTATGGGTTTAAAAGGTAAAGCTCCTATTTCCAGTGTTTTTGTTCATAGTTGTGCTTCTACTTCTAAAGTTAATGATGTCTTTGAAGATGTGAAGAGGAATGAGCTATTTCATTTAAGGGTTGTTGCTAAGAATAGTAAAATTGATGCACTCATAGATAGTGGTTCTCAAGTGAACTTAATTTTTGAAAGTGTTGTAAAGAACTTGGGATTAAAAACTACACATCATAAGAAACCTTATCCACTAGGCTAGATTTGTGAAAATGATAAGTTGCAAGTAACAAGACAATGCACCTTAAGATTCACAATCACTAGTAAATTTGTGGATGAAGTACAGTTTGATGTGGTTCCATTGGATACCTGTGGGATAGTGCTTGGTAGCCCTTATCTTTATGATAGAAAAGCTATTTTCTATAAGGAAAAGAATCATTATCACTTGTTTAAAGATGGCATACAGTATATTGTACATTCGCACAGGATTAAGACTGATCATTCTTTTGCAAACACGGGGCAATTAAAGAGGGTGATTAATGCAAGTAAAGAATTAACTCTTATGTTTGTTAGTACAGGTGGTTCTAAACTTGAACTTGGAGTAGCTAACTAGGATCAGATGTTGTAGGATGCACTTGCAGTACAACATGAGAAAATGATGATTGAAAGCATTGATAGTTCCTTGGGTAAAAATGTTCATGTTGTCAAGGATCGATATGTTGTTGACTTATTCTCTTTCATTTTTGCATTATTGTTCAGCTTGATGCTAGTCAATTTTTGTTGGTTAGTGGCTACGACAATTGATGTAGATGCTTATGGAAGTGATAGAATAATGTTTATGTTCAACAATGTTGTTGCAGTCTTTGTTGTGATTGTGAGTCAGATATTTAGATGTACAGAGGATACAGGACAAGTGGGGAGGCCAAGTCCTCACTTATTTTCAGAGTAAATGTCACTTTTGGAGGTCCAAAAGGTCTTCAGTGGGGAGGCTTGATCCGGTAGATATTTTTAGTGAAAATTGAAGTGTCTCATTTCTCTCCAGAATCTACACTATTAGAAAGAGCTCAGCATTTTTATTCCAACGCAACTCGAACGGAGCAAAAAGGAGTCCGTTTGTGCAAGTTATGGCCAGTCAAACCTTGGGTCAAACTAGGATCAAGGGGTGTCTAGGAAGCAAAAAAAATGGCATCATCAAAAGTTGTCAAAGTTGGCATCATCGCGAAGAGCTCATCGCTTGCTTTCCAATGCAACTCATTTCATCAAAATCCGACATCGTATGCTCAAGATACAGCTGGTCAAAGCTCTCGGTTGACTTGGTAACTAGAAGGTACAATGATGACGTTAGCGTCCGTACAAGATGATGTCAGCAGTTCGTACAAATCCAAGGTGAACCAATTGAGAGCTAACACGTGGCAGTCCATATAGTTCATACATGTTGATGTGGCACGATGTTGCGGCAGGTGACATCAGCCTTGTCGGCGAATCATGTGGAGACACGTGTCCATCCATACAATAGTCAGCATAGAGTTGGCAGTCAGGTCAGTTTCCAGCTGGCAGTGATGTGGCAGCTACAGTGAGTAGAATTTTGGCACGTGGCAGTACATTCAGTGTTTACGTGGTGGTATAGGTGGCATCCAAGTCAACAGTTATGTGTCTGTGGTGGCGAATCAACTTCTGCCACGTGGCATCTTCTGGAAGCACCGCATGTCTCTCATCTCCTTTGCACAGTCTTGTGAGTTTGTTTTAACAAATTTTTTTGAAAACAGGCTCGAACCCATGACCTCCAGTTTAGCAGTCCACCATCCAACCATTGGACTACTGGTGACTGCTCAATATAGACCGACAAGACTTTGGTTTTGCTATTTTAAAATTCGGTGTTTGGTATAAAAACATGGCCAGCGGGGTTTGAACCGCTGACCACTTGGCATCCAAAAAGAATAGCTACCATTAGACCACCAACCAAGTCCAAAATATATACGGAGTCTGCTTGATTTTGTTACATGATTTGCCCGAATTTGTAACTAAAAGGCCTATAAGGCCAAAAACAAACAGAAACCCACCTAACAAATTAGCAAAGGGGGTTAAAGAGAATCAAACAAACCTTGTTATGAGTTGTTTAAGGGGAGTTATTCATTTAATATTTTGTTAAGCCTTTTTAGGCAAATTGTATGTATAAAAGAGGGGGGGTATGGTCTTAGGAGCTAATCAGATTTTTCCAAGCCAAGGGTGAAGTAGTGAATTAGAGAGAGTTTTTCTGAGAGATTTTTGAAGACTGTTCTACACATCGAGGGCATGTTTTGCTAATGTGTTTAAGGGGATAAGTCTTGGTGCATTTGTAATCCTTTTTGGAGATTAATCAGATCGGTCACTATATTGGAGCGGACCCAGAGATGTAGTCACGTTTGTAACGAACTTCGTTATCAATTTTTTTGCACTTCTTCTCTCCTCTCTCATGTTCTGATTTTCACCTTACGTTTTCAGTTTTGATGCATAATTTCGTTAATGTATGCATGAATTTGTAATTCTACAAAGTTGTTTTTAATTAAGCATTCAATACTGCAAATAGTCTAGATCCATTTACGGATCAAGCAGGTTTATGCCTTAGTCAGGGCAATAAAAAAGTTTAGACATTATATCCTAATAAACAAGATCTTTGTTATAGTCCCCAATCCAGCAGTCAAGTTTTTGTTGATGCATAATGAGTTAGGAGAGCATAGGGCTAAATGGGTGACTATGTTACAAGAATATGATATCGAGATTCAGCCCATCAAGCTAGTTAGAGGGCAAGGGCTCACAAAGACAATGGTAGAGATAGGACCTGATCTTACAGCTCAGAGTTACAATTTAGAAGATGTTTCCCCTTGTGAATGGTATGATGACATCGTCCATTATCTTCTGACTCAAAAATTCCCTGATCATCTTAATGCAGTACAAAGAAGGGCATTGTGCTTAAAGAGTGATAGTTTCATGCTGAAATGAGTTGTCCTATACAAGAAGAATCATGAAGGTGTTTATTTGAGGTGCTTAGGGAGCACATAGTCAGAAAGAGTAATGTTAGAACTTCATGACATATATGGTACCGGCCATGGTTCTGCACACTCTACTAAAAATAGATTTTAAGAGAAAGTTACTATTGGCCTACATTGTTCAAGGATACACACAGCCATGTGAGAACTTGTCATGTGTGTTAGACTGCAACAACCAGAGAGAAACATGCAACACTCTC
The DNA here is from genome assembly GCA_007258455.2 of Sequoia sempervirens. NCBI lineage: Eukaryota > Viridiplantae > Streptophyta > Pinopsida > Cupressales > Cupressaceae > Sequoia > Sequoia sempervirens. The sequence goes on along the minus strand of VDFB02086081.1, from coordinate 352,750,852 downwards.
ACTCCAACCTATCTTCGAGGTAAAACCTTTCGCACAGTGGGGAATGGACTTCATAGGTCTGATCAACCCACCCTCCTCTGCTGGTCACAGGTATATTCTCACCATTACTAATTATTTCACAAGATGGAATGAAGCTTTGGCATGTAAATAGTGTACTTCTGAGGTGGTAATTGAGTTCCTTGAATCAGGTATTATCAATCGTTTTGGATGCCCTTTATCTTTAGTTTGTGATAATGGCCCTGCTTTTGCATCTTTGAAGTTTTCTAATTGGGATTTTGATCGTGGGATCATAATTAAATTTGCATCCAATTACTATCTACAGGGTAATGGGTTGGATGAGTCTTCTAATAAGAATCTTTTGACAGTCATCTATAAGCTATTAGAGAGGAATCCTAGGGATTGGCACACTCAACTTAGATTTTCTTTGTGGGAAGATCGTACAAGACATAAAACTTCCTTAGGTACTTCCCTATATCATCTTGTGTATGGCCTGGAACCTATGTTTCCTATTTAGTTGAAAATTCCTACTCTATAGTTCATTAATGACTATTATGATGGGGAAGATAAATGCAAAGCTAGACTAGCTAAATTGTTACATCTTGAGGGAAAAACGAGACAAAGCCCTAGATAAATTTGCTAAACATCATGGGGTGGTCAAGAGATGGTTCAATAAAAGAGCCAAGGTAAAATCTTTTAGGATTTATGACTTGGTTCTTTACTGGGATAAAGCCCATGACCATAATGGAGAGCATGGAAAATTTGATAAACTTTGGCTTGGTCCTTACCAAATTTTAGAAATTTTGGGGGATAATGCTTTCCGATTGAAAACTCTCACTGGAGAGGATATCCCACTTCCTGTCAATGGGCAGTATTTGAACCATTATTTCCATTCTTGAGTTGCTTTCAACTCTTTCTTGTTTATAGTTAGGTTAGGTTTCCTTTCTTTTTTTTTGCTTTGGTTAGAGTAGGTTTCCCGTTCTGCTTCGCTTTTGTTTTGGTTAGTGTAGTTTTGTTTTTGCTTTGCTCCTGCTTTGGGGTTTCCCTATTTTCACCAGATGTGATGCAACTATATGGCAAATATATCATTATCTAGGACTGTTCTAAGTATTTTATTGGTGGACTTTAGTCTTGTATCCTAAAAGGATGGTTGATGTCTTTATTAGTGCCAAGCAAGAAAAATGCTTGATTTAAAGAGGATGGGTCATAGGTTTTGATCTGAATTTGAAGTATTCTGAAATATTATATCTCTCATGTATCTTAAGAATCCTGATGTTATTGAAGGTTCCTGGTAAGGTTTTTTCAAGTGAAAAATCTTATTTCTACTTCAGCGCCACTATGGTTCTCAGCCCTGAGTGTGGACTTCATTGTTCATAGGTTGAACTGAAAGTGAAAAGAAAAGAAATATCAAAAGAAAGAAAGTGGAGTATTGAAAATCAAAAGAATGGATTCAACTCATCAGGGGTATTTGAATATCTCTATTGGGGCTATAGACGCCTAGCTGGCAGTAAAGCTCTGTTCAGGAGAATCATAGAGATAACCTCGTCGAGGCTATAGATGCCTGACTGGCAGCGAGGCTCTACCTAGGTTGCTTTTGAAGTTAGAATCCTTACGTAGCCTAATTTGACTAAGCTTGGTTCCTGCAGTGGCTTAAGGAAGGTAATGAATTCACCTGCACACACTTGGATTTTTAGTTTATGAAAGGTTCAGTCTATCCTCTGGTTCCAATTCCTTATTCCTTGCATTTTGATTTGTTTGTCTGATAATGAGACTAAAACCAGAGATTTTGGGTTCTTGATCCTTGTCCATCATCAAATGCTCTAGAGCATTTTCCTAGCAGAAGTTGGCATTTGTTGTGCAGTTTTTGCACACACGCCCTGCTAAGAGTAGGGACCCTCTTTCACTTCAGTTTTGGTGTCTTGGACCTTCCATTTTTAGGCTTTGTCTATTTTGTCCCATGCTTGAATGTCTATTTTGGCGGCCTTAATGATTTCCCCAAGTTATTCTTTGAAAATATTTTATTTTGAGTTAAGTTTAGGTTTTCACCCTTATTCAGGACTTTCCAACCTAGATGAATTTTCTTGGATCCTGCTTGGATTCAAACTGTGCACTGTGGTTTAGAGATTCTAGGTCTTCGCAGATTTCTCCGTAGGCCAGATTTTTCCATATTTCATCTTGTTGTTGAAGTCAAGGATTTTCTTGGCTATCTTGTCAATGGCATTAATTTCTTCGTATGAGCTTTGAGTGAGGTATTTAATGGATTTTCAAAGTTTTTTGTGCCATCATATTTGTTATTTCTTTTGATTGAGCTGAGCATTTGCTCTTAAGGAGTGTTCGATCTAATTTGAGGCCTTTGAATTTGTGAATCATGGATCTAAGTGGTGATTGCTTGTATTCTTGTGCTTGTTCATTGTGGATGCCCTTGATTTCACATTCACTGTTTCTGAGATCAACTCCTGCATCATAATGGTATGTTTTGATTGCCCTACTTTTGATTGGTGACTGTGGATCACACATTCATGTTATAAGAGCTTGCAGGGTTCAAATTCTTCATTATTTAAGCATTTTCATGGCTAGGGTTGCATAGCAGTGCTTGGTTTATGGTCTTTCTAGTAAGTTGAGGTTTTCACTTATTTACATGTTGATGAATTTGCTTGAGAGCTGTGAATAATCCCCTAGTGATGACTGAGCAGTTGATATGTTTGAATTACGAGCTCACCTGTATGGTAATGGTGGATGTATGGGGGTTTGAAACCTAGGGAAATACCATTTCAAGTTGTTTCACCTTAGAACTTATCTAGAATGCCAAGATAATCTGTGGAAGATCCATGCCTAACTTTCCCTAAGCTCAAATTTTTGAAATTCATGATCGATCTAGTATTTCAGCGAAATCGTGTTTTGGGTGTCTAAATTCGGGTTTTGTTTTAGTTTGGGATTTTTCATTCCCTCAAGACAATCCATCTCTAGCAGATTTTCCTAATTTCCTTTTCTTTTCTAGAATCTGCTATCACTTTCAGACTTTCGTATACTCTGTGGATTTCTAGTGACCCGGAATTTTCCCGATCACCTTTATTTTCCCAGAATCTATTTTCTTTCGGAGTTTCAAACTTTTCATGGATTTCCATTGATCCTATATTTTCCCAAAGTCCTGGGCTTCCTATATTTTTTGGGGTTTGTGAAGTATCTTTTCCTTCGCAGAAATCCGTTTCTAGCAGATTTTCCCAAAATCTGATGAGATATGAGGGAATATGGAATAGCATGATGTGCTGGTGATTTTTAAATGCATTTTGAGATTAATCCATGCTATATTGTGATCTCCTATGTGGTTTATTGGTTGATTATGATCAATTTTAATGGTTAGTAGGTGTTTCTTGGTTATTCCATTGGAATCCGATCTATCTGGAATTTCCCGAAATTCCTCTCTGGCTCAGATTTCGTGAATGGTCTTGAAACCTGAAATTTGTTGTGATCATTTTATATGAAATTGAATAACATCTTGACTATATCAGATTCATTCTAATGATGTGTTGATGGATTAACATTAGTTTCCTATGGTTTTTATTATGATTTTGTTAATGGATGTAGGCTAAATGTAGTAGGGTAGCAAAGGGATCCTCAGTTTCTGAGGTAGAAAGGATCAAAATGGACATTAAAAGAAAGATTCTTGAGAGTAAGATCACATCAATCTGGTCAGAGGTGACTGATACTAATGTTGGATTGTGGGACTATGAGCAATTTAAGGAAAGGATGGCAGCTAAAGACCTACCCTTGGTGGCTAGAAGGATGAAGGAGTCAGGTCTATCGCATGTGGCTGGTTTCCCTTCAACAGTGTAGTGTTATGAGATTGTCCTTGAGTGTGCCAGACATTATGACTAGGGCACTCAAAATATTATCAGTTCTCAAGGGAGAGTGATAGCAAACCTCAACCCTATCTACATTGCTCAAACTTTTGATATGCCAGATAGATCTCACGTGGTTGTATTCAACATAGGGTCCGCCAAGGAGTTCTATGAAGAGAAAGCTATTAAATCTCAGCAACTCATCAAATCTTGGCTTGAAAATCCCAAGTCACACTATTCTAAACTACCCAAGTAGTTATTTAGAGCAACGTTCGAAAAGGAATATTACGATGCCATTACACTGCTCAGTAGGGTGGTTGGATTGAGAAATGCAATTGTGTTTGAAAATTGGATGTGTCATGCTATTGTAAGAATGGAGCAAGAATTGATTGATTATCATTGGGCTGGTCTGATTAGCAAACTACTCCATGAACAGTTGTCTAATGTGTTGTAGACCAAGATTTTCACAATTACTTCATATCTGGTCTATACACTTGCAAGATTCCACCCTTACAAAGGATTGGATACAAAGGGAATCTTTGGACAGGATGTTATTTATGAAGTTTTCCCTCAATTGCATTTGGGAAGTTCAAACTATAGGAGGGAAAATGATGCATTTACCATGTACATCACAAGAATGCTTCAGGGAGCAGAGCATGTTAGAATTTCAAACCAAGCCAAGGAGCTCATTGTTAGTGCCATTTCTGGTTCTCTCATTGTCTTCCTATGTACCCTTGTTTCTCATGATAAAACTTTGGATATGGGGTGTTTTTCATTTTAGCACGTGGGGTAAATGGGCTCCCACAAGGGTTGAGCTTAGTGTGCCAAGTCTTCATGTCTTAGATGGGAGGATTTTCCTTTTCTTCCTTGCCTTGTGTTTTTCCTTGTCTGGCAGAGGTGGGATCGGAGTGAAATTAGAATCTGGATTTTGGCCTTTGGTTTCTCTTCCTAGTTCCATTTGAGCCCCGACTCCACATCTTCAGTTGTCTTTGTTTTTTGGTTTCCTTTGGCAGGTGTAGGATCAGAATAGGAATCTATTTTGGAACCTTTTTCAAGTTTCCTATTTTGGGTTTTGTCCCACTCCCAGCCCCCCGGATTCTCCTTCTCTTTCTTGGTTCTAGCTCCACCTTGGTCTAGTTCCCGTCCCACTGGTCTTTTTATTCATTGACCTGTCTGCTCGGTTTTCTCTTCACTTGTGGTTCCCCCGAGCCCTATTTTTTGTTTGTTACCGACCCCTTTGTTACCACTTTCACTGGCCCTGCATTGCCTTCGTTGTAACCTTTGGCACTCAGGATAATGTCTCAGCGCCCCTGACATGTCTCCCTGAAATATTTATCGACCAGTATTTTTTATGTCAGGGAGATGTCTCCATGAACTCAGTGTGTCTCATCGACAATGCAAAAGGCTTTCTTCTTAGTGACTTTCGGTGGGAGATAAAACTATTGGTATAGAGTCTCCCCGATATTCTGAAGCTACAGCGATAGTAAGTCAAATGGAATTTGCAATTTGGCAGGAGACTTCTCATGTATTAGCAAGGATGAGTATGACAATGATGCTGCACGGTGTGACTTTTTGGCTTTCGGTGTTTGGTCATAGTGAGGGGGTTGGGTCTTGCCGACAATGTTCAACGTGGACTCCTATCAGTGTGAGATTTGGTTTCTCTTGGTGATCTATATATGCTCGGGATTCAATGTCGGCATGGGTCAGGATTATCATTATGAGGTCTTAGCGAGTGACCTTCGGTCTCGCTGATGGAACATAAAGGGTCTTCGTCGGCATAGGTTTTGATTATCACAGCGACATCGCATAGGGGGTTTTCTTCAAAGGCTAATCGGTGAGAGTTATTTGCTTCGGGGTACGGTCTTAATGAATACCTTGTGTCTTGCTAATTGAGTAAGGCCTCCATCAGTATGAGAATAATAATGATGTCTAGCCGACTCTATGGTGCACTCGGTATCCTATGTGGACTTCGCTGGGATGTTTCGCTGACCCTGTAGCCTCTTGTCGACTATGATGAGTGCTCGATGTAACATGCAATCCTCAGCCTATGGTCTCCCCGACCTCTATGTTTTGCTAATGGTGGAGCCATTGTTCCTCCCAACATTGATCAATGGTCTATGGGCAACCATCATTATGATCTGACAGCCGACGTCTGAGCGCTCATATGACTTGCCTGATCTTTATGCTCTGCGAGGAGAGCGTCCATGTGCCACATGTCACATGGACCCCACCTCTGCACTCGCACCACAGTGCGTACATTTAAATGGAGATCGACGGTCCCTGGTTAACTAGCATTTGATTGATTGTAGACGCGGGAGTCACATGCGGTAGCCTGGTTCAATGGCCAATGAAGATTTAAAAGACAGTCGCTCGATCACTATTGATCGACTGTCAATATTCATTTTCGCATGATCTGGGTTTCGAAGGTGTTTGCATGCAAAAACTAGAGAACTGAGACTTGATGGTGGTAGATGGAGGGTCATTGGATTCGTCGAATTTTCATTCATGGCGACATGACTCTGTGATAGGATGGCATGTTCAGAGGTATGGGCATGCAGATTCTTGGGCTGATTTGATGTTGGCTAACAAACTTGTTCTGGTCACCTTGGTCGCCCATGTCTATCCTACCTGATTTGACCTGATTGGATCTGCATCGAGCTTTCTCATGGATTCACTTGACGTGAGCATTCAATGTAGTCCTGATGTTGGTGGTGGACTAGTGACTTAGCCTATGTGCTATTTAGGGTCTATCCTAGTCACCTAATGACATGTAAAGTCACCCTGGCTGGTTGCTTGTTGCTCTCCCTGTTCCTATAAAGGGAGATTTCATGGCTAGAATGAAGGGTTTGGTCCCTTGGATTTGATTCCCTTGGTTCATTCCACATTTTTCTGAGTCTGGGATTAGTCTGAGATAGATTAGGGTTTAGTCTTGAGTCATGATTTTGAGTCTTTGGTTTGTGACTTTGATTTCCTCTGTAAATGCAATTAGCTAAGCAGGAATACATGAAGATGCTTATCTTTCATGCATATCATCAGATTGTCTCCACATTTGTAGATTTTTAATCATTTGAATAAATGCATAAGGTTTTTTTTTTCATCTTCTAATACTTCATGGGATTGTGTTATTTGTTGATAGGTCTACTTCAAGAAAGCAGTTAAATCCTTTGAATAGATAGCAATGAGTACTTGTTTGCAGGTTGGATTTGGTAAGAAGAGTCTAGTTGATACAAGAGTCAGATTGTCAGTGTAAGGAACTTATAGCTAATGTAAGGCATTAGCAAAACAAAATCCACTGATTGAGTTCTGTTTGCAGATGAATTCTATCTTTTGTATGTGACTCTATGACCCCCAATTAGGCACTGATCTATTTGCAGCCTAGTTCCTCTCAGAAAACCCTTTAAAATCATTGAATATCTTTTGTTTAGTATGTGTCCTACCTCCTCATTGCTTCAAGGTTGAGCTAATGATAATCTAGCCCCATTTGAGGTCCTCAACGCTTGACATTAGTAGTTATCTACTAGAAAAAGCAATGTCTTTTCACATTTGAGGCATTGTGTGGGTATACCCACCTTGGTTCTACAGAGCCTAAAGTGCAGAAGATCTTTTGATCTTGTCAAGTTGGTCCAGGTCCTTCGAGTTTCCCTTGATTGGAGTTGGTTACTCCATAGGTAGAATAGGAGACCAACCTAGTTTACAAGAAAAACCATCAACAAGATGGTGACTCCGCTAGGGACACTCTGAATCTCTACCAACAAGATGGTGACTCTGTTGGGGATATAACAAAGAAAATTTTAATCTGAGATTCTAGTGTGAGTTCTCATTTTCCCATCTGAGCCACCAACAAGATGGCGACTCTGCTGGGGACACTCTGAATCTCTAGCTGCAGAACGGTTATAGAGTCATATCATTATTTTTCATGTTTGTTCTGTTCAAGTCATGAAGGATTGTTGGCCTAGAGAAAAGTTTTGTTGCAGTGAACCTGAAAGCTACAGGATCTATGGTGCTCCGTCAGATGGAACTTAGAGAAATATTTACATGTAAGTGAGCTTCATACCATTTAAATTTCCTCTGCAAAGAGGTGGCGACTCTATCAAGGTAAACCCATTGAAGATCCAAAGAATAGTTCCATGGCTGCAACGTTTCTAGGTATTCTTCATGCTTTTTGAACATTTAAAAAAAAACTTTATTCCCCTTTATTTGGTGAGATCAAGCACTAGCATCAAGGGAAGTTTGAATTTTGCAACTAGATAGTTGTAGAGGGATATGTTTCATTTGCAAAATGCATTATTGTCCTATTTCTCCCTCTACAAGCTATGATACTATGCTTAAGGCACACCATGATAATGAGTTAGAGTCCTTTGATGACTCTCATTGCCATCATGATGAAGAATAGAGCCAAGTGAAAAGAGGAAGTGGGAGTAGTAGTTTAAACCATCATTGCATTAATGATGTGCCTCCTACTGAAAATGATATAGGGTAGTTGCAGGATGTGTTGAATGGTGAGTGTATCCCTTTGTATACACTTGATGAGGTTTTCACAGAATGTGACAATATGTAGAGCACTAGAGCTAGTTGTTTTCAGCTTCAGGGTAATGTAAATAGTGAATATGATAGTTTTTTGTCACATAACAATCAGTATTTTGAAAGTATGCCTGACTTTCAAATGCATAAGGATCATGTACATGTTTATAATGATGAATATGACAGCCTAGTGAGAGGTACTAACATGTTTTATCAGGTAGCTATTTATGATCAGACTATATTTTTCATATGGTCTTGATCAATATTCATAGGTATTGCCACATGACACAAAATCAGAGAATCAGGTGTGTGGCAATGATAAAGTTTATTGGATCTGGTTTCCAGTTGAAGATAAAACCAAACACAGGACAAGTTTTCACTTGCACAAGGGCAATCAGATACTTGTGTTTGCAGAGGTGCATTCATTTATATTGTTGCAGTTTGGCAGGGGCAAGAACAAGTTAGGGGAGACCAACTCATTCTGCAGAATTGTATTTGACAAGGGTAAATGCTGGACCTCATTTTCATTTGGTGGCCTAGTGTCATCAGATGAAACAAGGAATCTACAATGTGACTCTTGAATTTCCTGTTCATGGACAATTCTCGAAGTGGTGCTCCATCTGAAGTATTTCTTTTTCCATGAACATTAGGTTAGGGTTTTTTCTTTTCTAGTCGGTTTTGTTTTGCTGTGTCTGCTAACCTTGTCTGGTTAGCTCCTCACTGTTTTTGGTTTCCTTTTGTTCTGGTCTGCTCTCCCTGAGATCTAGATTCTTGCTACGCCCACTAGGAGCATACATCCCCAATTGGAGCCTATGTTAGTGCCAGTTTTGGTTCTTTCATTGTCTTGTTCTGTACCCTTGTTTCTTGTGATAAAACTTTGGCTATGGGGTGTTTTTCATTTTAGCACATGGGGTAAATGGGCTCCCACAAGGGTTGAGCTCAGCGTACCAAGTCTTCATGTCTCAGATGGCTAGATTTTCCTTTTCTTCCTTGCCTTGTGTTTTTCCTTGTCTGGCGGAGGCAAATTCGAAGTGAAATCAGAATCTAGATTTTGGCCTTTGGTTACTCTTCCAGGTTCCATTTCGGCCCCGACTCCATGTCTTCGGTTGTCTTTTTTTTTTTGGTTTCCTTTGGTGGGCACGGGATTGGAACGGGAATCTATTTTGGAACCTTTTTCAAGTTTCCTATTTCGCGTTTTGTCCCACTCCTAGCCCCCCGGATTCTCCTTCTCTTTCTCGGTTCCAGCTCTGCCTTGGTCTGGTTCTTGTCCTGCTGGTCTTTTTATTCATTGACCTATCTACCTGGTTCACTCTTCACTTGTGGTTCCCCTAAGCCCCATTTTTCATTTGTTACTAGCCCCTTTGTTACCACTTTCACCAACCCTGCATTGCCTTCATTGTAACCTTTGGCGCTTAGGATAACGTCTCGGCGCCCCCAGCTTGTCTCCCCGAAATCTTTATCGACCAGTATTTGCTATGGCGGGGAGATGTCTCTGCAAACTCAATGTGTCTCACCGATGATGCAAAAGGCTTTCTTCTTAGTGACTTTCGGTGGGAGATAAAACTATCGGTATAGAGTCTCCCCGATATTTTGAAGCTACAGTGATAGTAAGTCAAATGGAATGTACAATTTGGTAGGAGACTTCTCATGTCTTAGCAAGGATGAGTATGACAATGATGCTGCACAGTGTGACTTTTTGGCTTTCAGTGTTTGGTCATAGCGAGGGGGTCGGGTCTTGCCGACAATGTTCAACATGGACTCCTATCAGCATGAGATTTGGTTTCTCTTGGAAATCTATATATATGCTCGGGATGCGATGTCGGCATGGGTCGGGATTATCATTATGAGGTCTCAGCGAGTGACCTATGGTCTCGCTGATGGAACATAAAGGGTCTTTGTTGGCATAGGTTTTGATTGTCACAGTGACATTGCATAGGGGGTTTCTTTCAAAGGCTCATTAGTGAGAGTTATTTGCTTCAGGGTATGGTCTTAATGAATACCTTGTGTCTCACCGATTGAGTAAGGCCTCCATTAGTATGAGAATAATAATGATGTCTGGCCAACTTGGCCATCTCTCCCCGACTCTATGGTACACTCGGTATCCTATGTGGACTTTGTTGGGATGTTTTACCAACCCTATAGCCTCTTGTCAACTATGATGAGTGCTCGATGTAACATGCAATCCTTGGCCTGTGGTCTCCCTGACCTCTTTATGTTTTGTTGATAGTGGAGCCCTTGTTCCTCCCAACATTGATCAACGGTCTGTGGGCAACCATCATTATGATCTGATAGCCAGCGTCTGAGTGCTCATATGACTTGCCTGATCTTTATGCTCTATGAGGATAGCGTTCATTTGCCATGTGTCACATGGACCCCACCTCCGAACTCATGCCATAGTGCATACATTTAAACGGAGATTGATGGTCCCCAGTTGACTAGGATTTGATTGACGGTGGATGCAAGAGTCACATGTGGTAGCCTGGTTCAATGGCCAATGAAGATTTAAAAGAGAATCACCTAATCACTATTGATCAATGGCCGATATTCATTTTCGCACGATCAGGGTTTCAAAGGTGTTTGTGCACAAAGACCAGAGAACTGAGACTTGATGGCGGTAGATGGAGGGTAGCTGGATCTGCCGAATTTGCATTCATGGTGATCTGACTCTATGACAAGATGGCATGTTCAGAGGTATGGGCACACGGATTCTTGGGTTGATTTGATGTTGGCTGACAGACTTATTCTGGTCGCCTTGGTCACCCATGTCTATCCTACCTAATTTGACCTGATCAGATCTGCATCGAGCTTTCTCATGGATTCACTTGACGTAAACATTCAATGTAGTCCTGATGTTGGTGGTGGACTGGTGACTCAGCCTGCGTGTTGTTTAGGGTTTGTCCTAGTCACTTGATGACATGTAAATTCACCCTGATCGGTTGCTTGTTACTCTTCTTGTTCCTATAAAGGGAGATTTCATGGCCAGAATGAAGGGTTCAGTCCCTTGGGTTTAATTCCCTTGGTTTAGTTCCACATTTTTCTAAGTCTAGGATTAGTTTGAGATAGATTAGGGTTTAGTCTTGAGTCATGCTTTTGAGTCTTTGGTCTGTGACTTTGATTTCCTCTGTAAATGCAATCAATTAAGTAGGAATACATGAAGATGCTTATCTTTCATGAATATCATCATATTTTCTCCAGATTTGTAGGCTTTTAATCATTTGAATAAATGCATAAGGTGTTTTTTTTCATCTTCTCATACTTCATGGGATTGTGTTATTTTTTGATAGGTCTGCTTCAAGGAAGCAATTAAATCCTTTGAATAGATAGCAGTGATTACTTGTTTGCAGGTTGGATTTGGTAAGAAGAGTCTAGTTGATACAAGAGTTGGATTGTCAGTGTAAGGCACTGATAGCTAATGTAAGGCATTAGCAAAACAAAATCCACTTATTGAGTCCTATTTGTAGATGAATTCCATCTTTTGTATGTGACTCTGTGACCCCGGATTGGGCACTGATCTGTTTGCAGCCTAGTTCCTCTTAGAAAACCTTTTAAAATCATTGAATATCTTTTTTTTAGTATGTGTCCTACCTCCTCATTGCTTCAAGGTTGAGCTACTAATAATTTAGCCCCATTTGAGGTCCTCAACACTTGACATCAGGAGTTATCTACTATAAAAAACAATGTCTTTTCACATCTGAGGCATTGTGTGGGTATACCTGCCCTGGTTCTACAGAGCCTAATGTGCAAAAGATCTTTTGATCTTGTCAAGTTGGTCCAGGTCCTCCGAGCTTCCCTTGATTGGAGTTGGCTACCCCATAGGTAAAATAGGAGACCAACCTGATTTACAAGAAAAACCACCAACACTCATTAAGAAGTATGGAGCTTGGTTTATTTAGTTCCCATCTTTCTCCTACATTCAGATTGATGGCTGCTAGAGGGCCCCATAATGAATTCCAAGGTACCCCACTAATCACATTATACTGTTGGAAGTAACTAGATAGATTTGTGACTTGGATGCTATTTTCAAGAGAAACAAACACAAGACATGATTTGGTGGAGATTTCCCATTGAGGATTGGCACTGGAGAGGCATGTCCTTCCATTTTTTTCACCAGGTTTTAGAGGAAGAAATGAGTACCCTTGGTTTGTATTTTCATTCTAGGAGATCAAGGTTTGATATCACAGGGAGAGCTCAAAATAAGGCCAGTAAAGAATATAGCCATAAAGTTGATCTAGAAGACTATTGGGCCAATTGTAGTGATGACTATGATGCAAGGAAGAAGAGATTCTCTCAGCTCCCAGTAGAGGCATTCTGTTTATATAATGTCAGGATAGTTCCTAATCAATTGGAGGATGATGGAAACCTAATCCATGATCATGCTTATGAGGCAGTGAAGTATAGACCAATTGGTGATGTAGACTGGTTGTTGGAAAAATATGCCTCAAACATTACAGGCTGAAACCTCCATTAGAGTCAAGTCGGTGTGACATCCTGATTGTCTAGCTGACTAGCAAGTATGATTTATTCAGTTTTGAATAGGTTGATGTGACTTTTCCACTATCTTGCTGAAAGGTTACACTGTGGAGTCTATCGCTGCAACATGGTGTATTTGTTATGACCTTATAGCGCTCGGGAGACCTCTGGTTCAAAGGCCATTCAATCATATATCAACGAGACTCTTGGCAACTATGGTCTTTGGTGAAGCTAAAGGTTCTCGCTAAGATGTCTTAGTGTAGTGTTAATGTCTTTCCAATAGAATTTATTTTGTGGTCCTCGGGGTAACTCATGTTGGCTCGGTGAGAAGTCACAGTGAAAGAAAATGTTATACCGACAATGTTTGGTTTGTTTCATCGGGGAGACTTGGCCAAAGGAAGTGCCATTGGTAAGATGTCCTACTGAAGTGGATATGTCTCAGCGATGAAGACTTAAGTGTTAGTCTTTGGTGTAACTCTTTTCAAATGGTGGTCATCGGTGGAACACTATGTTTTTGGTAAGAAGTCCTAGCGACTCTGATGAGTCTTGTCAATGTTGAAGAATCTTTGAGGTAACTTAATGATCTTAGGGAAATGTCTTGAAGATAAGTCTTGTCTTGCTGACTATTCTTCAGAGCTCATTATGACTTAATCTCATCAGTATAATGTTACACTAAAAGTTATGAGTATGGGCGACAACAATACATGTGGAGAATGTTGGAGAGAGCTCATGGTGAGAATGATATGTTATGCCAACTGAATTTTTTCTTCTGAGTGACTTGTGACATCGATATGAAGTCTTTTGAAGCTTGGTAGAACATCCTGGTGATTACGATGACTCTTAGTGATAGTGGTATGAAGTATATGTGGCATTGGCAAGACACTGTTAGTGTCTCACCGAGATGCCAAAGCTTTATGAATTCTATTGACCGTCTGACTATCATACATGGAATCTCATGGATGAATACATGAAGCTGAAAGTGAACTGTTAGCAGTTGGTTCATTGCGACAGTTCTGTGAGAAAGCTTGATAGTCAGGGAACACCATGGATATAGTTTGGAGTTGGACACCCTTGGGGGTTGGATAGTGGTTCGATCAATAGTGGAGTGTGAAGTTTCTGTTCAAAGAATGTACATGATGAATGCTACTATATAATGACACCAAAAAGATAAGTCTAGAAGTTGTATGTAATTTTCATTACTGTAATACAAAGTGATTTCTCTTGGTGTGGTGGGTTTTTCTCCCGTAAGGGTTTTCCCACGTATATCTAGTGTTCATGTGTGATTGTCAAATACTTTGTTTTTGTAATTTGTTTCATAGTGAATCTTAACATTGACTGTAATTGTAAATTTTAAAGTGTATCTGCATTCTTTCCTAAGGTATTGATGTTAGGAGAATTGTTTTCCGCATCTAGTTTTCCTTACAAGTGGTATCAGAGCCTGGCCAGTTGTGTTATCCTTGGGGGTACATTGGGTTTTTTGTGTCAATACTGTTTAGTGGGAGTCTTGTAGAGATTGTTATTTCTATTTATAGATTAAGATGTCTAGTTCATCTAAGAAGATTGAAATAGAGAAATTCAATGGCAGTAACTTTGAATTGTGGAAACTCAAGATGGAGGATCTCTTAGTAGATCAAGATCTTTGGCTTGCTGTGTTTGGAACTAAACCTATAGGCATGAAGCAAGAAGATTGGGACCTTGCAGATAGAAAAGCTAAGGGATTGATAAGGCTTTGTTTGGAAGACTAGGTTCTTCTCAATGTGCATGTGGAGAAGACTGCCTCTCTCTTGTGGAAAAGATTGGCATCCATTTATCAGGGGAAATCTTTGGTGAATAAGTTGTTCCTGAGGAAGAATCTCTACTCTTTGAGAATGCAGGAAGGAGGGTCTATAGTTGATCATTTGAATGCATTTAACATGCTGCTCACACAATTAACATTTGTTGGTGTAAAGATTGAAGAAGAAGATTGTTGTATGCTTCTGTTATGTTCTTTGCCAGACTTTTGGGATCATCTGGTGATGGCTATTGGGAGTACAACATCCAGTTTCAAGATGGAAGATGTTGTTGGTTCTTTGCTGTCAGAAGAGATGAGAAGGAAGTATTCTGAGATGGTGAAGGAGGCTCTTGCTTTCAAAGGAAGGTCAAAGGAGAAAGGCAAGAAGAAGGACAAGAAGTTCAAATCAAAATCAGAGGGGAGATCAAAGTCTCCTGGCAAGAAGTCCAAGGTGAAGTGCTGGAACTATGGGAAACCTGGTCATGTCTGAAAGGATTGTAAAGAGGAGAAAAAGAAGAAGAAGGGATCTTCCGATAATGGTTCTTCTCACAGTGATGGTGACGCCTTCATTGTAGCTTTGGCTACTCAGGCATCAGATGATGTTTGGCTGATTGATTCTGGAGCATCATTCCACATGACATCTCATAGAGACTGGTTCACAAAGTATGAAGAATACGATGGTGGAAAGGTGTACTTGGCAAGTGATTTAACCTTGGAAATTGTTGGCCAAGGAAGAGTCAGAATCCAATTCCATGATGGCAGAATAAAGGGGATCAATGATGTGATGCACATACCAAGTCTAGCTCAAAATCTTCTTTCTGTCAGTAAGCTTAATGATATCGAAGTACAAGTCTTGTTCTCAAGAAGTGGCTGCAAGATGACTGAAGGTTCAATGGTGCTGGCTAGAGGTGCTCGAATTGGTACCTTGTACAAGCTAGATGCACAAGTTGTTCAATGTAACAGTGTCTCTTTGAAGTCACTGAAATTTGCTCATGGAGGTAAAGAGGGAAATATCCCTAATTATGTAAACTCTATGGAAATAAGACTTCCTGTAGAGAAGACTATGCTTTGGCATCATAGGTTAGGCCACATAGGAGAAAAAGGTTTAAAAACCTTGAAGAACAAAATCTTGTTGAGGGGCTTGAAGATTGTAATTTTGAATTTGAATTCTATGAACACTGTATATATGGAAAGCAGCACCATGTTTCATTTTATGATAGTCCTCATAAATCTTCTGGTTTGTTAGGTTATATCCATTCAGATGTGTTTGGTCTAGTGAATGTTCCTTCATTGTCTAAATCAAGATACTATGTTTCGTTCATTGATGATTATTCAAGGAGAGAATTTGTTTATTTTTTAAAAGGTAAATTAGAAGTGTTCAGTTGATTTAAGGAGTTTAAAACTCTTGCTGAAAATAAGACTAGTAGAAAATAAAATGTTTAAGGAATGATAATGGCAGTGAATTTTGTTCTGATGAATTTGAAAGATACTGTAAAGACCATGGAATCAAAAGACACAAGACTACACCTTATACTCCACAGCAGAATGGAGTTGCAGAAAGGTTCAATAGGACAATGATGGAGAGAGCATGAAGTATGCTTAGTAGTGTTGGTTTGGAGAAGTTCTGGGCTGAAGCTACTGCTACTGCATGTAAGCATATTAGAGTCTCCAAACTCTGCTATTGTTGATAAGACACTTTTGGAAGTGTGGTCTAGTAAGAATCCCTCTCTTAGACATATTAGAGTCTTTGGCTGTGAAGCATATGCTTATGTGCCGGATGTAAAAAGATCTAAGTTGGAGAACAAGGTTGTCAAGTGTATTTTTATTGGCTATAGTGCTAACATTCAAGGATACAAGCTTTGGAATCTTGTTACAGAGAAGTTTGTATATAGCAAAAGTGTAATCTTTCATGAGCTGAAACCTTCCACCTTGGATCTACAGTCAGAGACAAAGTCAAAAAATAGTAAGGATGTAGCAGCAATTCCTCCTAAACCAAAGAAAGAGGAATTGAAGATTCAAAATGTACCTGAAATTGAGGAGAGCTCAAGCATTTCTAAAAGTTCTGAAGAAGAAGAACCTCAGCCTCAGCTAGTGAGGAGGTCAACCCGAGAAAGGAAACAACTAGATAGGTATGGGTTCTCATTGATTGATTCTACTTGTGCCTATGCTTTGATTTCTAGTACTGATGAGCCTAGGACCGAGAAAGAGGCATTTAAAATGTCTGATTTAGACTCTTGGTTAGAAGCCATGGAAGAAGAGATGGCATCATTGGAAAAAAATGAAACTTGGAGTTTGGTGCCCTTGCCTAAAGGCAAAAAACTGTGGGCTGCAAATGGGTATTTAAGAAAAAGATCAGTCTGGATGGTAGTGTAGAAAAATACAAAGCAAGACTAGTTGCAAAGGGTTATTCCTAGGTAGAGGGAATTGGCTATGGAGAAATCTTTTCTCCAGTAGCAAAGCTGACGTCCATTAGATTTCCATTGTCACTTGTAGCAGTGTATGACTTCGAGGTTGAATAGATGGATGTGAAGACAACATTTCTTCATGGTGATCTTGAAAAAGAAATCTATGTCCCAGCCTGAGCACTTTGTTGAAAAAGGTAAAGAAAAACTAGTATGCAAATTAAAGAAGTCTCTGTATGGGTTAAAGTAGTCACCTAGAATGTGGTACCAGAAATTTGATACTTATGTATTTTCTATAGGCTTTGAGAGATCAAAGTCAGATCATTGTGTATATTATAAGCTGAAAGTGATCAAGTGCTTGTTATTGCTCTTTATGTTGATGATATGTTGTTCATAGGAAATAGCAAGCTAATGATTTCTGATCTTAAATCTCATTTGTCTACTAAGTTTGAAATGAAGGATCTTGGTGCAACAAGGTATATTCTAAGGATGGAGATAACCAAGGACATGAAGAATAGAAAGCTTTGGATCAGTTAGAGTAAGTATATAAGGACTATTCTAGAGAGATTTTGTATGAATGATTGCAAGCAGTTAGTTGTTCCAATCATATAGGGAACGAAGCTATCTATTGAGGAATGTCCAAAATCTCCTATTGAGATGGAGGACATGACCAATGTGCCCTATGCTAGTGTTGTAGGTAGTCTTATGTATGCAATGGTTTGTACAAGACCAGACATTGCCCAAGCAATGGGAGTACTTAGTTGATTTATGGCTAATCTAGGAAGAATACATTGGGATGTTGTGAAGAGATTTTTTAGATATTTGAAGGGAACTTCAGATTTTGCATTATGTTACTATGGGAATTCAGTTGAATCATAGAGGAATCTCAGCATTCATGGTTATGTAGATTCTGATTGGGTAGGGGACTTTGACAACAGGAGATCCACCAATGGATACATTTACATATTGAATGGTGGTGTAGTGAGTTGGATGAGCAAGCGGCAGGTTGTAGTCACTTTGTCCACTACAGAGGCTGAATACATGGAAACTACCCATGCTTGTAAAGAAGTTTTATGGTTGAAATGTTTGTGTTCTAACATTGGTTTTGATGCAGGGGAAATAATAATTTTATGTGATAGTCAGAGTGCCATTTGTCTGGCAAAGAACCCAACTTTCCATGCTAGAATGAAACATATTCATGTACAATACCATTTTGTATGAGATATGGTTGAGGATGGAAAGGTAAATTTGGAGAAAGTTGATACTCTAGAGAATGTTGCAGATGCGTTGACAAAGCCAGTGAGCACAAACAAGTTCAGGTGGTGTGCTAGTTCAATGGGCCTTAGTTCCCATGTTTTTCAATAAGTATTATTTGTGCTCTAGACATGCCTATATGATCTTTGTCAAGTGGGAGATTGTTGGAAATATATGCCTCAAACATTACAGGCTAAAACCTCCATTAGAGTCAAGTCAGTGTGACATCCTGATTGTCTGGCCGACTAGCAAGTATGATTTATTCAATTCTAAACAAGTCGATGTGACCTTGCCACTGTCTTGCTAAAAGGTTACACTGTGGAGTCTATCGCTACAACATGGTGTATTTGTTATGACCTTATAGTGCTCAGGAGAGCTATGGCCCAAAGGCCATTCAATCATGTATTGGCAAGACTCTTGGTGACTATGGTCTTCGGTGAAGCTAAAGGTTCTCGCTAAGATGTCTTAGTAAAGTGTTAATGTATTGCCTACAACATTTACTTTATGGTCCTCGGGGTAACTCATGTTGGCTCGGTGAGAAGTCATAGTGAAAGAAAATGTTACGCTGACAGTGTTTGGTTTTTTTCATCAGGGAGACTTGGCTGAAGGAAGTGCCATCGGTAAGATGTCCTACTGAAGTGGATATGTCTCAATGACAAAGACTTGAGTGTTAGTCTTTGGTGTAACTCTTGTCGAATGGTGGTCATTGTTGGAACACTGTGTTTTCAGTAAGAAGTCGTAGTGACTCTGATGAGTCTCGCTAATGTTGAAGAATCTTTGAGGTAACTTAATGATCTTAGGGAAATATCTTGGTGATAAGCTCTTGTCTTGCCAACTATTCTTCGGAGCTCGTTATGACTTAATCTCATTGGTATAATGTTACACCGAAAGTTATGAGTTTGGGTGACAACGATACATGTGGAGAATGTCGGAGAGAGGTCCTGGCGAGAATGATATGTTATGCCCAATGAATGTTTTCTCCAGAGTGACTTGTGACATCGATATGAAGTCTCTTGAAGCTCAGTAGAACATCCTGGTTACTACGATGACTCTTGGTGATAGTGGTATGAAGTATATGTGGCATCGGCGAGACACTGTTAGTGTCTCACCAAGATGCCAAAGCTTTATGAATTTTGTTGACCGTCTGACTGTCATACGTGGAATCTTGTGGATGAATAGAGGAAGCCAAAGTGAACCGTTAGCAGTTGGTTCATTGTGATAGTTCTGTGAGAAAGCTCGACAGTCAGGGAACACCATGGATATAGTTTGGAGTTGGAGACCCTTGGGGGTTGGATAGTGGTTCGATCAACAGTGGAGTGTGAAGAATTCAAATTGTATCAATAAAGGAATTAAAATCTGTAAAGGCTATAACTTGGAAGTTTCTGTTCAAAGAATGTACATGATGAATGCTGCTGTATAATGACACCAGAAAGATAAGTCTGGAAGTTGTATGTAATTTTCATTACTGTAATACAAAGCGATTTCTCTTGGTGTGGTGGGTTTTTCTCCCGTAAGGGTTTTCCCACATATATCTGGTGTTCATGTGTGATTTTCAAACACTCTATTTCTGTAATCTATTTCATTGTGCATCTTAATTTTGATTGTAATTGTAAATTTTAAAGTGTATCTGCATTCTTTCCTGAGGTATTGATGTTAGGAGAATTGTTTTCCACATCTAGTTTTCCTTACACTAGTTAGAGAAGGAAAAAAAAGAATTGAAACAGTTGATGGATCCAATTATCAAAGTTACCAAGATGTGGCTCAAGCATATGATATGGGAGTTGGAGAATGAGGGAGTGAAATGTACATACAGCCTGATGGGAGATTTAGATCCTCATTCCACTTCTAAGGAGTCCACGGAGCAGGAGGATCCTAAAGGAAAGGGTAAAGTAGACTCTCCTTTCAAAATCAAGATAAAAGGCATTAAAGGAAAATAAGCTCAAGAAGTGGAAAAGAAGAGAAAGCCAAAGGCCAAAAAGAGGACAAGGGCTAAGAAATCTGACAAGAAGGAGGCTGATGCTCCTGTGCTTAAGAGAAGAAGAATTATAAAATCATTAGAGAAACAAAGTTCTAAACAACAAGAAAATATTGGCCTGCCTATGGTAGAAGTAGAAAGTTCAAGGGAGAAGGCGAAGGTGTATACAAGGAGATATAGGACTCCTTCTCCTAAGGACAATGTACCTAAAGCAGATCCTCCTCCTATCATTTCCCATGAACAACAATAGGATGACATTCCTCTTGTTCATGAAGCTCAAAGTGAACCTGGCGAAGCCAAAGAAGTTGATGATCATCTAGAAACTGAGGTGGAGGAGTTCCATGAAGGTGACCTTTACAGTGCAGACATTGAAGTTGAAAAGGTAATGCAATCTCCTTTGGTTGCATATGTAGATTCACTAGTTACAAATGAAGAAGTTGAGTCTCCTCCAAGGGAGAAAGAGGAAGAAAAGATCCCATCACCTGAACATGGAGAAGAACACATAGAAGAGGAAAGGAGCAAGGATGAGACTCCTGAGAAACAAAATTTGGGAGAAGAGGTATCAGGAGATCAACAAGAAGAAATAGGGCAGAGCCAAGTGTAATTGGGGCCTACTATTCCAGAGTGGCTTGATAGAGAAATAAAGAGAAAACAAGTTGTAGTAGAAGACATACCACCTAATTGGGATGAAAGGTTCGCCAACATCGGAAAGGATAAAGGAAAAAAGAAGGATAGAGTGATCTCAAGGGTTGAAATGGATGAGGTGCATAACAAATTTTTTCATATTGCTACTCCCGCTCTAGATAAAAATAGAGATGATGTGGCTGGAAGAGATTACAACATTCAGACTTTCAATCTAGGGCCTACATCAGTTGAGCAGGACATTGAGGATTACCAAGGTTCTAGTGTGGTGATCTTGGACAGATTAATGAAGGAAATAAAGACCAAGCAGTAGTTGAAAAGAGAAAATGAGAATCTTAGGAAGTGGTTGGAGTATTTAATGAAACCCCTATAGTCTATTAATCCCTCTACCTTTGTTGTAAAACCTCTACCTCAAGAGACCATCACCGAGCTTGAAAAGATGAAAGCCTTCACTCTTGCCACTGCGAATTGGTTGAAAGGGGTGCAAATAAAGGGTGATGAAGCTATTAAGGAAATCCTATCAATTGGGAAGGATGCTCCAAGGACAACTAATTGGCTGAAGCAGGTGTTAGCACAAGACAAGGAGGACACAGACCTATTGCTGCAGAAAACCAAGACTATCATGGAATACACCAAGGATAAACCAGTAAGTGAAAAGGTCCTTCCCTTCTCTAGAGCTATTGAGCCATAGGAGTGGTTCGATACATTGAAAATCAGGAAAAAAGTGTTGAAGAAGATTCACAAATAGAGGAGGCAGATTGATGATACCCTAGCTAGTGTGTACAATGGCTCCATTGCCTTTTTTGAGATTATGACAGGAAGAAGGAAAATTGCTCCCAAATATTTAAGTCTAGAATAGTTGAGAAAATGGTGGTAGGATGTTTATGCACTACTTGATGATGATTATGTTTCTAAGCACTAGTTGGATGATGCAACCACCTACCTTGCAGTTATTTATAAATATATGACATATAAGGTGGATTGGGATAAGTCATTCAAACAGTCAAGAGAAGAAATTGCATCAATTGAAAATTGACTTAGGGTTTTTCCTTTGCCACTAGTAGCTAACTTGGATAGGATGCTTTTGAAAGTTCATGAAATGTTGGATCAGAATAAAGAAAAAGGGGAAGGAATTTAATAATTGGCTACAATGATATTTTTGCTTCCCTATTATCTTGCCATGCATTGGTTCGAGCTACATTGGAGATCTCAGGTCGACTCAGATGGAACACATGCACTTAATGCTTATTTATCCTTTTTTGAATTTCTCTTGGCTGACTTGTTGTCCCTAAATTATTATTGTAAAAATTATCTAGGCCGACATGTTTTGAGGGGATCTATAAATATGGCATTTTTCCTCTTTTTTAAGGGTTAAGAAAATTTAGATGTACAGCAAATTGAGTAGAGCTAAACTTATTAAGTAGTTATTCTCAAGCAAATATTGTAACAAAAAGTTGGAATTGTTGCTACAGTGGATAATTTGAAACAAGTAATGACATTGTGATTTGGTGCCATACTTGTGTTCTTTATCTTTCATCGTTCTTGTTATTCTATCTTTAGAATTGTTGTGAGGAGGATTAATGTTTAGAGGTTTATAATTAGGATTGATTAAATAATGTTTATGGTTTAATATTTGAAGTGTTGCAAAAATCCCTAGTCTATTCTTTTTGCAACCAACTGATTGTTAGTTGCTTTGCAAAGTTAGCCTGGACTTTATATTCATTGTGCTTAGTTCAATTGTGAGGGTTTATTCATTTCAATTGCAATAGGTTTATTTGAATGAATGTTCATGATTTAAAGATCTTAATACCTTAGAAGATTGCACTATTTCTACAAGATTGCAGATTTATCTGGGTTAAGTAGAAATATGTTTTGTGGGATTGGTCCATTTCAAGTGTTCGGTCATTTACATTGTTAATCTTAGGTTTAGCATTAAGTCTGGGGATCTCTTTGAAACCCTTATCTTTTGTTATTTATTTGATTATTGGATTAAATTAAGGATTGGAATATCATTTTATTGCTAGATCTGATAAATTAAGATTCAATATTTTGCTTGTAGTAAGGTCCCATTGTGATTACTAGCATTTTCGCATTTATCACTGAGTTGATTGTGCGTTGTCAAGACTTGACATTAGAAACCTTGGGGTTATTTTTTGAGGCTTTCTGATAGAGATTTACCTTTCAAGAGAGATAGGATTTCATATTCTTTTTGAGTTGTTGTGCAGAAAACATTATCAACAGTAGACAAATTAACTAACTAACAAGATACCCTGTTCTTCAAGTATTATATTAGTAACACACAATATTTCACTTTATTTTCTAGTGTGACTAGATATTTATCTAGGGACCATGGAGATGACTTCAGTTTCCATCAATGACAACACTAGAAGCCATATTCCAACAATCCCCCCCTTTGGCATTGATGGCAAGACTTAGCGAAAAATGACTAATTGTCGAAAATGGTAAGTGCATTGCCAAAATTTAGAATACTGACCCCCCTACGAATGTCAAGGAATTTTTCACTACACTCTCTCCCCATTTGAGATTAATGACAAAATTAGGGAATGCAAAATTTCAAAACTATTGAGACTTAAAAAAAATTAAGATGTCTACAAAGTTATTCTTTAGTCCACTTAAGTTTGATTCCCAGACACTTCTCAAACTCTCCAAAATGGTTATATGAACACAAAGTAGATATGATACAAAATTTCCTACTTTGAGACTTATCGGATCAGGAGTGGCCATACATCTTTAGCTTCTTTCAAAGCATTCACCATTATCTCAATTTTTGAACTTATTAGTCCCCTAAGTTCATATACTTTGCCAATAATCCTTTCATTTTCAAGTTCTAGACTCTTTATTTGGTTGAGAAAATACATTACCTGACTTTCTTGTTTATAAACAGTACTGGATAATGGGTCAAAGTGTTGGAAATAGTGACCAACTGTTGTTCAATGTCTTTCACCTTCTTTCCATTTGCTTCAGTAAAGTTTGACAAGACCAAGCAATATTTGTACACTTTTCCTCCTTCAGACATAGTACCTTGAATATTTTTTATGCAAGTGCCTAATAGAGCTTTGTCTTTGGCAATTAGTTCACTTAGGCTACCAACTCTCTTATCCTTGAACTCCTTTTTCACTTTAATCAAAGTTGATTTCTCAAAAGATTCAAAATTAGAATCTATAGAATTTATTAGCTTCTTTAACTCACCGAAGGAGGAACCCGATGGGTCTATAACATAAGTAGGCATTATTTTTTGTAAAACTCTAGATGCAAGCTTTAGTATTTCACTTTCCTTTATGTGAGGTTTTAGAATCTTCTCATTTGCTTTAGCTTGAGCAATTTTAGTGACCTTCAACATGTAAATTGGAGACAAAGTGGATAGGATAATTGAGTTTTCATCTAACTTAGGATTTGACTCTTCCGTTGCTCCAATAGAGATTCCTTCACTTCCTCTATTTTGATTTCTTGACCCTTTTCCTTTTCAACCTTGGATTCTACTTTAGGATTGACTTTAGGCATTTCAACTTCTTTAGTATGCACCTCTTTTTCCTCAACTAACACCTCAATAGGGACCTTAGTTACCATAGGTGTCTTTGTATTTTCCACATTAGGAGAAGTCAGAATATCCTCAAATTCTGGAGGATTAGACAAATTCATGTTCTCCTCATTTACATTCTCCTCTTCTAATTCATTTACCTCCACATTCACTTCCTCATTTCCTTGAACATTTTTCAATATTGATTTCCTCAATGTTAATCTTATTCCTTGACAAATTTTTTTCCAGAATTTCCTTAATTTCACTGAAAACAACATTAGTTTCACCAATCATGAGTTTTTTTTCTCTTCAATTCCCTTTTAGCTTTTTCAAGGAATAAATCTATTTCTTCAATTGTCATTTTTGGGTACAAATTAGTTAGGACTCTCTTCCTGATATTTTCTTCTTCTAATAAGGCACTCAAACTCCTAGACTCCAAAACATTATATAGACTTGTAGGAAAACCATATATTATTTCAACAAGAGCTTTACTAAAATCATTCATATGCTTTGTTGTTGCTTCTTCAAGAATTTTCTTACTAGATTCATCAAAGGTCTCATATCAATCACATAGTGGCTTGAAATTTCCATATTTTACTACAACATTCTCAACTTCCTCAATAGACATATTGGGGTTGTCAATTTTGGCCTTTTTCTTTGCTTCTTCTCCTTTTCCAAAAGATTTTCTTTTATTCAATTTGATAGCCTCTATACTAGTAGCCTTTATCTCCCTTACTACTTCTAAATCAGTTTCTTCTTCTTCATCTAGAGGCACTACTTTGTAAGATCTTGTGCTCTTATTCTTCTTTCTTTTTCTAGAAGCCTCAACTTGATTTGACTAACCTACAGAGGAAATTATAGTGTGAGCAGGAGATGTTCCTAGACCAGCTAATTTTTCCTTTTCTTTCTTCTTAGATACTTTAGCTTCATCTCTTTTTCTTCTCACTTGTTAGAATTAGCTATGGATGCCAAGATCTATGGACCAAATGGAAAGAACAAAAGAGAGAGAAAGAATATGACAAGAATAGACTGTATTCAATGTCATTGATATGATATGATTGTGATTGATTACAAATGAGAGAGACACCTTGGTTATATAGCCAAGGTGAGAAAATAGAAGGGCATAAGATTATGACAAGTGTCATAATCTTATGACATGAGACAACTATGAAGAGCTATCAATCCACTTAAGGTGGAGATAAAATCACATGAAGTGTCCACAAAGGGTGGAAATGATGAGGTAATGACATGTCAAGTCCACCAAAAGTGAAAAATCTCCAACAACCTCCTATGTGGTCCCTAAGTAAACTTAACTAAGGTGTAATTATGACCTAGGACAAGGTACAACACATTTAATTACACCAACACCCCCCCTTAAGTGCAACTTAGGGAGAATGTACACAAATGAAAACAATGCAAGATGGGTCTTGACTACTAGGCTATGTTAGGTACCCATGTACACACAATGAAATCTCTCACAAATGAGTAAAGGAGGAAAACCTCATGGGAAAAACTCCCCCTCAAAAGAGAGATGAAATACAAAAAATAAATGCTCTCAATGAAGAATGAGAAGGTAAAAACCCCATGTGAGGAAAAAGACCCCCCCATAAGAGAGAAGTAGAAGAGAGACAAGGCTGCCCCCCCTCAATGTTGAGTCTCCTACAGTGATGGTAGAAGCTCGAAATTGAATGCTGAAGATGATCCAATCTCACCGAACAATGTTCCTCCCCTTAGGAAGAAACAAAACCATGGATGTATGCAGGACATCAAGATGTATGATGGATGATGATGTCTCTAAAGCATGCTCAAGTGTCTCTATGTCGATGTTGAAAGCTGACACACTCCAATCAAGCATTCTAGGCCACACTGCTAAAGAGGACAACCCAAAATCTAGTAGAGATGAATGTAGAGCACAATCCAAAGACAAAGATATCCCCTCTGAAGACAAAGAAGCATCCTCCAAATGTTGTCCAAAAGAATCCACACTCACACCAATCTGTGAAGAATGATCATGTAGAGAATGAACAAGAGGGTCAAAGTGTTCCCTCACAACAACTGAAGAAGGTGCATCTTCATCAAAGAGAAGATGAATGATATCAATGGTTTCCTCCAAATATACAAGAGGAGACTCCATGAACAAGTCTGAAATACCTGTCAGGAAATCATCTAAAGTAGCCATATCTAGAAGACTATGTATGTCCTACTACACTGAATCACTAGGAGCCAAAACTATTGAATCACAAGTATCATCAACTGCAATAGTAGGTGGAGGAGATGAGGTGCATGGCTCAAGTACTGGATCTGATGTGAGTATTCCCAAGTTCAAAAAGCCATATGTCTCCTCTGAATCATGGTGTATGTCATCAACAGCCAAAGGAACATTGTCACCATCAGAAGCAAACTGTGCAAAGGAATACAACCAAGATGAATGATCAACCACCCCAGTAGTAATGATCTCTTGAGTCTCCAAGTCCCAAATGATAACCGAATCAGGAGTGAACTCCACAGTTATCCCATCTCCACCATGTGTAATCTGATATATGGAAAGTAGATTGTTTGTCAAATGAGGAACACACAAGACATCCTAAAAAGTGTTCTCCCCAATGCTAATAGATCCCTTCCCTATTACACTCATATATGTATTGTTTCCCATCAAGATAGGAGACATGGAACAAGGCTAAAATGAAGAGAAGATAGTCTGTGAAGATGCCATATGATGAGATGCTCCTGAATCTAGAAGCCATCTCCCTGATCCTGGACTTGAATGAGCACAAAGAGCTTGTCCTTTATATCTTGATGTTTGACCTTTGTCCTTTTTAGACTATTTTGAAGTAGAAGGAGAAGAAGATGATTCAGACATTCTAGAAGGAAAATCAATGTGATTATTTTTGAGAAGATGTTTCAACTCATCAATATCCTTCTTATAACAATAATGTTCTTCATGTCCATCCTTCTTGGAATATGCACAAAAAGGTCTCTCCTTCTTAGATGATTTTTCTTTTGAAGATGAATCTTTATGTTCTTTTGTGGAATTTGATGTGGATTGTGTGCTCTTCTTAGGCTTGTTCTTTGTCTTTTCTTTGCCAGTTGAAGACTTATCATCTTTTACAACTAAGGCATGTGATTTTGAAGACTTCAAAGTACCCATTTGAATAAGCTTATCTTGCTCCCTAGTGAGTTGCATAGAAAAATCTTCAAAGGAAGGCATCTTAAACTCACTCCCAAAGGCATTATTTATAGCATAGAAAGTAGACACAAACACTAAATATTTAGGTCCTAACTTTGAAAGAACACTTAAGATCAATTGTGTATCTAATACCATGTTAGAATTGGCTATGGATGCCAAGATCTATGGACCAAATGGAAAGCACAAAAGAGAGAGAAAGAATATGACAAGAATATACTGTATTCAATGTCATTAATATGATATGATTGTGATTGATTACAAATGAGAGAGACACCTTGGTTATATAGCCAAGGTGAGAACATAGAAGGGCATAAGATTATGACAAGTGTCATAATCTTATGACATGAGACAACTATGAAGATCTATCATTCCACTTAAGGTGGAGAGGTAATCACATGATGTGTCCACAAAAGGTAGAAATGATGAGGTAATGACATGTCAAGTCCACCAAAAATGGAAAATCTCCAACAACCTCCTATGTGGTCCCTAAGTAAACTTAACTAAGGTGTAATTATGACCTAGGACAATGCACACCACATTTAATTACACCAACATCACTTCTTTCAGTTTCTTCACAAGAATACCAATACTCTCTACAAGAGCTTGTGTCTCTTTTCTCACCCTTCTGACTATCATGGGATTTTTCAATTTTGAATGAACCTACAAGATTTTATCTGCATAAGTACCAAACCTTTCTTCTCCTTGATCAAGTGGTGAATTTAGTAAGTGTTCTACATATATCCTTAGAATGTTCTCATCTACTTCATAACCCATAGGCATGATCCAAACTATTCTAGGATTAGTAGCTTCCATATGGCATTGGTCAATGTCTACCATGAAGAAAATAGTGTCTTTGTACTATTCCACTATTGTGGCAGGAATTCTTTCTCTGGCATGCATCAAATTCTGAAAACTTTTAAAGTATCCCCAAAGGATTGTATTGTAGGTTCATCAATCACCTAGTCCACATAACATATTCTATATTTGAACTACTACTGACATATGATTACGCCATTGAACTTTACCAAATCTCGGTACCTCACTCAAGAAGAAGAACAAACATATCAAAATGTTACTATAATTGAATGTGTTCTTCTTATCCTTTTTTATTTTTCCTAAATTCTCCAATAATTGGATTTTGATCAGTTCACATAAATCATAGTCTACATTATATTTGACCATTTCATATGTTGAGTAGATAGTTGTGTTGGATACTGAATTCTCTCAGCTTGTGTGATAAATCTTATAGCCAATAACCATTGATTCAAATTTTACATCCACTATGGCAATATCATCTATCGTCATTTCTATTCTATCCCATTGCAAGCATGTCGCTTCAATAACCTTATCATTCTTCTCAGACTTCAAAACTGGAATTCTATTAGAGGAATTTAGTCTTGTGACTACACATATAGCTTCTTTTGTGATTTTTAATGGCACATCCAACCACATGAATTCATTATGGACATGAATCAACATATATCAAACCCATTCACCTTCTTCAAATATGGGGAATTTCACAAATTGCACAAATTTCTTATCTTCTATGTTTTTAAATTCTAGTTTCATTGTATAATTTTCTTGAATTATATGATGAGAGTACAAATCCATCAAATGAGAGGTTCCCAATTATTCAATGTTTGTGTACACATAATTCTTAATATCCTCAATATGCAGACTCTATATGGCACTGATGAAAATGCACATAAGGGCTCTGTATCTACGGATTATATGAATGCCATTTGAACTTTGGACATGACCTATCCTTAACTTTGACTATCAAAGGAGTAGAAATGATTGCAATCACACAAATTTATATGTTTTCAATAAATACCTTTCAGGGACAAAAACAAAATTTGATTATAGATTCTCCTTTATGCTTGAGTCTCTCCACAAATTCGCATTGATAACTTCAGAGCTCTCCAAACTGCTTTTCTGCAAATGCTATATGAAAAATGAGGGTTGAAGTCATTCCTTTTATTTTCCACATACCTAAATCCTTTACTTTTCAATAAATTCCCTTGCCCTTACTCATCTGGTTTTCTTCCTTTCAGGCATGGAGATAGATGACTCTTATTCAAATCTCCAATATTTTTTACTAATGCTTCTAACTAGTTGAACAACATCTAAAATGTGTCAACTATCCTATTGGACATATCCAGATTCTAGTATCATTCACCTGCATGAGGGGGTTTAAGAGGTTTTCTTGATAGCTCCCCCTATGCCAGATACCTAAAATTAATTCCCTAAGGAATTACCAGAAGTTGCTTCTAGTGTAGGTCCATTTCCTTCTACAAAGGGATTCTTCTTCAGCCATTTCTTCTGAATTTGCTTCTTCATCTCATTAGTAGTGACTTTTACTTTTCCTTTAATATCCTATTGCATGTTTTTTTTTGCCAAACCTCTTCAGTTCCAGCAAAATCTGGCAATGTGGCCAAATTTGTTGCAATTGTGGCACACATTTCTCTGTCTAGGCAAACTATTCCACCGACTTTGTCTTGATCTGCATTGGTTAGCAATATGTCCAAATATATTGCATGCATAACATCTGATATTTCTATGAAAGTTGTTCATAATAATTCTACATTCACTTGACTTATGACCATACTTGTAGCAATTAAAACACTGACCTGTGAATGATGGTCTACTTGTATTCATTATAATCCTACACTGAGAAGCCATATGACCAATTTTTTTGCAAACATAACAATAACCATTAAATATTTGAGCATTTGGTTGCCTTACTAGATATCTTCTGCCTCTTTTCATCTAACTTCCTTGTCTGAATCTTCCTCATATGGAATTCCTTTTTCCAAATCCAAAACTTTCTCCTTCTTTATATCCAAGACCACCACTGTCACCATCAGTCCTCTGCCCTTTGATTAGTTCATCAAGTTTGGCTGATCTTGCTTTGGATTTTTCCTTATACTCATTTTCAATGGAAAGTTCATCTATGAGATCATCAAGCTTCTTTTCAAGCACTTCTTCATTGTTCTTGGATTGCTCCAATTCATTATCTAGTTGCCTGCATTGTTCATACTTTTCTTCATTCTTCTTCTTGTCCTCAATCTCCTTGGTCATTTTCATCATGATAAATTTTGTCTCGTGCTTCAAGGAAACATTCTCTTTGGAAAAATTTTCACATTCTTCTATTTTCTCTTTCAGAGCCTGTCTAAGTTGTTCATCTTCCATGATTTTGTTCTTCTATTTGAGTTGACCACATAATTCATTTCTTTTATCACTTGATTCATTGATCTTGTCTTTGAGTGACTGAATGAACTTTTTTGCATTCTGAATATTTTCTTGCAATTCCCAATTCTCAAATTTTATTTGGTCAAGATCATCTAGGCCCACCATAAGTTATTGTTGAAGACTGCTTGTATCCATTGAGAAACACTTTCCAAGATCTCCTCATGCTATAAGAGTCTTTTTAAGGAACTAGCTCTGATACCAATTATTAGAAACAAGCAACACTGAGAGGGGGGGTGAATTAGTGTTGTAAAAAAATTTAACTTAATTATTTTGTCATTTAGCTTAATCATTCAACAAAAGAAATAGGCATCGACCGAAAGAAAGCAATCACAACACCACAACATCAAAATTTTTACATGGAAACCCTGTTAGGGGAAAAACCACGGTGGATGGCCAATCCACAATATAATATGAGTATACCCAAAATGAAAAGTACAAAATGGGAATGCACTTGCATTTAGGCTCGCTGCCTAGAGCTCACTTCTCAAAAATGATGGGCTCACTACATTGCAATGATTTGGAATAGATCCAAAGGAATGAACTAATGAAATAGCATCAACAATGCCTGATTAAAGTTCCAATTAAGCTCTGTAGATAATCTCCTATCCTTCTAACTAATTCAACAATTTTGCTCTGCTCTGCAAAAATCTTAATGCACAAGTGAAACTATGCATAATCACCTAATCGTTGTTCCTGATGATCACAACACACCGCCACACTTCCTTTTTCATATCTAAAATGATATATCAAATCTCTTATATATATTTGCATCTAGAAATCAAGTTGTTATAGGTTGGCCTTAATAAAACTTGGAAATATATCAACTGTTGGCCCAAATCATGAACACTTTTGATGCACACACAAACAAGTTAGCTAGGCTATAGCTAGGATCCATAATTAAATATTTGAACATAAAAACATTTTAAATAATTTCACTTTACACATCCACAATGCGCCACATTTATTGAGTGGTCTAAAATAAGCAAATAGACAAAAAACATTCTACCAGAGCTCCAAGCTCATATTGCAATTAATTCAACACCACAAAATTTAGTAATAAGATGATATACATGCTAAAAAAGAAATCCTAAGGGTCCACAAATCAAAAAAATGATCCAATGAAGTAGATAGATTAGCTAATTAACTGGAATACCCTGTTTTTCAAGTATTTTTTCAGTAACACATAGTATTTCACTTTATCTATTGGTATGGCTAGATATTGATCTATAGACCATGGAGATGACTTCAATTCCCATCAATCACAACACTAGAAGCCATATGTAAACAAGATTATCAAAGGAAACAAAATTTAACCATCCATGTCTGCAATGATATCTTTCAAACATCACCAATGGGCTTCCACACTCATTTCTAAACCACATTAATCTTTCCTTTCCTTTTCTTCTTGTCGACATGCTTTCTAATTGATAAGGAAATGATTTTTGACCAACTCTATAAGTCTTTTTTGATTGAATAAAAGGAATTTACAAATAGAAACAAAGAATAAAACAACAACTGTAAGAAGACAACAAATACAAGCCCATAAGGCATGCTTTAACAAGCAGCTATAAGCTACAAAACAACACCAAAGGAGCAGTAACAAGTTGCTACAAAGAGGGTATAAGTTGATGCCAATGTTAACAATGAAGCCAAAGGCTTACAACAAACAACAAAATTGTATAGAAATTGGACTGCCTGGAGGACTTGTGATATAATTTTCCCATAACAACAAAAACTACCCAGCTAAAAGGAATGAGCAACATAAGGATAATGTTTCATCAATTTTCATATTTTTCCTTTCCTGCACCTCTCCATGCCCATTTCTACCTTTTGGTTGTAAAAACAATGAATAAAATGGAAGAGACATCCCAAGGTTACTTATTTGAAGTTTGTATATATGTGGATTATTTAATTCTTTTTTTCTTCTATGACATTTTTTATTTATTATAAACATATTTACATATAATCACACTTTTGGATATAAATGTAAAGATCAACCATGGACATCAACCATTGGTTCTAATTATTTATTTAATTGATCTTAATTTGGTTAATGTTTCATCTAGCATATAATTATCATTTATTTAATTGGTTTTAATTCGGTTAATGCTTCATCTAGCATATAGTTGTAAATTGTATCTTTTTGTGTATAGTTACCTATGTGTCCAACCTTGCTTGTGTCTAACTCTACACTTATTATTTATCTCTATATTTATGTACATGCAATTCCAATCCAATTGGCTTATCTGTCTAATTTGATCATTACTCAAATCCCTATCGATAATCCATTCTTATTGGACACAAATCAAACATAGCTATTTGACCCATGTTATGTTTGCATGAACAAGGTTGTCTTGGCAACTTCAATATTTATCCTTTTAAGTGCAAAATCAAAACCAAATATTTAGTTGAGTAACCCCACTTTACACTTTGGTCTCAAGTTGACTTTGCACAAATATTTAAAATTTGATGTTATGTTTGTATATGAAAAATATTCTTTACATTTAATTCTAATAATCTAATCAACTAGTCATCGTATAAAAATTCATTGCATGCATTTACACTTACATCTAAAGAATCAAAAGACCAAAAATTTACATCTCATTTCAAACCACACAAACATCCTAGCATAATTGGATTACTCAACACTCATTCTAAATTTTTTGTCTATGTCTAAAGCTTATTCTATATCAAAGTATTTTTAAGTATTCCCTACTTAGAAGAAAAAAAAATGAGAATGTAACGAAAATATCACTATCTGGTAGCCTACTTTTCACAATTCACAAGAAAATTTGTGATATCATCAAAGTCAAGTTTGCATGCATGAATTAGATCAACAAAATGTGAAGGAAAGTTGACATTGAACAAAAATAAATAGTTTTGTTCTAAACTACAGTCATCACTAACTAAAACATTTCTAAATTCCAAGACATAGATTTGATTTTAATTATCAATTTTGATTAAAAGCCTAAGTAATATTTCTCTTCATTTATTATTTATAGGATGATTATACTTTATATTTCATATAATTTCATCAATACTTACTTTCACTCAATTTATATTTTATAAATACATATTTTCCTTTTTAATGCTATTTTTTAAATAAAATATTAACATTATTCATAAATAAAAAATATTTTTAATAATATTAAAAATTATTATTAAGATTTATTGCAAATAAAGATTAATTAAAAATGAAATAATGTTTATGTTTATTTTTTAAAAAAAAAACTTAGTCTATTTATTTCTACATCAAGTACTTATTTAATAAGCCCATTTGGCATAAGAGAACTATTTACATATCTAGGTAGTCAATAATGACATGCATCTAATTTAACATAAAGTACTGAAGTTTTATCACTTATTTATTAGTATTTGAATAGATCGGTTAGGTTTCACATCTTTTTAGTCCAAATCACATATCTTAATTATATTGAGTTAATTCAACTCCTAATTAGAAGTGGTTGATAGTGTTGGATATTGAAGTGTAACATGCACTCTAGTTTTCCTTTGAATTGCAATTATCCATGAGAATTCATTTTTAAAGACTTATCCGAAATGGATAATGTAATTACTATTGATTATTGTTGATGTTATGTTGTTGTTGTATGTAACTAAGAAATAGAGATTAATAAAAGAATTTCCCTACTTCAAAGTGGTTGTAGCCAATTTTGGTGAACCACTATAAATTCTTTGTCTTCATATTTGTGTCTCGTTTATTTTCAAAGATTTCTTTTTACATTCTTGTTTTGATTTAATCTACTACAAATTCTTCAATAATTAGTATCAAAGCTCAATGAAGTAGTTGTTTGGGAAATTGTGATAATTTTTTAGGAAAATGGAGGAAGCAGATAAATAGAAAATAGTGGAAGTTCTAGATAGGAAGAATTTCAGATTGTGGAAAGTTTAGATGGGGTCCCTGTTGATTAGAGGAGATCTATCACTCATGTTGGAAGGAAAAGCAAAGAAGACAACTACGATAGTTGATGAGGAGTGGGAGATATTAGACAAGAAAGCGAGAGCAACAATTATTCTATCACTATCTAACAATGTCCTCTTCAATTCCACAGTGAAAAAATACCTTGAAAGATTTATGGGACAAACTCATTGATATGTACGAGATGCTTGGCCTTGGCTTCAAACAAAGTTTATCTCATGAAAAATTGGTACAACCTAAAAATTAAGGAGGCATCATGTCCAATCACTTGAACAATTTCAACACTCTAATTAGCCAATTGATTTCAATAAACATTAATCTAGTTCATGAAATAAAATCCATCTTATTGTTGTGTTCTCTTTTGAAAAGCTAGGAAGGAGTAGTGGCATTGATCAACACCTTTGTATCAAAAAAAATGAAACTCAAGTTTGACAATGTTGTTGGAACTCTTCTCAATGAAGATATGTGAAGAAAAAATCAAATAAAGGAAAATGAGTTTGCATTTATTAGCAAAGTATCAAGAAAGTGTGAGGTACCTTCATCCTTTCTCGACTATTTGCATTCACTGAATGAATGCAAAAAGCATACAATTGAACAAATAGTATAATAACTCTCTTTTTTTTTGTGAATTTCAGATTTTTTCATAGTTGTTCAATGTTTTAATGTGTATGTAACTTAAAGGTGATGTATTCTATACTCTTTAAAAGGGAATAAAACATTCTTATATTGCATTAGTTTTTAAGTATATTTAGTTTTATTTTATTTTTAATTTATTTATTTTAGTAAATCTTTTCATTTTTAATTTTTTTAGTTTTTATTTTTAAAATTTAGGTATATTTTATTTATTTTTATTTTTTATATTTTTTTACCTTTTTAAAGTTTATTTATTTTAAAATATAATTGAAATACTAATTTTATTTTTAAAGAGAGCTCACTTGAATTTTTAAATGGTTTCTCATTTTGTCAATAAAAATATTTTCATTAAGGTTAATTATAATGAGTTATCTAATTTTAATCATGATATACATCTAGATAAGTACAACATTTCTTTTAGTAGACAATTACTTGTTGAAGATCTTGTTAATGTCTACATCTCTTGTTGTCACTTCTAGTGTGACCCCCACCTCTTATGTTCCTCTAGTACCATTTCCATCTCTTCTTCTACAAGTGAACCACTCATCTCTAATCTCACTAGTTCCATTCCTTCTTGTGTTCCTACAAGTGTTTGACCATTAGTGTTATCCCCTCATCTCATTGTGTTATTGTTTCACCTTCCTCAAATTAAAGTGTTGCTTGTTCATGTTATTTCCAATAGAACTTTGAAATCCTCTAAAGGATAGCCAACCCTTATGCTCAAGAATCTTCAAAGTTAGTGACCAACAAATAAGGATTATGTGACCCTTACATCTGCACTTTAGGCTATGTGAGACCTAGGAGGGTATTACTTATCATGTTCATGGGATATCTAATTATTTGAGAACACTTTTACACACATATCAACTCCTATTAAATGCAAATAGACATTACTCATTAAAGGCTTGGTTGGTCATTGAAAAAATTACCATCTATTGCTAGGAATTAGGTGGTACTTCAAATTCATACATTGTGATTGAAAGATTTTTTAATGATTTTCATTCTCACTTTGAATCTCTAGTTGGGTGCATTACCAGCTCATTTATATTTAAAATATTCTAATGAAGAGACTGGTGCTTCATCTATTAGGATAATAAAGTCAAATTTGTAACAATCAATAATATATTAGCCATTTAGCTCAAAAATTGGTGGGCTATTTATCATAATACTTTGTAATATGACAATTCACAATGTCTAAAATGTAACTTCTTACTAATTCATACACTCTTCCTCACAAACTTGTGACCGCATTTAAGCATCTAATCAATTCTTTGAATTGAAGCAGAAATGAACACACACATCAATTAACTCAACTGAAGATAAGCAAAAATATCATTGATATTTTCATTTATAATTTGCAAAGGAATTACATAGGAGAGTTCTGTTCTAGAATTGATATTGTATTTTATATCTACGACTTCTATAGAACTATTTAAGATCTTTACATACTTGAATCTAACCCTAAAATCCATGCAATTCTATTCATCAGTACAATATGCTTTTTCCTAAACTTAGCTCTTCACTCAAACCCTTTTTGAGACTCAAACTTCGAACCTCATGTAATGAGCCCTAAATTCAATTTTATAGATCAAGGGAGCAA
This sequence comes from Sequoia sempervirens, assembly GCA_007258455.2. Taxonomy (NCBI): domain Eukaryota; kingdom Viridiplantae; phylum Streptophyta; class Pinopsida; order Cupressales; family Cupressaceae; genus Sequoia; species Sequoia sempervirens. The sequence continues at coordinate 352,713,834 of VDFB02086081.1, read as the reverse complement.
CACGAATCTATCTCAATTATAGTTGTAGATGTAGACACATAAAAATGACCTAGGCTTGAAAGCTCTATTTTTACCACTTTTGTCCTAGCATGATTACGACATTTAATTATGTCCTTCATCCACATTCGACTATTGATTAAATAATTCATAATTATTTAATTAATTCATGTCATTGTATTCTTCATGATTATTAAATAAAAAAAGTTTATTTATTTATTAAATATTTCATTAATTATCTAAGTCTTCCTCTAATTAAATAAATTTCTAAATTTATTTAATTACCCTTCTTGAGTCATTTCTTCCTGATTATTAAATAAATAAGTTTTATTTATTTAATATGTCACTAATTGTCTTAATTAAATAAATTGATTAATTTATTTAATTAATTAATCTCATCTACTAAATTAAATAATTATCTTTAATTATTTAATTGTCAAAATTAATATTCCTCTCATTTTAAATAAATAAAATTATTTAAAATGTCATCACATTCCTAACTGACAGTTCATTTTGGTAAATAATCTGAAAAAGATTATTTATTGTCTCACAAAATCATTATTTTGAATTAACTTAATTCAAAATGGTAGAA
>VDFB02086081.1:352545749-352713145 GCA_007258455.2 Sequoia sempervirens | reverse complement strand
TATTCTAGTCTTCTCATTAATTTCGAGAGCACACCCATGATCTTGGAACTTGTTTGTCCTCTCGAGGGGGCATACCATAACCCTCGTCATCATTCTTCCTAATCTTATTTTGCACTGGGGCATATTTTTGACTTATTTTCTTTGTCACAATGCGACATGCTACATTATGACAAAGAGGGGCAAAATGTAGACACATAAAAATGACCTAGGCCTAGAAGCTCTATTTTTACCACTTTTGTCCTAGCATGATTACGACATTTAATTATGTCCTTCATCCACATTCAACTATTGATTAAATAATTCATAATTATTTAATTAATTCATGTCATTTTATTCTTCATGATTATTAAATAAATAAAGTTCATTTATTTATTAAATACATCATTAATTATCTAAGTCTTCCTCTAATTAAATAAATTTCTAAATTTATTTAATTACCCTTCTTGACTCATTTCTTCCTGATTATTAAATAAATAAGTTTTATTTATTTATTTAATATGTCACTAATTGTCTTAATTAAATGAATTGATTAATTTATTTAATTAATTAATCTCATCTACTAAATTAAATAATTATCTTTAATTATTTAATTGTCAAAATTAATATTCCTCTCATTTTAAAGAAATAAAATTATTTAAAATGTCATCACATTCTTAACTGACAGTTCATTTTGGTAAATAATATGAAAAAGATTATTTATTGTCTCACAAAATCATTATTTTGAATTAATTTAATTCAAAATGGTAAACTAATCTTCTAAAAATCAAGTAATCGAGAAGATTCTTGATTTTCCAAATTGAATCTTCAGTTCAACTCTTATCTTCTTGATTTTTTGAATCTCACAAATCAGGAAGTCTTTATCTTCATGATTTTTGAATATCTTTATTTTCTAATTAATTATCTCATTTATTCTCCACCGTCGATTCGATATTCTTAAATGAAATCTTGACTGCTCACTTAAGGATTTTTCCCTAACCCTAATTAGGGATTATCAAATTTAATCTGGACCTCTGATTTTAGGTTTTGGTCAAAGATCAATCTAGTACATCCGTTCAAAATGGCATTTTCTATAAAATGCCATTTTCCTCTCATTTTTGCATTAGGCAATATTTTAGCCATTAGATGCACATAGATTCTATAAACATTGCAGCATTTGTCATCTTATTTCACTTACTCTTGGCATATTTAGGCATAGGCATTTTCACTCATATTGTCTTAGGCATTAGGCATTTAGACATTGATCAAATCCTTCAAAGCTTGGTGTAGGACTTCATCAAGGCTTGCTCGTACAACGAATCTGAGGGCATCCCATCAACCAGCAAGTAAGAAGGTACTATGGAGGTAATCATGGAAAGTTTGATTTATAGGTATAACTGTTTTATTAATTAATTTCCTTTGTACTGGATAGGTCTTTGGGTTTCTCTATCATTCATTGATTTACTACTAATGCCTCTAATCTAAACCTAAAAGAAATCCTTAGTTACAGTAGACACATAAAAATAACCTATGCCTGCATGCTTTATTTTTCCGATGTCTTACCATATTTCATCTCAACATAATTAAAATATTTAATTATGTCCTATGGTCCAAATTCAGCTATTAATTAGATAATTTTCAATCATTTAATTAATTTGCATCTTTTATTCCTCTTGACTATTTAAATAAATAAATTATATATTTTTTATTTAAATACATTGATAATTTCTTATGTCCCTCTATAATAAATAAATTCTTAAATTTATTTAGTTATTATTTGTCCACTATTCCTCCTGATTATTTAAATAAATAAACTTTATTTATTTATTTAAATACATTTTTAATTTCTTATGTCTTCTTATAATTAAATAAATTTCTCTAATTTATTTAATTATTATCCACATTGGCTTTTTCTAATTTTAAATTAAATCATTTATTTAAAATTACCCACTTTTTATTTTCCCACCAAGTAAATAATTTAAAATCATTATTTACTATGACATGACCCCACCACTTTTGAATTAAATTAATTTTTAATTCAAAAGGTCAACTAGGTCTTTTAAATCAAATAATTTTTAATTATTATTTGATTTTCCAATAGCCTTTTTTGTGCCTAGTATCTCCTTGTCACATACATTCTTATCCATTGATTTGACTTTTCTAAAATCAAATCTCAACCCTTCATTTCAAAATCTACCCTAATGTTTCCCTAACCCTAATTGTTGGTTGTCACATTTAATTTCAACCTTTGATCTTAGGGCATCTCTCATTTGACAATCTTGGGCATTCATCCAAAATTGGTCTTTATATAAAAAGACAATCTTTACCTCATTTGGCACACTTCATACCTCTTGACTTCTTGTTGGCATATTTCTTACTTGCAATTATTGAGTGCATTTGCAACAAATTACAATCCTTTAAGATTTTCTTAGGGTTTTGTCATAGGTCAATAGTTGCTCATCAAAATATGAGGGAAAACACCATTTTGCAGAAAATGAAGGGAAATGAAGGTCAATCATGGAGGGCATGAAGGATGTTTGGTGAATTTTTCCTTTGTTTTATGCATTTTTACTCCATTGTGCTTCATTGTTTAGCTAGGGTTTTGTTTATGCATTTGATTTCATGCTAACCTATATTTTTACCTTAGTTAAAATAGTTACATTTCATTTCAAAACAAATTTCACTTGCATTTGATATATTCCTCCAATGGTTAGACATAATCATTTGTAGAATAGGGGAAACAAAATTTCACACCATTATTCAAAGAATCCAATAGATACCAACAAAATCATCATTAGCCATTGTTGAGCTCTAACACACCACATCCATGTGAACAAATAGATTCATCATTACACTGGCTAGAAAGCACCCGAGTTAGCACCAAAAAAAAAAACCAAATATGTAGATAGAGCTAGAATAATCACCATAGTAATACTATTCGAGTATAGAAACCAAAACCCAAGAAGAAATCCCACTCAGTCATAACCAAAATACACACACCCACTTCATGTCCTTGTAGAGGCTGGAGAAGCCACCACTTCTTCTTCATCAATGTCCTTGTCAGTAGAAGAATAAGCACACCCACTTGGTGTCCTTATAGAAATTAGGGAAACCACCAACACCTCATCATCTGATTCTACTAATTCATTCATGGCCATAAGATACTAGCCTAGTAACTTGAATCAAACTCAGTCTCACTATTTGAGGGATCACTCGATACTTCAATGGGAGAAAGGTGCTTGCCCAAATAGGCTCGATGGTATTTTTTATTCCTCACTACTTCCCTCTTAGACCTTTTTCACTTCTCCCCTTTCCCCTTGACCATTTCCTCTGAAACAATTCTACTTCTCAAATGGTAGGCACACTTGACAATGCTCTATGTAGGTTTCTTCCTAGCTCTTGTCTTCTTTCTTAGAGTAACAAGAACCTCAATCATTCTTTTCTCATTCTTTTAGACATCATCCTATAACTCTTACAAGTTGAGTCTATGAGACCTCCATACAAGGGAAGTGGAAATAACAAACTTACTCATTCTCTTTGGAAATATACTAAGAGCAATGGAACTTCACAAGTGTGGACTGGAACGATCACCACTCTCTTCACAGGCTTAGAAATTTTAGCTACTGATTGCAATGGTGAAAAGTGAAGGCTACCAACTTTATTTATCAAGCAATTGGAGTGTGTTAATCATCAATGCTTAGTAATGCCCACATGAACAACTAGATGATCAACCATTAGATTTTGCATCAGGACTGTTAATAACTCAAGTGCATCAAACTCTATGTATCATCCTCAATGATTCTAGGAGAGTAATCATTTGTTTGCATTAGTATCAAACTTGATTAATTCTATAGATGCCCCTACCATTAATGCTCACTTGTGAAAAGCAAAATGGCTATCATGCTCACATCACTAGTTTTAAATAATGGCCCTTGATCCCTTAGTGAAGTGGTGCATCATACTACTTGCATTGAGTTAATCATGTTTGAAATTTCATTGCAATTGCTTGCCAATTCTCGACTAATGACATTTGAATAGCTAGACACCAACTTGTCCATATCTAGGCTCCACCACTATCTTCTAGAATAAGAAAAGGTACATGTGTCACATGTTTTCTAACCTCGCAAGATTAAATAAAACATTTTTTTTATATCATGCAAGACCCATGGGGAGAAACTAGGATTAATTTTTAGTGCTCCATCGCAATCGTTGATGTGAAACCTTTTGGCATAGAGCTCAATAGTAAAGGCTAGGTCCCACACCTACCAAGGGACATGCATCCACCACTTGCTTACCTTGTATCTTTTGAGAAACTATTATTTTATTTGCAGGCGGTGGATGGGGAATGGCCATGATCTAACCTGCTAAATTGATGACTAGCAAAATATGCACATGTAATAAAGTTAGTCTTAAAACGGGGCCACGACTAGGTTGATTACATCCAAACCTTTATGGATAAAGAATTAATGATGTAGGAGCAACCAGGGTGCAAGAGAAATCTTGCATCACCCAAAAAAAATGTTGTTTCTTTTCAATAAGGGATAAATTTGGCAAGGCTACTATTATACTAAGTTTGCATTTATGCACAAAACTTTGGACACGAAATATTGCACAGACCTCTAGAATGGTAAATTGAAGCCAATCGTGAAGAAATCACTTCAATACCATTTTTCATTTGAGAGATTAAAATTTTAATTTTTGAAAATCTTAGTAAAATATTTGGGGCCAATTTTGAGGCACTTAGAGGCTCCGGATGGGCCTGAAAATTGGTGGAAAACAAAGTAGCTAGCCATTAGGCCCTACTTTTAGGCGAAATATTTCTTAAGATATTTTTAAAAAGGTATTATAATAGAAAATCCAATGGTCAGATCAAAAGCTATGACCCCACGAAGTTGTAATACCAAAATTCAAAAAAAATCAAAATATCTTCTTGAGGAAGTTACACTTTCCAAAATAACACTTTCGAGAAGATTCTAGTGTGGTGAAACCTTCCAAATAAAGGATGTAAAGTGGGAATACAAAAAGGGGGTGAGAGTAGTGTATATGGTGGCTCCGATTTGCAAATTTTCCAATTTATGTAATTAGAAATACCATGTGATGGAAAATGTAATTTTGTAATTTCATTTTCATTTAAGTGATAATAGAAAATATTTGATTTCCTTCTTTCATTTTTTTTGTGCCATTATCTGTTGTTTTTGTGAGTTTTAGATTTTTAAGGGGAGTACCCTTCATCAAGTGGTATTAGAGTGAGGTTTTCCTAATTGTGTAAATAGATCACCAAATGTGAGGCAGTTTGCACTAGGACTTATGGTTGTGGGTCTGTGAGAAAAGATGCATCCATGAAGAAACCATGGTGGATTAAATGTTGGGGTAATAGAAGAGGGTTTTAGAGCCCTCTACAGACAAGTTTAAGCACTACAAGATGAGCTACATAGGGGATTTGATGTTAGAATAAGAGATGACAGTGAGGATGAGGCTAAAGATGAGGAACCATTTGAAGAGGAAGCATAGGATGTAATGGATACTGGAGAAGTTAGATTGATTAGGGCCATTTCCAAGATTGGAAATAGGCCAAAGATGAAGTTTCTACTTTTTTTGGAAACCTAAACCCAAAGGAGCTAATCAATTGAATCAATGACATGGAAGATTATTTTGAGTATGAGGAAATAGAAGACACCCAGATAAGGTCAAATTTTCAAAGGCCAAATTGAAAGGCCCTATTAGCATATGGTGGAAAGAGGTCCAATTAGAAAGAAATAGAAGAGGAAAAGACAAAATAACAAGATGGGATTGGATGCTGGAAATATTAAAAAGATAATTCATTCCTAGGGACTATGAGTTGGATTTGTTGAAGAAGATGCAAGGGTTGAAACAAGTAGGAAAATATGTTGAGTATACAAAATAATTCTACAGAGTATTAATCAAAATAGGTCATTGTGAGGCCAACAAGGAGAAATTTTACCATTCCATAAATGGGTTGAAGCTGAGCATTGAAGAAGAGTTGATTCTGGTAAGAATTTCTACTATTGAAGATGCATATCAGTTTGCTTTGAAGGTAGAAGAGAAGTTGAATAGAAGGTTTGAAAGTAAGAAAAGAGGTGGAGGTCATGGTGGAAGGACTAGTGGACGATCATATGGAGGCCAAAATGAAGATCAAAAGAAGGGTGAAGGATATGGTAGTAGCCAGAACTAGAAAGGAGATAACACCTATTGTCCTCATGATCAAAATAATGGAGACTAAAGAGGAAGAGGAAGATCTAGGTGAGGACCAGGGAGAGGAAGTTTTCATGGAACCTATTTCCAATGTGGAGAAGAAGGGCATAGGGAATATGAGTGTCCTCAACATCAAGGAAGGAAAAATAGAATACCTAAGGGTATTGCAGGAGTTGTGCATGTAGATGAAGATGTTGAGTCTTCACATTCCAAGGATGCAAAAAGAGGAGAGGTTCTTGTTACTAGAAGAGGCTTTTTGAATGAGGAGAAGGAGCCAACTCAAAGGAAGAATTTTTTTCACACCAAATGTAAGTGTGAGGTAAAGTTTGCAATGTTATTATTGATGGAGGTAGTATTGTTAACCTTGTTTCAAAAGAGATGGTTAGTAAGTTGTAGTTGGAGAGAAGAAGGCACCCAAATCCATACAAAATTTCTTGGTTGTAGAAGGACCATAAAGATTTGGTAAATGAACAATGTCTAGTAAAGTTCAAGATTGGAAATTACCATGATGAGGTATTGTGTGATATTATTCCTATGGATATTTACCATATGTTGTTAGGTAGACCATGGAAGTTTGATCAGTGAGCAGTACATGATGGAAATGCCAACACCTATTCTTTAACAAAGGATGGAGTTCATTATAAGTTGAAGCCCTTGAAAGAGGGAGAGGAAAAGGTATGTAGTAATGCAAGAATTTTTTTGGTTGATGGAAGAAAGTTCCTAGAAGGTATGAGGCATGAGCATATGTTTTTTGCATTGATCCCAAGAGTTGATAAAGAAGATACTAATGAGGTAATTTTAGTGGTTTGAGATTTGTTGAATGAGTTTCAAACTATTATTTTTGATAACGTACCTAAAGGTTTGCCTCTAGTAGGAAAGATTAGTCATTAGATGCACTTGATTCCTGGAGCTAGTTTTCCAAATAAGGCAGCTCATCGTATGACTCTAACAAAGAGTGAAGAGTTGAATAGACAAGTGCAACAATTGCTATGGAAGGGATTGATTAGAGAGAGTTTGAGTCCATTTGCATTGCCTATAGTACTAGCACCAAAGAAGCATGGGGAATGGGAGATACTTACAGATTCCATAGCCATCAATAAGATCACTATCAAGTGTATATTTCCCTTGCCAAGGATGGATGACATCTGGATTATTTGAGTGGAGCTGAGTACTTCACAAAGATAGATCTGAAGAGTGGTTATCACCAGATTTGGATTAGAGAAGGAGATGAATGGAAGATAGCATTCAAGACCAAAGAGGGCTTGTATGAGTGGTTAGGCATACCCTTTGGGATAACCAATGCACCAAGCACCTTCATACAACTCATGAATGAGGTACTAAAAGAATTTTTGGGTAAATTTGTCATTATTTATTTGGATGGCATTTTAATTTTTAGCAATACATTGGAGGAACATTTGATGCATATTAGAAAGGTTTTTGAGAAGCTAAGGGAGGAGAATTTTTTGATTAATTTGAATAAATGTAGCTTTGTGAAGAGAGAATTGGTGTATTTGGGAATTTTTGTCTCAGCAGAGGGTCTTAAAATGGACCCAAAGAAGGTGAGATCTATCATTGAATGGCCTACCCCGAGGAGTGTTACAAAGGTAAGATCATTTCATGGTCTAGCAAGTTTTTACAGAAAGTTTATTAATAATTTCAGTAGTATTTGTGCACCTCTAACTGAAGCAATGAGAGGAGATAGAAAATATTTTAAGTGGATAAGAGTATCCAAAAGTTTTGATATGTTGAAGAGGAAAGTTATAGAGCAACCTATTTTGGCACTTCCACATTTCAATAAGGTCTTTTAGGTAGATTGTGATGCTAGTGGAACTACCATAGGAGCTATTTTGAGTCAAGAAGGTAAGCCTATTTCCTATTTTAGTGAGAATTTGAATGATGCTAAGAAGAAATATTTTATCTATGATCAGGAGTTTTATGCTATAGTTCAAGCTTTGAAGAAATGGAAACACTATTTGTTGCCAAGAGAATTTGTTTTATATATTGATCACCAAGCTTTGCAGTACCTCAATAGTCAAGGGAAGTTAAATCAAAGGAAATTAAAATGGGTTGAGCTTTTGCACAGTTATACTTTTGTTTTGAAGCATAGGAGTGGAAGGTCAAACAGAGTTGTAGACATCTTAAGTAGAAGGAAAAAATTGTTGATAGAGATGAATATAGAGGTTGTTGGGTTCAATGAACTCAAGAGTTTGTATCCCAAAGATCCATACTTTACAAAAGCTTGGAAGGCTTATTTTGAACCTATTACATTGGATAGGACAAGATGGTTGGATTTCTTAATCCAAGATGGGATGTTGTTTAGAGGAAGCCAATTGTGCATTCTAAGGAGTTCTATGAGAGAGAATCTAATCAAGGAGAAGCCTAGTGGAGGATTGGTTGGGAATTTTGGCTGAGATAAGACCATTGCTCTTATTAGTGAGAATTATTATCGACCACAATTACAACAAGACATGAAGAAGTTTTTACAAAGTTGTAGAGTATGTCGAATGGCAAAAGGAACAAGTTAGAATAATGGATTGTATCAGCCATTACCTGTACCTGAGAGGCCATGGGGGGACATTAGTATGGATTTTCCTTGGATTGCCGAAGACATAAAGAGGACATGATTCCATATTTGTGGTGGTGGATATATTTTCAAAGATGGCACATTTCATTCTATGTCATAAGTCTAGTGATGTTTTTTATATTGTAGAGTTGTTTTTCAGAGAGGTGGTGAGACTACATGGTCTACCGAAGAGTATGGTTTCAGACAAAGATACCAAATTTGTTGGTTATTTCTGGAGAACATTATGGAAGAAGTTGAAGAAAAATTTGAAGTTTAGTTCTGCTCATCATCCACAAACTAATGGACAAATGGAGGTGGTCAATAGGAGTTTCAGTAACTTGCTAAGATGCATAGTAGGAGATAAACCAAAGGGATGGGATTTGATTTTACCATAGGAAAAATTTTCTTATAACAATTCTATTATTAGGAGCACTAGTAAATAACCATTCCAAATTGTATATGGGAGTAGTCCAAGGAATGCTTATGAATTGAGAAATATGGATAAAGGAGAGAAGAGTAGTGTTGAGGTTAAAGATTTTGCTGAGCACCTAAAGAATTTGCATGACAAGGTGAAGAAGTATATCAATAAGATGAACTCTCAGTATAAGGCTAAAGTAGATTAGAAAAGGAGGTATAAGGAGTTCTAGGTAGGAGATGAAGTCATGGTTCATTTGATAAATGAAAGGTTTCCATTTGGTACATACAACAAGTTGAAGATGAAGAAGTTTGGACCATGCAAGATCCTGAAGAAGCATGCTTTAGGAAATGCATGAGGTAGATTTTCTTAATGGAATTCATATTTCAACTTGTGTTTAACATCACAAATTTAATAGAATATCATGAGGGAGGAATTGATGAAGAAATAATAGAGGCATAGTGGAACATTCCAGCACCTTCTTCAGAAAAGGAGATAGAATACATTTTGGATAGCCATGTGGGAAGAAGCACAAGAAACATGCAATATGCAAAGTACTTGGTGAAATGGAGGGGAAGGCATGTTGAAGATTTATTATGGTTATCTGAGTCTGAGGTTAACCATCTTGGTTTCCCTCTAACTCCTGAGAAGTGACAAGGTCACTTTTTAAATTACCTTGGGTGTCTGATGCATGAGAATCTAGGGTGTAAGAGCAATCTTGCATCACCCAAAAAAAATATTGTTTCTTTTTAATAAGGGCTAAATTTGGTAGAGTTACTATTTTAGTAAGTTTGCATTTATGCATAATTGGACATGCAATGTTACAAAAACCTCTAGAATGGTAAATTGAAGCCAATGGTGAAGAAATCACTTCAAAACCATTTGTCATTTGAGAGATATTAAAATTTTAATTTTTGAAAATACTAGTAAAATCTTCGATGTCAAATTTGAGGCACTTAGAGGCTCTGGATGGGCATAAAAATTGGTGGAAAATGAAATTAGTTGGTCTTTAGATCCTACTTTTAGGTGGAATATTTCTCGAGAGCTTTCAAAAAATGTATTATAATAGAAAATCCAACAGTCAAAATCAAAAGCTATGACCCCATGAAGTTGTAATACCAAAATTAATAAAATTTCAAAATATCTTCTTGAGGAAGTTACACTTTCTAGAAGATTCTAGGTTAGTTACACTTTCCAGAAGATTCAAGGGTGGTTACACCTTCCAAATAAAGGATGTAAAGGGGGACAATAGAGAGGGGGTGAGAGTAGTGTAGATGGTGGCTCTAATTTGTAGATTTGTAGATTTATGTAATCAGAAAGCCCATGTGATGGAAAATGTAATGTTGTAATTTCATTTTCATTTCAACGATAATAGAAAATATTTGCTTTCCTTCCTACATTTTTTTGGTGCCATTATCCTTTATTTGTGATTTTTAGATTGTAATGGGAGTACCCTTCATCACTTAAGACTTAAGTCTTTTATCATATGAAATATTTAACTCGACTGTGGAAGAATTAGAGTGATGCAAAGGAAACCAATGATCAATAAGCCTAAGCTAGGGGGTCGATTAAAACATGATTGAAATGGCTCAAGAAACAACTTAAAATATTGGGAATTTGGTACAATAGGTCAACAAGAGGAAAGAATTTCCAAGGGTTTAAGACCCAAAATTGTGAAACAGGGGCTTTTAGACCAGAACCCTAACCCTACCCTAGACATAGAAGCCTAAAATCATGATCAAAACAAGGAAATGGTCAATATTTTTGAAAATTTTAAAAGTCTCTACTAGCGGCTCATGCTCATGGATTCATACCCTTGGTGGGTATGGCAAGAATTCATATCTCATGGTTGAACCAAAACAACAAAGAAGCACAAAAAATCTAGGAGAACAAGGCAAGCAGACGCGACCTAAAGCAAACATGCCAAACCCACATAAAATATTTACATAATTATACATGGTGATTTTCCTTTTTAGAGGCCTCTACTAATTTATAGACCATTGAGCCTACCTTAGATAATTCTACTAGCTTCCGTCTTTAAAATAGTGGTCCAAGGCCCCCAAAAGCTTAGAACCAACTCTTACCTCTATCAAAGAATTTATCCTAAACTACCTATAATGAATCAACACTTCAACCAAGCATTTCCAACCAATCAGCTCCATTGTGATTAACACAATCAACCATACATGTATTTTCAAAACTGCCCAGCCCATTAGGCTGCTCAAATTCAATCTTATCTAACTAAATTGGAAAGGTGAAACATTCATATTCCATTTGATCATTAACATTACCAATTTTGACATCATACTCAGTATGAATATCAAACTGAAAACCTTCATAAATACTTTGGTGTATGCCATGTAAGCAATCCCCATAGGTATCAAAAGAAAATATGTCATCTTCAAAGGATTTACTAAGTTCGGCATCATGCTTACCACCATCATCCCAAAATTGAGTAAATGCAATCATTTTAGGCTCAATAAGACAATCTAATTAATTTTCCAAATCCTCATTTAGTTCAATGTAAAATACTTCTAAAGTAGGCTCAAACAATTTAGGGCTATCAATGTCAACATAAGGGCATCCTTGTGCATTGATAACTTCATTTTCACAATCAGCTGGTAGGCATACAAACCCATCTACCAAAGACTCGTTATCTAAACTTTGTTCAATAGCCATTGAAAAAAAATATTTATTTTCCTTCACACAAGTGCTTCCTTTATTGGATAAAAACATGTTCATAATCATGCTATGAAGATAAGGATAATTAATAAAGAACTCAATTTCATGTATAACTGACACTTCCATCTCTGTTTCACATAAAAAAAATTGAGGAGCTAGGATACAAGCATGTTTATTAACATTTTTATCATTCTTGGCACTGTATTGAGGATCAACACATTGAAAAGTCACATATTTATCTTCAAGTTCTCCATCATTGAGACTGTAATCAAGGGAAAATCAGATTTGTTAAAGGGGTTAGCACAATAACATTAAAATCCATTGAAGTAACAAAGTACAAAGGAAATAAACATGAAAATAAAAGGAACAATGTTACCATAAATCTTCATCTTCCATGCTTCACCTTTGTTACACCTTCTAGTTTGTAGCAAATCGAGGCCCTCAGGTTTCAAATGAGCACCTAGACTAATGTCAAAGCCCTATGCAAAGGTTGAAAGATTTATATAAAAGAAATGACCTCACAATAGACTAAAATGACAATGATTGCAAATTACAATGATAATAACCTAAGTTGACAGAATGAGCATGAGATGCAAAATAAGAACAAAATTGCCATTTTATAAAAACTACAATTTTGAATGTGTGGCCAGGATGAGAAGATGACAAATACCCTAGAATCAATGGTCAAGATTGAATGTTGTAGTATGAATTAGGATTAGGTCAAAATTAGGGCAATGACAAGAAATGAATGGCCAAGATTGAATTGTAAGATAATTCAATCAAGGGCTGAAATTAAATGAGATGTTAAGAGATAAGATTTGATTTGGAAGATAAGATTGGCACGGACAAAGAGGTTGCTGGAGAAATTAAATAATAAAATTATTTAATTTAGGTGACCAATGAATAATTAAATAATAAAGATATTATTTAATTATAGAGGAATGTGACAAAAGAATCATTTTGAATTAAATAATGATTTAATTCAAAATTCAAGAGAGTGGACTAAATTAAATAAATTAAATTTATTTAATTTAATGAGAGAAGAGGCTAATGAATAATTAAATAATTTAAATAATTATTTAATTATAGTGGAAAGTGGACAAAAATTAAATATATTAGAATCTATTTAATTTTAAAAGAAGGGGACTTAATTAGTGACGTAATTAAATAAATAAAAATTTAATTAATTAATCAAGAAGAAATAAATGACAAAGAGAAATTAAATAAATTAAGAAATTTATTTAATTAAAGGAAGACCTTAGACAATTAATGACGTATTTAATAAATAAAATTTATTTATTTAATAATCATGAGGAATAAATGACATGAATTAATTAAATAATTATGAATTATTTAATCAATAGTTGAATGTGGACCAAGGACATAATTAAATGACTTAATTATGCTAGGACGAAAGTGGTAAAATGAAGCTTGTAGGCCTAGGTCATTTTTAGGTGTCTACAGAGACAATTAACATGTTCAGTTGATAAAAAACCCAAATCACACTCTAGGTGTGCACCAAATGCAATTTTCTCATTCACTTGTGAACAAGTGGTTTCATTCATACTTGTATCATTGTATCATTCATGTGACTAAAGTACCTTTGAACCATCCCTATAAGATCAATTACAATCCTCAGAGAGACAATCATAAACTTTAATCTCATCATGATCCTTAATCTTACCCACAACATTTGTATCAAATGTAAAATGTTCATAGGAAATGTTCCCAAGGAACTCATCAATGTATTGCTTTGTTTTCCCCTAGCCACATTCTATCCCTATGCCAGATGCATCATTAGAACTTTAAACAAAGAGTGGGTTGTCTTTACAGTAATAAGGGTCACCATTTCTCATCTCAAATATTGAAGGAGGCTCATCATATAAGGGATTTTGCCTTATTTTCATTGTTATCATACAAATTTCTTCCTTCTCAGTATGAAATTCCAAATCCTTCAAGTCATCATTGCATTCAAAATCATTGTAATCACATGGAGAGCATATAGACAAATTTTCAACTTCATCCTCATCAATGTAATTAATATCATTGACTCATAGTATGAAAATTCTTCACATGAGGAAATTTTTTTACTCCCAAGCAAGCATATATTCCCATCATTATTAGCATATCTCCTATTTGAAGCAAAGGATTCCACCTCTACTTCATAAGAATAACAATAATCAATAGAGGAATGACCAGACTCAATGTTATCACAATTACTATAGCCAAAAAACTTACCAATGTCGAAACTACATTCAGATTTCTTAGATTGACTACCTAAAATTTCATTTTTAGTACCTTGATCTTTAATTTCTAACAAAATATCAATAATGTTTGCATCACTGTCATTGATAAAACCATGACATGGGATACCATCTTGGACCTCTTCACTATCCAAAACATTCCAAGGATTAAATTTGTGTACACCCACTTTGTCATCATATTGTCTATCTTTATCTTCACCATTGTGGTATTGATCTACATATATGCTACTTGTGAATTGATTAAAATTATTACATTATTTCACACAACAAGGTGAATGTTCATATTCTAATACATTCTCTTCACTTGTTTACATTTTTTTCTAATCTTTATCTACAACATAGCCACCGCTAGTACTGTGAGGAATCACATGTTGTACATACTCATCCCTAGCTCCTTCAATAATCTGTATCCAATCAATTACTTGGCTCAAGCTATGAGGCTTCAAATCCTTTGGTATGGTACTCAACTCTGGCTGGTAGATTTTACAAAATAGATCAATGCACATTGAATACTTTGGTCTAGCACTCTTGGGTACTTCCAACAAGGCATCCAAAAATCTTGAGAATAAATCATATGGTGATTCCTCTTTGTGTCTCTTCATTTCATACAATTTAAAAAAAATATATATCAAATCAACCTTGTTCAAATTTTGTTGATGTTCAACTTGGAGCTCACTATGATCTACATACTATGATGATGGGGAAATAAAAACAACTTAAGGATTACCATCTTGACAAGCATTTCTATTATCTAATTTGTGGATTCCATTTACATGGAGTATGATAGGACAATAAACACTCACAACCTTATATCCTTTCATTATTGAATATTTCAGATTATTCTCAATATTTATGGCAATTTGATATGCTTGATGCAATTTTAGTGGATTTTTATCACTTAGTAGATAGCTCATCTTAATATCAAATTCACCAAGATACACAACCAAACACTCAACATCATTTTGTCACATATTTTTAGGAATATCCCTTATTACCTTTGGAAATCTAAGATTGAAAGTAAGAACTAGCTCATCCTCATTTCTATGGATTTCCATAAAGTTCTTCCTTAGCACATTCAAATTTACTCTTTCACCAAATTTTTCCATGAACACCACATTAAAATCATTAGATATACATATAGAGGATGTTGGTAAGTAGGAGAACCAATCCCTTGCATCTCATTTTAGAGTCTGAACAAAAAACTTCATGACAACAGATCTTCAAAATCCAATTCATAATCTCCCATCACATCAACAAACTCCTATAGATTCTTTCATGCTGATTTAGAATTCTCACATTGAACTTTGGTATCTCATTTCTGATCTTAGATTGTACAAAATTTGGGTAACCACAAATGATACTAAAATTTATAGCTCTACACCATTCAATATTGAAATTTCTTTGATATGATAGAGGTTGCCCACTATGCATTATCACATTCAATTCCTCATAAGGATGCACAGTTTGATAATGCTTTTCTCACAACTTTTACAAGGCTTGTCACCTTTACCCTATAATTAGACAAGGCAGTTCAAACCACCTTTTCAATTATGATCTTAAGCCTTTACAATGCAAATCTCCTATCTCTACTTTGCTTAAGATCCTTTAATAGGTAACATTCAAAGACATGACATATTTCCTTGTCATAGTTCATGAATTTCAATTTACACTTTAGAAGTATGTAAAATTACTGCTACTATTCCCTTTCTTAGTGCTATTTCACCAAATATGTATATGGGATGATTTTAATGTATTCTTAAACTTTACAGATTTGGAACTTTTATGTATTCTTTGTCAAGTAATTTAGTCATAGTTTCCACCTCTCTTCATAGAGGATTAAACTTCAAATAATGTGAAGTACTTTCAAAAGTAAATCTCATTCTGGGTCTTCTCCAATAGTTGAGCCATATTTAAATCCTTTGATCTTTGTTGTAACTAAACCTTTCTAGGTCCAAGAACTTCTTAATATCTGAATGAAACCATTAGATTCACCAAATTATTGAATCTATGATACAACAATCTATGACTAGAGAAAAAAAATTTCCCTAGCGGAGTTGCCAATTCTATTGTTGTTTTTTCTAGAAAAACTTTGAAATCCTCTAAAGGGTAGCCAACCCTTATGCTCAAGAATCTTCAAATTTACTGGCCAACAAATAACTAAGGATTATGTGACCCTTACTTTTTCACTTTAGGCTCTATGAGACCTAGGTGGGTATCACTTATTGTGTTCATGTGCTATCTAATTATTTGAGAACACTTCTATAGAAAGATCAATTCCTATTAAATGCAAATAGACATTACAAATTAAATGTTTGGCTAGCCATTGAACACATTACCACCTATTGCTAGGAATTAGGTGGTACTTGAAATTCATACATTGTGATTGAAATATTTTTTAATGATTTTCATTCTCACTCTAAATCTCTAGCTAGGTATGTTACTAGCTCACTTATCTTTAAAATACTATAATGAAGATACCAGTGCTTCATCTATTAGGAAAATGGAGTAAAATTTGTAACAATTAGTAATCATTCACATGCATCAGGATCAAACCTAATTAGTTTTGTAGGTCCACCACCATTAATGCTTGATTGTGCAAAGAAAATTCGCTATCATGATCATATCACTAGTTTTAAATAATGGCCCTCAATCTCCTTGTGAAGTGGTGCATCAAACGACTTGGATTGAGTTGATCATGTTTGAAATTTCATCACAATTACTCGCCAATTCCTGGCCAATGACATTCGGCCATCTAGACGCCAAATAATCTATCTTTGGGCTCCAGCACCATCTTTCAAACCAAGAAAAAGCATACATGTCACATGTCTGTTGACCCCACGAGATTAAATAAAACATTTTTTATATCCTATGAGACCCATAAGGAATGGCTAAGATTAATTCTTAGCACTCCATTGTGATCGTTGATGTGAAACCTTTTGGCATCAAGCTTGACAATAGAGACTGGGCCCCACACCTACCAAGGGACACACATCCACCACCTACTTACCTCATAGCTTTAGAGAAACTATTATTTTGTTTGCATGCAGTGGGCGAGGAATGACCACGATCTAACCTATTGATTTGATGGCTAGCAAAATCTACACATGTAATAAAGTTAGTCTTAAAATGTGGTCATGACTAGGTTGATGACATCTGAACCTTTAGGGATGAAGACTTAAGACTTAATTCTTTTATCATACAAAATATTTAACTTGGCCATGGAAAAATTAGAGTGACACAAAGGCATTTAGTGACCAATGGGCAAAACTAGGGGGTGATTAAAACATGATTGAAATGGATCAAGTAACAACTTAAAATATTAGGCACTAGGTACAACAGGTCAACAAGAGGAAAAAATTTCCAAGGATTTAAGACCCAAAATTGTGAAACGAGGGCTTTTAGACCAAAACCCTAACCCTACCCTAGACATAGAGGCCTAAAATCATGATCAAAACAAGGACATGGTCAAGATTTTCAAAAAAATTAAAAGGCTCTACCATTGCTTAGTATTCATCTAATGTTGTATGATTGCCTCTTTTGTCTCAATCTTCATAGTCCTTTCAATATTACCCATACAACTACTACTCGTTAGAGTTATCATACATTAGCTAATAATTAATTACTCTTTAATTGATTATTAGTCTAATTTATTCTTATGCACTTAAGCTAAACTTAGGAGTACTTTTATGCTTTATTAGTTGAGCTCATATTAGATCATTTTGTCTCATCTCATGTGATGTTGACACTTGTCACATGATCTAATCCCTTTATCATTTATGGTTTTGTTGTTATAAGAACTCAACCCTCATTGTAATTATCGTCTAGAGCTTTCATGTGAGCTATGTATATAGTATTTGTTCCTATGTACTTTCGTATGCATCATACATCAATGGTTGGTTTCATTTTAGTGAGATGGTCACTTATCATATATACACTTTTGCATTTCTATTTTTTGGAGGTGACCTTCCATTTTTAGATGATCAATTCTTTAGAATTTTGGTACCTTTTCCATCTGTATCTTTGATTTCCAAGTGTTTTCTCTTGCTTTCCATCTGATTTAAGTAGTGTCATTGGAGGAACTCATGTAAATTCTTGTCTTCTTGATCCTAATCAACATTTGTTTCAGTGGAGGTTCTTGTTTCAACATTATAGCAGTCATTCTTCAATAGTGTTTACATCTTCTCCATGCTTTAGTGGTATTCTTTTGTTCATCCTTTGTTCCTATCTTTTGGAACAACATTTTCTTGTTTGAATGCTTCTTTAGTCCTTCACTTGGCATACATCTCTTTTTGGAGTAGAGTTTTTCCCATGAGGTTTTCTCTATTTCTCCACATTATAGATATCTTTTGTTTGTACATGGGTAGCTCAACAGGCCTCATTTTCTATGACCCATCACACATTCTTTATTTTTAGGGTTTTTAGCTACTCCCTAAGTTCAACTTAAGGGGGGATGTTATAGTAATCATGCATTAGCTAATAACTAATTACTCTTTAATTAATTATTAGTCTAATTTATTCCCATACACTTAAACTAAATTTAGGATTACTTTATTCTCATTGTAATTATGGGCTCCCATTGTATGCACTAGTTATTATGTAAATGTAATGAAATAAAGTACCTCTATATTTTACATGATTCTTGGGATCTTGCACATTACTTTGTTCCTTTTTGTACTCACACTACACAATAAAGTGGCATAGGGGGGTTTGATGTTTTTCCTTTATTTGCAATCATACCTTTTTCAAATGAGTGTCCCTTCCACTAGAGTAACCTCATGTGTGTGTGCCTTTTGCTTGTACACCCTTTATATGTGTCGGTACTTTCATGTTTGCATGTTCAAATGTTCCTAGTTCTTTTTCATGCACTTATTTCTAGCATTTAGTTTCAGTGTACCTATCACGCCTCTCCCTTTTTAGCATTATGGTGGGATTCTACTATTTGTGCTAATGCTTCCTTTGGTTCATGTTGGACTGACCTATGTATATAGTATTTGTTCTTATGTACTTTAGGATGCGGATGCAGCATATGCATTTTAGTGAGATGGATCAATTACCATATGAACACTCTTGCATTCCTATTTTCAAAGGCAACCTTCCATTTTCACATGATCAATTCTTCAGAATTTTGGTAACTTTTCCATCTGTATCTTCGAGTTGCAAGTGTTTCCCTTGTTTTCCATTTGATTCGAGTAGTGTTGTTGGGGACACTCATGCAGATTCTTGTCTTCTTGATATTAATCATCATCTATTTTAGCAGAGATTCTTGTTTCAACATTACAATAGTCATTCTTTGATAATGTTTGCAACTTCTTCATGCTTCAATGGTGTTCCTTTTTTTGTTCATTCTTTGTTCCTATCTTTTGGGACAACTTTTTGTTGGAGGCTTCTTTGTCCTTCACTCTTGTTTCAACATTACAATAGTCATTCTTTGATAATGTTTGCAACTTCTTCATGCTTCAATGGTGTTCCTTTTTTTGTTCATTCTTTGTTCCTATCTTTTGGGACAACTTTTTGTTGGAGGCTTCTTTGTCCTTCACTCTTGTTTCAACATTACAATAGTCATTCTTTGATAATGTTTGCAACTTCTTCATGCTTCAATGGTGTTCCTTTTTTTGTTCATTCTTTGTTCCTATCTTTTGGGACAACTTTTTGTTGGAGGATTCTTTGTCCTTCACTCTTGTTTGGAGGCTTCTTTATTCCTTCACTAGATTTTCATCTCTTTTTTGGAGTAGGATTTTTCCCATGTGGTTTTCTCTATCTCTCTACATTATAGAGATTTTTTTTTTGTACATGGCTACCTTATATGACCTTGTTTGTTTAGATCCATCATGCATTCTACTTTTAGAGTTGTTTTTCTACTCCATAAGTTCATATTAAGGGGGCCATTAGAGTTATCATGTATTAGAGAATAATTAATTACTTTAATTAATTATTATTCTAATTCTCATGCACTTGAGATAAACTTATGTTTTCTTTATTAGTTAACTCAATGCTTTATTTATGTTAACTACAAAGTTAATATTGGATCAATTCATCTTGTCACATAGGATATTGACGCTAGTCATGATATAATCCCTTTATCATTAAGGTTTCTCTTATAAAGCATTCATTCTCTCTTGTAATTATTTAAATCATATAAGAATTTTCTTGTTGAGGAATATTGCATATATTGTTTGCAGATCTCTTGCGTGGAAGGTTCTTTTGTTTTTTGTTTGATCCTGTGGCTCATGGTTTTGTGCTTGTTTCACAATTATAACACTACTATCATCATCCCCATGTCTACTCTAGATGCACTAGTGAAAAAGCTAGATCGTGTTGATAAGAAAGTTAATTCTATTTATACTAACCAAGACACTATTACTTATACTTCAACATATAACATACCTCTTGTGTCTGAAATTGTTATATATTCATTTCCTATATTTTCCTGGCACCTTACTTTGAGTTGTATCATGGTAAAGATGATATAATTACTCGTAATTCTTAAATACAACATGCATATACTATGCTTACAATTACAAATTTTTGGCAAAGCTATTTTCTAACACTCTTGATATACATGTTATTTAGTGGTCCTACTCGTTGCCTCATGGCTCCATTCATTATTTTGAACAATTAGCTACAACATTGCTTGACCACTTCCATAGGATTACGAACTTCAAACCTATTGTTTCAAATTTTATTAGAGTGTTCCCAAGGATATAATGAGCATATTTTTTACTATTTTATTTGATTTAAATTACTTTTTTCTAAAATAAAACATCAAATTCCTAATTATAAGTTACAAAATATTTTCTTAGAAGGGTTTACTATCGACTATATGTGATAGTGCATTTTTGTATAATTATACTTCTTTCATGGAGTTTTGTGCTCATGTCAAAGATGTGAAACTCAAAATAATTATTTCTAATGGTTTCAAATGTGGTCCCTCACATATATATTCTATACCTTCTTACCCTTGCAAGTTGAAAAGGGCAATCATAAGGAAGAATCTAAACCTAACACTAATCATATGCATACTACTTCTAACGGTGTTTCTTTTAATAATCAAATAACTATCAAATTTATAAAATTTAGTGAAAATCTATATTATACACTCCAAAACATATTGAATGATAATTTGATTACTCTTCCCCTTATTCATCCACTCAACCCGTCTAGAGGGTTACATATGAAAAGAAATGAATTCACTTTTTTAATTATTATACTACCCAAAAAATTACCATGGAAAAAACTCAATAAAACACAATTAGCATATGGTTAAAAATAGAACATCACCGTAACAATAGTATAGAAAATGCATCATAAGTGTTGTTAAAATTTTTCACTAAAGCATAGAAGTGGAAATTCAAATAAGATAGCTGATGTAAGAAGTAGGAGAAAAAAATTATCGATAGAGATGATAATAGAGGTAGTTGGATTTGAAGAGTTGAAACATTTGTATGAATCTAGTCCTAATTATATGGAAGCATAGAGAGAATATAATAAAATAGTAAATATAGATAGAAGTGACTTGATTATTTTTATTCAAAATGAGATTTTCTTTAATGATAATCAATTGTGAATTCCTAGAAGCTCAATGAGGGAGCATTGATCAAGGAGAAGCATAATTATAGATTAGCATGTCATTTTAGAGTAGATAATTCTATGTAATTAGTGAGTGACAACTACTTTTGGTCATAAATATAATGAAAATGAGATTTTATTCAAGGTTGCAAGACTTGTCAAGTTATAAAGGGGGAAGTCAAAATATTAGTTTATGTCAATCCTTACCAATTCTAGAGAGACCTTCAAATGATAAAATTTTAAGAAGATAGAAATGAATAAGATAATACTATAAGAAGAAGAATGAGTGGCACAAATATTCATGCAATAAACCTATTGGATTATTTAAAGGCCCTTTTCAATATTCAATGCACCATTTAGGACTAACAATATAGAAGGATTGCAAGAAATAATATAAGTAGACAATTAAAAACATTTCCACCTATCTTTGTGTGCAACAAGATAAAGTGAAAAACATAATTTATACAAGTTTGTACCTTGTTTATTGCAAGACCATGTGCTACTTGAGAGTTGTGACTAAACTAGAATTACTGGTGTAGTTATTTATTATTTTTAATTGTTTCATTAAGTTAATACTTTCCCAAATAAGTACCTTTCAATGGACAGAGTCATAGTTTACAAGTAGGAATTTCAAAGAGGTTAAGCACAAAATAATTGATCAAAGCATGAAAATATAGTCAATGTTTGAGTATTGTAGACACAAAATACTTAGTAATCCATTACTGAGCTATACAAATCCATTTCTAAATACGCAATGATCATTACAAAGATTGTAATAGTTTTCAAAAATGGTGTCACATATATCAAATCCCTAAGCCCTTTGCACTTATTTAAATCCTTCTATGCACTACCCCATGTTATGTTGTTTTTCCATGATCATGTCCATACATCTTATTTTCCATTTATGAAACCCAAAAACAAATCCAATATATTGATAGTAGTAGCTACTAGTATCTCAACATCAAACATAAAACCTAATACAAACATATTGAACCCACAACCCAATACCAAATACAAACATTACTAAAAGAGTCATTTATCTACTATAGATGCACACTAGTCTTGTGATTTCCCAATTTTACAAGACCCTAAGCCCTTTGCACTAGTTTTCAAAAATGGTGTCACATATATCAAATCCCTAAGCCCTTTGCACTTATTTTAATCCTTATATGCCCTACCCCATGTTATGTTGTTTTTCCATGATCGTGTTCATACATCTTATTTTCCATTTATGAAACCCAAAAACAAATCCAATATATTGATAGTAGTAGCTACTAGTATCTCAACATCAAACATATTGAACCCACAACCCAATACCAAATAAAAACATTACTAAAAGAGTCATTTACCTACTATAGATGCACGCTAGTCTTGTGATTTCCCAATTTTACAAGACTCTTAAATCCATGCATGATATAATACTATTACAAGTTTAATGCATTTGTAAAGGCTCATACACTCTATGGAAACTATGAGCCATGGTCCCTAATGATTACAATAAGGTTATCTAGAAATGAAATAAAAGTTTAAAGTATTAATTAATAAATTTCACTACTACATCCAACAATTATTGTAACACTATAGAAGATTGCAGATAGTAAAATTTCAATAATACCCAACAAAAACCAAAGTATCTATTCATATCCATTGAAATAACAGACCTTTTTTATTATATTTTTTAGGGCCTAAATTTGATAGTCAACTTTGGATATTAAGAAAACTGATTATGAAGTTTATTCATTTAAAGTTTCCATTCAAATACCATAAATATATTTCATATTTTTTTATTCCATTAGTGACTCATAGATAGTTATAAGAAAATCAATTATTTCTTTCCTCATCCAATGTTGCATTTTAAAAGAAACACATATCATATACCATTGTTCCATTCTCAATTGGTCTAAACTTTAGTGATGAACCCATGCATCTTCCTAGTTGCATGGGGTTGACATGTCCCTATCAAAAATAAAAGTAAGAAATTCCATGTAGATAAATCATGTAAGTTAAAATATATTTCTCTTATCCATCAAACCAAAATAAATGGATGAGCCTATGAGCCCTAGCTATTCTTCCTATAAGTAATATAATGTATGTAAGAATTCTAAGAGGCCTATGAGCCCTAGTTATTCATGTTGTGTTCAAAATTTTCTTTTGTTATTTCTATTGTGTTGAAATTAAGGCTACATGTTTGGATAGTCATTTTCGGAACCTCCACCCATGACTACAATAAGTGGTATTAGAGTGAGTTTTGAGTCCTTAGATAGAAGGCATTCCTTATGGTGAATAGATTTCCTATTTGAGGTATCTTGCAAGTTTTTTCAACTAAGTTCCAATTGTGAGGCAATTGAGACCTTGTAGCTAGATCACCAAATTGAGGCAATTGCACTAGATCTGAGGGGAAGAGATTTTGCCAAGAAGAGAACCTATTATGGAAAATATCATTGAATGAATGGATGAAATGTTAGAGATTATGAGGGAAATGAGATTTTGATTATATGTTGTAGAAGAAGATAGAAGGTGAGGTATAAACCTAGACATAAGGCCAAAATTGATGATGAACTAGATCAAGCTACAAATCAAAATGAAGAGAACGTAGAAGAAGAAGAAGATTCAAATTAGGTAAAGATGTTAAAATCTATTTCCAAGATTGGTAAGAGACCTATAATTTAAATTTAAAATTATGAAAAAAATTTAAACCCTGAGGAATTGATTAAATGTATCAATGATATGGAGGAATACTTTGAGTATGATGAAATTAAAGATTTGGAGAGATTAATATTTGTGAAAACTAGGTTAAAAGGACATTTTGTAATCTAGTGGAAAGAAGTCCAATTGGATAGTAATAGAAGGGGAGAAGAGAAAATCACAAAGTGGGATAGGATGGTGACAAATTTGAATAATCAATTTAGACTTGATGATTATGAGCTTGAATTGTTTAAGATATTGCAAAACTTGAGGAAAAAGGAGAAGTTTGTAAAAGAGCACTAAATAATTCTATAAGATGATGACCAAGATTGGAAATAGTTAAGCAAGTAAGGAGAAAGTTGTGTGGTACATCAATTAACTAAGAAAAAACATCCAATAAGAGTTGAGATTGGCAAAGATGACAACAATTGAAGAAGCATACCAATTTGTGCTCAATGTAGAAGAAAAAGACAAAGAGGTGCAAGAGGTAGATTCTAGAGAGGAAAATTACAATTTAGAGAAAGAAAACCTTACTCAAAGAAAAAAAAAGGATGGGAAACCCTAATATAGTGAAGAGATGGACAATAATTCATATTGAAGAGGAAGAGAAGACATAAATTCCTATCGTAGTGATAGAAGATAATTCTTACCACAATGGTGGATATAAGAGAGAGGAAGGAAGATCTGAGAAAAGACCATTCAAAGGAACCTATTTCAAGTGTTGAGGTGAAGGACATAGAAAATTTTAATGTCATTAGGGAAGCACTAGTAAGAGGATTGTTAACAATGGAAGAACAACTTATGCGAATGAACCTATTGGATCCCCTACTTCAGTTGGGAAACTAGATAAGGGGAAGTCATTGGTGATGAGATATTTGATGCGTAAGGAAGTGACTGAAGAACCACCACAAATAAATAATTTATTCAAGACAAGATATAAATTTGGAGGAAAGGTATGTAAATTTATCATTGATAGTGGTAGTATTGATAATTTAGTTTTAGAGGAAATAGTAACCAAGTTGAATTTGAAGAGGTTTAAACCTCCAAAACCCTTCAAGATCGCATAGATTCATGATGAACATAAGATATTGGTTAGTGAACAATGTTTGGTGAAATTTCATATAGGATCATATAAAGAAAAGGTATTGTGTGATGTTATTTCAAAGGATGCATGCCATTTACTATTAGGAAGACTGTGACAATGTGATAGGAAAACAATTCATGATGGAAGGAAGAATACCTATATTGTGACTTCAAATGGAAAAATACATATATCTGTAACTTTGGAAGAAAATGATAGAAGTGAATTTTGTGGCACTATTCGAATATTTTTGGTAGATGGAAGGAAGTTTTTGGATGTACTTAGGCATGAGAACATGTGTTTTACATTAATTCCAAAGAAGGGTGTGTTAGAAGTTGGAAGTTTATCATTGATGATGTAGTTTGGCAACATGATCATGACGTGCATATATTTCTTGATCTAGTGTTGTCATTAGTTTCAACATTGTTATGATCATTCTAGCATATTTTGGAAGTATTTTTGGTGACATAAGTACAAAGCATTGTTATGATCATTCTAGCATTTTGAAAAATATGGTTATACAAGAAATTGGCTAAGTATTTCCTCTAGCAATGTTGTGGTTCAATGCATTAGTTTTTGGGTTCACACTCCACCACATGTGGAGATATAACTCTATTATTTTTTATATAGTTTTGAGATCATCAAGTGCAACTATATTCAATATTTTTTGATATTCTATGAAGTTTCCCAAAATATATGTATGATAATGTTCAAATCTGTATACCATAGCTATTTTTGAACAAAGTATTAGTGTGGGAAATTCCGCATTTCTTTGTGGATAACTATTTTTTTCTATGATGATGAAGATAAGTTAATATAGATATTGGCTAAATGGGAATTAGAATATAGATCAATTTATGAATCACACATTTTGCAAATTGTATGTACATATGAAGGTTTTGTGTTTTGGTCTTATCTTTGGGCTAACCTAACACGTTTGGGATTTTTATTGGGTCCATATTTACCTATCTTGATGTAAATTGGATTTTGAATTAAGGCACAAAGTGTGGATAAATTTTTTTGAGGATGGCATGCTTAATTTTGTGTGTTACTTCTAATTAGTCCAACCTAAGTGAAGTTACACTTGATATGGATATATATAGGAGATGAATATTGAGATTTTGAGAAGAAGAGTAGCATAGGAGGATGGAGAGATAGCAAATTGTATGTGAGTATTAAGAGATATATGACATGTATGGTGCTTGACCTACATGTGTGTGATGTAGAATTGAGAAGGTTGTGAAAATAGAAGAGTATTGATTCATATTAGTATGAAGATCATTTTGTATTTCATTGGAACTATAATCTAAAATATGGTAGATGTTATTGTCTCTGTTCAAATAGGTTGTATAACCACCCATTCTTTGTTCCTTCTCATTCTCTATGGATAGTGAGTTCACTTGGATAGTGAGTCCACCTAGCAATAATCCTTTCTGTAATATACTATATCCAAATATAATATATTGTGAGGTAACCCTCACCATGGTTTTTCCCAATTTGGGATTTCCACACAAAATTATTGGTGTTCATGTGTCACGTGATTTTGTGGTTGTCTTCATGCTTTCATACATATTTTTAGTTATATTTATTCTAATAATTGGATGGATTATGCTTAATTAGTTTAAAGGAATATTGATTCACCCCCAATCTCAATATTCTATGTTTTCAACAGGGTGGTAATCTAGAGATAAATAATCCTATCACAAAGGAGAAAGATCTGTCACATGCTAATGTAGTGTAATTACTATCAAAGCATTAGGATATTATATCAAAGAATTTACTAGATGGACTCCCTCTGGTTCTAAGCATCATTCATCATATAGATCTAATATCTAGAGCAAGTTTTCCTAAAAAATTGGCACAAAGGATGACACCTACAAAAAACATAGAGCTAAATAGACAAATAAAGAGTTGTTGAAGAAGGGATTAATCAGAGAGAGCTTAAGCACATGTGCAATACTTTCTACACTAGAACCAAAGAAATATGGAGAGTGGAGGATGTGTATAGAATAAAGAGAAATCAATAGGATCATAATCAAGTAAAGATTCCCATTTCCAAGAATGGATGACATTATGGGTTGTTTGAGTGGAGAAAATTATTCCACAAAGATTGACCTAAAGAGTGGATATCATCAAATCAGAATCAGAAAAGGGGATGAATGAAAGACAACATTCAAAATAATGAAGGATTGTATGAGTGGTTAGTGAATCCCTTTGGATTGAACAATTCACCTATCACTTTTTCGAGATTGATGAATGAGGTACTGAAGAGATTCTTGGGTAAGTTTGTTATTGTTTATTTGGATGATATTCTATTTTTTACTAAGACTAGAGAAGAACATTTGTGGAACATTAGACAAGTATTATATATATTGAGGGAGGAGAGTTTTATGATAAACATTAAGAACCATAGCTTAATGAAGAAAAAGTTAGTGTATTTGGGGTTTTCCATTTTTTGGTGAAGGATTGAAAATGGATCTGAAGAAGGCTAGAGTAATTTTTGAGTGGCCTACACTAGTGAACATTGGAGAGGTAAGATCATTTCAAGGACTAGTAAGTTTTTACTAGAATTTCATCAGGAGCCTTAGTAGACTTTGCACGCCCATGACCAAGAAAATGAGAGGAGATAGGAAATACTTTAAGTGGAAATTGGGAGCACAAAGAATTTTTCACTTGCTTAAGAAATATGTGATAAAGCAACCACTATTAGCATTACTATATTTTTATAAAGCATTTCAAATTGATTGTGATGCAAGTGGAAATGTAATAGGAGTAGTGTTGCGCCAAGAAGGGAGACCAATAGCCTATTCCAATGATAAGTTGAATGATACTAAAAGGTTATATTTAGTTTATGATCAGGAGTTCAAGCCTTGAAGAAGTGGAGACATTATTTGTTCCCTAAGGAGTTTATGTTGTACACCAATCATCAAGCTTTGTAGTATTTGAATAGTTAGGGTGAGTTGAACCAGATACATATGAGATGGGTTGAGTTCTTGTAAATTTATACATTTGTGTTGAAAAATAGGAGTAAAGTCAAATAAAGTTGTAGATACACTGAGAAGAGAAGGAATTTGTTGAAAAAGATGAGGGTAGTGAAGAACTAAAAATTATGTATGAGTATGATCTAGATTTTGATGAAGCATGGAATGTGTGTAAGGAACCAGTAATAACAAATAAGAGTCAATGTTTGGATTATTTTATTTAGGAAGATATGTTATTCAAGGGAAATCAATTTTGTATTATGAGGATTTCAATGAGGGAGAATTTGATCAAGGAGAAACATAGTGGAGGACTAGCAGAAAATTTTGGAGTAGACTAGTAGAACATTTTGGAGTAGACAATAGAGGATTTTTGAAGCTCAGATACATCAGTATGGAGAATAAGAGGAGTGCAAAAGTAGAATATTTTGTAGGATTCATAAAGACATTGCATAGTCAATTCTAGAAACACTTGGAGGACATGAATAGTAAGTACAAAGCATAGAAAATGAGAAAATAAGACATAAGTATTTTTTTGTTGGAGGTTAAGTTATGTTATATCTCAAGAATGAAATCCTTCCAATAGGAACATATAATAAGTTGAAGATGAGGAATTTTGAAGCATGTAATATTCTTAGGAAGTTTCATTCCAAAAATGCATATGAAGTGAAGTTATTGGAAGCACTTGGTATATCACCTATTTTCAATATTACATATATATCTATAAGTACCATGAAGAATAGTCAAGTGAGAGTAACAAAGAAGTTGGCTTGGAGGAGTTTTTACCACATCAACCACTAAAGTAGATTGAATGGATCTTGGACACCAAAAATGGAAGGAGCATGAGGAACAAATAGTATAAGGAGTACTTGGTGAAGTGGAAAGGAAGACCAATGCAAGATTCATCATGGATTTATTAGGTTGAGGTGGGCCACTTTGGTTTTCCTCTAGACCTTAGAAAGTGAGGAACTCACTTTTCTTCCAACCTGGGGTGTTTGATGCAAGAGCATCTCTAGTTGTAAAGCAATTTGATATCAACCAAAAATATTTATTTTCTTGCATTTCAATCTATATAAATTCTAGTAGTTTCTTTTACATTTCAATGCATTTTCATTTCTTAGCTCTCAAAGAAGGAGGGTATGTGCAAGATCGTGATGGGCCCAAAAGTGGCAATATGATGGGTATGTGGTTGACAACTTTTCTTATACCCAAAATTAATGAAACGAAAAGGGTTTTTAAATGAGATTCTCAACTTTCCACCAATATAAATTATGCTTTACTTTTAATTTAATAAGTAATTATAATACATTTTCTATTCAAATTATGACTAAAGTCTTGATTGATAGGTTGATTGAAAAAAATATATAGCTTTCAAATGGTATCAAATATTTTGAATCCAAAACATGGGTCACATTCTATGCTTCATATACTATAGGATTAAAAAAAGAAAATTTGAATTTCATGAAGTTTTGACCAAGCTAAGGTGGTCAAACATACGATTTTTTTATATTTTTAAAAATTTGTAATAAAAAAATCATAATTAATTATTTACTTGGAAAAAAATATGCATCACATTAGGACATGAGTACTCTACTTATATCTAAAATCTTATAAAAAAATATTATCATTTTATTGTGTCTAGGGTGGTCAGACAAACACCTACTTCTTATTTTTTCCTTGTATTTAAGTGCTACTACATTGAAATTTCAAATTTTCACCAAATAGATTTTATTTTTTAAACAAACCTAGTAGTTTAGAAACTACATTCAGTTTTCTACAAATTCTATTTACATATTTTTGAAATAATATATATAACTTATTCAAATTTTTACATCAAGTTTCCTAACTCTAATTTTTCTAATTTTTTTGTCACTTAAGGGCCTATTTTTTCCATGATGATCCTGCACATACCCAGGATACTAGTTCTACATGATGTCATCCTCAACATATCAAGATTTTAGGATATTTGAATTTTTTTGTAGAAAGTTATCACTCTCAAAATTTCACTATCATTCTTAGTCAAATAATTTAGGGCCAACCTAATCCAAATTAGTTGTGTGGACCTATTCTAGAGTGTGTGAAGATTAATGGAACATCATACAAGGAATTCTTGGCCTTAGGGAGCTTTCTTGGAGATCTGCAACATATTTCATCTCCTGATGGGTTATTTAATCGTGTTTGAAGGCTGAATTACATAATCAATCTTGCATTGGGGTGTTAAGCCCTTGAGGCAAACATGGATCATAATCAAAGCTAGAAGATAATATTTAAGATCTGTTTTCATCCCTTAGAAGGTATTTCAGAGTTAGAGTTAGTTAGATTTTAGTAGTTTGATAGTTAGAGAATTTGATCAAGTTCTAAAAACCTTTGAGTTGTAATAAGGCACTGTACACATTGTAATATCTTATAATGTCTTGTGGCAGGCCTATGAGCCCTAGTTATTCTACCTATAAGGCATATGATGCATGTAATAATTTTGATTATTGAATCAATGAAAATTCATGTTGTGTTGAGCATTTTCTTATGTTATTTTCATCATGTTGAAC
Organism: Sequoia sempervirens; assembly: GCA_007258455.2. Classification (NCBI taxonomy): domain Eukaryota; kingdom Viridiplantae; phylum Streptophyta; class Pinopsida; order Cupressales; family Cupressaceae; genus Sequoia; species Sequoia sempervirens. The sequence goes on along the minus strand of VDFB02086081.1, from coordinate 352,682,176 downwards.
TCAAGGCTACATGGTTGGATAGTCCTTTTTGGACTCTCCATCCATGACTACACCAATGGATAAGTTTGCAATAGAAAATTTGATGGTGCCTAAGAAGAAATAGGGTGTGGATATTGGAAAAAGCCTCATGTGATGATGAGGAAGCTTCACGTGATGGATAATAAGATGGGAAATGCATGGGAGTTAAACTTCCCACAAAATTTTATGGTGAAGTGTGAGAAAATTTCTCACAAGAAGGGAAAAATACCTCATGCAATGAGAATGTGTTGTCATTGGTAGGGAATGGCACGAAAAGATAAAGTGGTTGCATCCCATGTGATGATGAAAGAGTATGAGAATTAGCATAGGCATATACAAATTCTTGTAAACCACAACCAAAGGGAGGTGTTGGATTAGCAGAAGGTCATGAGCCATTTAATGGTTGATTGCAATTTGAAAAAGGAAAAGTTGGTACCATTTTTGGATATGAAAACTACAAATTACCCCCACTGCCAATGTCATCAAAAAAAACATATTCATTTTTTGATGTCCCCTATTTGTATAGACTTAGGAACACCTTTTTTGTTGAAGAAAACATCTCTGCTATGAAATGGTTTATTTATAATTGGATTCCAAAATTTGAAGCCATATTGTTCTTCTCCATACCCAACAAAGATACACCGCTTAGATATAAAATCTATTTTTTTTCACTTCTCCTTGGGAATGTGAATAAAATCTTTACAGCTAAAGACCCATAGATGATTGTAGTAAATTCTCCTTCCCATCCATCTCTCTTCCAAATTATCAAAATACAATCTAGATGAAGTGCTTTGATTGATAAAATACACTACTATGTGTGAACCCCAAATCTATGTACCTGCAAAACAAAGGGATTAAACACCTCAAGTTAGATATTGCAAGAATAAACAAGGATTCCCAATGGAATCCATTTACAATTCAAACTAGGAATGAAAATATGCAAGAACACAATACAAAAGATAAAACAATGATGAAATCCTAATTTAAATAGCAAACACTTGATCCCATGGGGGAATTGGTGCCAATTTGATGTGGAAATTTGGACCTTTCCCAATTCCTATGATTGTAAGTTTTGATATGTAGACTTGATGAAGAAATGTGATCCACTTTTGATGATGAAAGATGAGGACTCCAAGCCAAATTTGCAAAAGAACCTAGCTAAGCACTCAATGATGTGAAACTTGATAGATATTTGAGCATGGTAACTTTACTCAAATTGTGGATGATAAAATGAGGAGAGGAGCTCTTCATTTATAGGATTTCAAGATGGATGAATGCCCAAATTTGAGCAATGTGGGACTAACTTTCATCCAATGATATGGTGCCACTTGTCAAGCTATGAATGGATGATGGTTGTGCAAGATTTGGGGTTTGTGCCAATAAATGCCAATATTTGAAATTCAAATTTGTTGAAATGACATGTAAGAGGGAAGAGGAAAATGCAATGAATGCCACTTGGCTCAAGTCAAAGGACATGTAAGAGATCTTAAATGCCTTGTGGGATGTACATGTTGACTTGGAATTTTTGAATTCAAATTAAGAGAATATTCCAAAAGATGCCATGTGAGGGAAAATAGGGATTTAATAAATGAATTAAATATATTTTCATGTGCAACTTGCATTATCTAGAGGATGTGACATGAGATTAGATTAAATTAATCAAGGTTTAATTAATTTAACAGGAGATTAAATGATGTGACTTATTTGACTTAGATTTATGGATTTATTTAAATCAGATAAGAGAGGAATATGATAAGAGGCTAATTAAATGAAGATTTTGATTTATTTAATTAAAGGGGATGATGTCAGATTAAATCAAATAAGGTTTTAATTTATTTAATTTAATAGATAGACTTTAGAGATTTAATCAAATAAATTGATTATTTATTAAATAAGGATAATTAGATCAGATGAATTGATTTAATTAACAAGGGAAAGTGACTTAATTAGACAAAATGATTTATTTAATTAAGAGATGAATATTGATGAATTTAATTAGATAAGGGAATTTGATTAAATGGTTAGACTGAGGGATGATTTAGGAAGAAACAATATTAGTAAGTCAGGATCAGATGCAAGATCTCAATTAGTATATTTTCGATGTCTACACTATGTTAATCACTTCTACCCAAAATTCCTTGCCTAAACTTGCATAAGAGAGCATACTTCAATCCCTCTCTAGAATCATCTGATTCAACCTTTCAGTTGCACCATTCTCTTGAGGTGTGAATGGTACAACCTTAATGCATCGAATTCATGTAGCATAGAAAAAAGTCTCTCTTTCTTGATTCAACAATAATTAATGATAAATTGGACTTAAAGTCACCTTGATTTAATGTTGTGAGGTTTTTTACACATCTACATTAGGTCTTGGGCCCTTGCAAATTGAATTAAATGCATGTCTTGTAAAGGTGTTGTAAAGTGTTGTAAATGACTTTCACACTCTTCTAGACTTTTATTAAGCATTTAAGTCTAATGGACCTATTTTTCGAGCCTTTATAAATAATATTGTAAAATATATGTAATTATATTTTCATATTAATCTAGAAGGATTGTAAATTAACCATGACTTTAATCTAGTGTTGTAATGTGTTTTACACATTCACATTGGATGTTGTGCCTTTCTAGGCTATGTGGACCTTATTTTATTGTTCTAAAGTGTATTTAATCACACTTTCACATTGAAATATATGTATCTATCCCTAATCACCATTTATATCATCATTAATAGGCACCTATGACCCCATATTGTGCATCTTGAGGCTTATTTTGATCAAAGACCTCATGAAATCAACATGTAAACCTGATTTCCTCACTCCTCGACATCCCAACTAGAAAAAGAGCCCCTATGGGACCCATTCACCACTTTGGGTGAATGGGTTCCATCTAGCTAGGACCCATTCACCTAGGATGGAAAATGAGTCTCATTTGAGTTATTTTTAGGGTTTGAGTGGGAAAAGTTTGGTTTTAAGTTTAATTTTCATCAATGTCGACCTTGGGGATCAAATGAATAGGAATTTAGATGGATTTCCTATATAAAAAAGATTCTAAACCCTAATTCATCATCATTTCATTATCCCTCTCAAGTCAAAAAAGTTAGGGTTAAGCTTTCAAACTCATTTTCAGATGTTCAAGGTCAGATTTTTCATCCATTATTGTAGAAATTCAAGATCTATCATCATGGCAAGTTTCTAATTCCATTATTTCATGTCCATACTTCATTATATTATTTCATCATTTTGTTTAATTACCTCAAAGGGGTTTGACAAATGAAAACCCTTATCCTCTAACAATCAACAAGTTTTCCATCTTTAATGTGTGATTGTATGTCTATAGATTGAAGAAAATTGTGAAAAATGATAAATTTGAAAATGTTGTCAAATTTGTCATGAAAAGTTGTCAAGACTCACATAAACTAAGATCTAGGGAAAAATATATATCCAAACTACATGAAATCAGTGGGAAAGTGCTTATTGCATCCATCTTTAGAGGCTTACAAAGTTTCAATTCAAGATTCTACTCTTGGGACACTTTTCAACAAAATGAGACTCATCTCCTAGTAGTGGCGAATGAGTCCCACTATGGGAATTTTTCAAATATTTCTATAGATCCGGATAACCATTTGACCAAAACCTGCTCTAGTATAATTTTTGAGATTTAGGACTGATTAGCCTAGAATGGCAAATGAGTCCCAATAGGTCAATATTTTAGGATCAACAACATTTCTAGTCTTCATTCTATCCTTTACACATTTCCATGTGCACACTTTCTATTTTTCTTTCCTATTCTATTTTACTTTTATTTTTATTCATCTTTTTAGGTATTTTTGCATATCACATTTTGTTTTCAAACATCTTGCTTTTTCCAGGTTTACACTTGGTGGTGAACCCCTCATTTGATGTTATCATTTCCCTATAACTTTCCCTTTTTTAGATTTCAATCTCCTTTGCATTGAAATCTCAAGGGCTTATTCTTGAGTGAAAAAATAAAAATAACCTCTTTCCTTTTAAGTCCAAAACCCTAGAAGCAAAAGAGAGACACCTATTTTATATGTTTCATTTTGGTTAACCTATTGTTTGTATACCTTCTTTTCTGATTTTGAGTTCCTTTTCATCCTCATAGATTTAGCTTGCATTAACTTTGCATTAGGATTTGCATTAGTTAGTTGGCATTCTAGGATTTCTAAATTTTTACATTAGTAAAAGTGAATATAGGAGGAATTTTTGCATCTCAAATCATTGAAAATCATCAAAAAACTACATTTTCATTTAGGGAACACATCATACAAACTAAATATCATAAAAAATAATTGAAAATCACAATACCTCTCCTATTTGTGAAAATGCTTTAGTGAACGATCACGAAAATCACATTTGTCAAGAGGACATGTGGGTTGAAAGTGATAACCTTATATCTCTCCTTCTTAATGTCCCTAACATTTGGAAAGGCTTATTTGAACAAAATAATTTAACCATTCATGAAATCATAGTGGACCTTCTTGATACATCCCTACTTGTGATGCAGTTTCCTTATAGAATCTAACCATAGATGAACATAGTACAAGCTCTCCTAGTAGGGTAGATAATATGGAACAAGAGAATGAGACCTTAAACAAAACAATCACATAGAGCCTTTTCCTAATATCCTCATTATCAATAATTAAGAAAATCCAACCATTGACCATCCCACTACTTGTGATGAAGTCATTTTAGAAGAATCAATCCTTTAATGTCAAGAACATTTGGTATTTTGTTCTCCTAAAAACTCTCCTCCTATGGAGGAGATCTGTTGGAATTGTGTGTATCAATCTCACATGTTGAAACCTCTGAAAGAGAAAAGTCAGTGTGACATTCATACTGTCTGGCTGACTGGTAGTTGTGCAACCTTGTGGAATGCTCAGGTCGTTGAGACTTTTTTGTTGTCTTGCCGAATGGAGCTATCATTATGAAATTTCTTTTCATAGTGATCTCTCTCCGCCTAGTAAGAACTCTTGCCAACTGTGGTTCATAGTGGTTGTCGGGGAGACTTGTCATGACAACAGTTATTGGGGAGAGATATGAACATTCAGTATGAATTCTTACTGACAAGAGATGTCTCGCCAAATGGTTATACACTTGGATTCATTAGTGTAACATGTCACTTTGGTAAGAACTCTTGGTGACAGATGGTATGTCTCGCCGACAATGTTACACTTGGAATCATCAGAGTAACATGAAGGCTTCAGTATGAAGTCTTAGTGATAGATGTCTATCTTAGTGATGGTGTAGTCTATTGTCGATATGACTCCTAGCGAAGGATGGTCTCGAGGTGACTTGGAACCTATGGGGTGACTCTTAGTGAAAATGATAGTCTCGTCGATGGGAATGTTGATGTCTATGTGACTTTTGAACATCGGTATGACCTCTCACCAAATAACGATAGTCTTGTCAAATAGCGCTACATGTGGTGGTCATCGGTATGACGTCTCAGCGATATGTTTTTTCTTACTGACTACATTTTCTGTGTAACCTCTTGCTGAAGGTGATGACTCTAGGTGATATCGATGATTGGGCTTTGTGGCATCGGGGAGACATGACTAGTCTCTCACCGACATGCAAATGTAGTTTGAATGCTTTGACTAATTGAAAGACTATCCTACATTATGTGTCTTCGACCAATCAGGGAGAAGAATGGGAATCGTTGGAAGTATGACTCTTGGAGAAGGATGGTCTCGAGGTGACTTGGAACCTATGGGGTGACTCTTAGCGACGGCGATAATCTCATCGATGGGAATGTTGATGTCTATGTGACTTTTGAACATTGAATATACCCATAAATCAATAGACTAGGGTTGACATGGATATACCCAAAAATCAAAGATGATGTTCGGTTGAACGATCAGTGAGATGAACAGTTCAGTGAACAGTTGAGAATCAGTGTGAATTCAATTCAGAGAGTATTGTAACTAAAATGTTTCCTATACAAGGTTGATCATTGAATCTGCTACTGTAAATTGACATCAGAAAGATAAGTCTGATCTTTGTATGTAATCTCCATTATTGTAATACAAAGTGGCTTTTCTTGGTGTGGTGGGTTTTTCTCTTGTAAGGGTTTTCCCACATAAATCTGGTGTTTATTTGTGTATGTTTCTCTATTTTTGTTACTTATTTCAAGTGTATCTTAATTTGAGTATAATTGAAAATTTAAAAGCATCTCTGCATTCTTCCCTAAAGTTTTGGCATTAGGAGAGTTGTTTCTGCACCTTAGTTTTCCTTATAAGTGGTATCAGAGCTTGGCCAGTTGTGTTATCCTTGTGGGTACATTAGGTTTTTTGTGTCAATTCTGTTCAGTGGGAGTCTTGTAGAATTTTGGTAATTCGAATTACAAATTAAGATGGAAAGCACATCAGGAAAGCTTGAAATTGAGAAATTCAATGGCAACAATTTTGAGTTGTGGAAACACAAAATGGAAGATCTGTTGGTTGATCATGATCTGTGGCTTGTTGTGTCTATAAAAAAGCCTATAGGTATGAAGCAAGAGGATTGGGACCTTTCAAATAGAAAATCTAAGGGGATGATAAGGCTCTATTTGATAGACTCTATTCTTTTGAATGTTCATGAAGAAAAGACTACATCTTCCTTATGGAAAAGACTGGCATCTATTTATCAGGGCAAGTCCTTGGTGAATAAATTATTCTTGAGGAAGAAGTTGTACACTTTGAAAATGTAGGAGGGAGGATCTATTGCTAAGTATTTGAACACTTTCAACATGTTGATTGCACAGTTAACATCTATGGGTGTAAAGATTGATGAAGAAGATCGCTATATGTTGTTATTATGTTCTTTGCCAGATTCTTGGGATCGCTTGGTGATGGTTATTGGGAGTACAACATCCAGTTTTAAGATGGAAGATGTTGTTGCTTCTTTGTTATCAAAAGAGATGAGAAGGAAATCTTCTGAGATGGCAAAGGAGGCTCTTGCTTTTCGAGGTAGATTGAAAGAAAAAAAGCATGAAGAAGGACAAGAAGTCCAAATCCAAATCAGAGGGGAGATCAAAGTCTCCTGGAAAGAATTCCAAGGTGAAGTGCTAGAATTGTGAGAAATTGGTCATGTCTGAAAGGATTGCAAAGATGAGAAAAAGAAGAAGAAGAATTCTTCTGACAATGATTCTTCTCAGAGTGATGCAGACGCCTTCATTGTAGCCTTGGCTATGCAGGCATCTGATGATGTCTGGATGATTGATTCTGGAGCATCTTTCCACATGACATCTCATAGAGATTGGTTCACAAAGTATGAAAAATACGATGGTGGAAATGTGTATTTGGAAAGTGATTCATCTTTGGAAATTGTTGGCCATGGAAGAGTTAGAATTCAATTCCCTGATGAAGAGTGAAGGGAATCAATGATGTAATGTATATACCAAGTCTGGCTCCAAATCTACTTTTTGTTAGTAAGCTGAATGATATTGGAGTGCAAGTCACATTCTTTAGAAATGGCTACAAGATGACTAGAGGCTCAATGGTGCTAGCAAGGGGTGCTCATATTGGTACCTTGTATAAGTTGGATGCACATGCTACTCAATGCAATAGTGTCTCTATAAAGTCATAAAAAGCTACTCATGGGGGAAAAGAGGAAAAAGTTCCTAATGGTGTAAACTCTATGGAAGTTAAACTTTCAGCAAAAAAGACTATGCTCTGGCATCATAGGCTAGGCCATATTGGAGAGAAATGTTTAAAAACCTTGAAGAATAAAAACTTGGTTGAAGGGCTTGATGATTGTAACCTTGAATTCAAATTCTATGAACATTGTCTATATGGTAAACAACACCATGTTTCATTTTACTTCAGTCCTCACAAATCTTTTGGTTTACTTGATTATATACATTCTGATGTTTTTGGTCTAGTTAATGTTCCTTCTTTGTCTAAGTCAAGGTACTATATATCATTTATTGATGATTATTCAAGAAGGGTATTTGTCTATTTTTTGAAAAGTAAATCAGAAGTGTTTAGTCAGTTTAAGGAATTTAAAAACCTTGTAGAAAATAAGACTAGAAGAAAAATAAAATGTTTAAGGACTAATAATGATGGTAAATTTTGTTTTGATCATTTTGAGAGGTATTGCAAAGATAATGGAATTACAAGACATAAAACTACACCTTATACTCTACAGCAAAATGGAGTTGCAGAAAGGTTCAACAGGACAGTGATGGAGAGAGCACGAAGTATGCTAAGTAGTGCTAGCTTGGAGGAGAAGTTTTGGGTTGAGGCAGTTGCTACAACATGTTACTTGATAAATCATTCTCCTAATTTTTCTCTTGTTGAGAAAACACCTTTGGAAGCATGGTCTGGTAAGAAGCCCTCTCTAAGACACATTTGTGTTTTTTGGCTATGAGGCATATGCATATGTGCCAAATGAGAAAAGATCTAAATTGGAGAACAAGGCTATTAAATATATTTTAATTAGCTATAGTACTGGCATAAAAGGATACAAGATTTGGAATCCTGATACGGAGAATTTTTTAAACAACAAAAGTGTTATCTTTCGTGAACTGAAGCCTTCTATCTTAGATCTGCATTCAGAGACAAAATTAGAACACAAAAAGGATGTAGTTGAAATTCCTTCGACACTAGATAAAGAGTAATTGAAAATTCAAAATGTACCTAAAACTAAGGAGAGCTCAAGTAGTTCTAAGAGTTCTAAAGAAGAAGGACAACCTTAGTCTCAACAAGTGAGGAGGTCAACTCATGAAAGAAAGCAACCTGATAGGTATGGGTTTTCTTTGATAGATTCTACTTGTGCCTATGCTTTAATTTCTAGCACTGATGAGCCAAGGACTATGAAAGAGGCATTTAGAATGTCTGATTCAAACTCTTGGTTGGAATCCATGAATGAAGAAATGACATCATTAGAAAAAAATGATACTTGGAGTTTGGTGCCCTTGCCTGAAGGCAGAAAAGTTGTTGGCTACAAATGGGTATTTAAAAAGAAAATAGGTTTGGATGGCAGTGTGGAAAAGTATAAGGTGAGGTTGGTTGCGAAGGGTTATTCCCAGGTAGAGGGAATTGATTATGGGAAAAAAATTTCTCTTGTAGGTAAGTTGACGTCCATTATATTTCTTTTGTCACTTGCAACTTGTACGTATGACTTAGAGATCAAATAGATGGATGTGAAGATAGCATTTCTTCATGGTGATCTTGAAGAAAAAATTTATATGTCCCAGCCTGAGCACTGTGTCGAGAAAGGTAAAGAAAAACTAGTTTGCAAGTTGAAAAAATCTCTATATGGGTTAAAACAATCTCCTAGAATGTGGTACCAGAAGTTTGACACTTTTGTTTTGTCATTGGGATTTTGTAAGATCAAAATCTGATCATTGTGTGTATTACAAAGCTGAAAGTGATTGAGTTCTTATTATTGCTCTCTATGTTGATGATATGTTGTTCATAGGAAATAGTAAGTTAATGATTTATGATCTTAAGTCTCAGTTGTCTGCAAAGTTCAAAATAAAATATCGTGGTGCAGCAAGATATATTCTGGGAATGGAAATAACCAAGGACAGGAAGAGTAGAAAATTTTGGCTCATTCAAAGTAAGTATATCAAGACTATTCTACAGAGATTTTGCATGAATGATTGCAAGTAGCTAGTTGTTCTAGTTTTGTAGGGAATGAAGCTATATGTTGAAGACTGTCCAAAATCTCCTACTAAGATGGAGGACATGACCAGTGTACCTTATGCTAGTGTAGTTGGCAGTCTAATGTATGCAATTGATAAGGGCATAGCCCGAGACTTAGAAGATAACCCACAAACAAGAGAATAATTTTATTATTTAGAAAATGGAGCTTCTTACATGTAGAGGATCTCAAATCCCCAAGTTCTACAACACATGCAAGTTATAGAAAACTACAGAATAACCCTTTCGCAATATGCGAGCTTGTCCCCAAAAAGTTACCCAAAAATTAGAAACCCACCCATAAATAGAGCTCCTCATTAGTTTGGAGCCAAAACAACATTCAAATTTGAGTTTAGGCAGTTTGGCACCGAAAATTTACAACATGAAGTTCAAATTTCAAAAGAGAATTTTCAATTGTCTTCTAGAAAGTGCGCCAACTTCCTGAGGCCATAACTTTTGATCTGGGACTTCGATTTGCAAACCGTTTAAACCGTTGGAAATGTCTCGAAGTTAATAATGTGCTTCAAATACACTACACCAATTTTAGAAAGTTTTGGAGCTGTTTCGGTAACTCTAAGTTCCTCAAATCTAACTCGAAATATTTTCAGGTGCAAATCTAGGAAACTAAAACTGCAATATCTTTCAACCTAGGAATAGAAAATAAAAACTGTTAATTGAGAATTTCATTATGATGAAAAGGGTATCCAAAAATGTAAAAACATCTAAAAACTAAGAAACTTGAAATTTAACTATTTTTGGGTGATGCAAGATTGCCCTTACACCACTGGATGCTCCTGCATCAGACACCCAGGGTAATTTGAGAAGTGACCCCATCATGTCTCAGATGGTGGAGGAAAAATCAAAATGATCAACCTCTACCTTAAGCAACCAGGATGAATCTTCAACAGGCCTTCCTTTCCATTTCACCAGATATTCTTCGTACTGCCTGTTCCTGGTACTCCTTCCCACACAACTATCCAGGATTTCTTCAATCTCCTCCTTTTCTGAAGTAGGTGCTGGAATCCTGCACTATTCCATCGTTGGTACTTCCTCTACACCACCTTCATGATACTCTGTCAAATCTAAAATGTTGAACAAAGGGGAAATGTTGAATCCATCTGGCAACTCTGCCTCATATGCATTCCCTGAATCATGCCTCATAAAATTTTTATAGGGACCAAACTTCTTCATCTTCAATTTGTTATATGTTCCCACTGGAAACCTTTCTTTCCTCAAATGGACCATCACTTCATCACCAATATGAAACTCCTTATACCTCCTCTTCTGATCTGCCTTAGCCTTATACTACATATTCATCTTGTTAATATGTTCTCTTACCTTCTCATGTATACCATCGATGTGTTCTGCAAAATCTTCAGCTTCAGTACTTATTTTCTTCTCTTGGTCCATCTTCCTCAACTCTGGAGTTGTTCTGGGGCTACCTCCATACACAATCTGGAATGGTGATCTACCAGTGCTTCTGTTGACAGAATTGTTGTAAGAAAATTTTTCCTTGGGTAAGATCAAGTCCTATCCCTTGGGTTTATCTCCTACCAAACATCTCAGTAGGTTACCTAGACTCTTGTTAAAAACCTTTGTCTACCCATCTATTTGTGGATGGTGTGCAGAACTGAACTTCAACTCTTTCTTCAGCTTCTTCCACAAGGTCCTCCAAAAGTACCCCACAAATTTGGTGTCACGATCTAAAACAATACTCTTTGGTAGACCATGTAGCCTCACCACCTCTTTGAAGAACAAGTCAGCAATGTGGACTAAATCATCGGTCTTTCGACATGGAATAAAATGTGCCATCTTTGAAAACCTATCAACCACCACAAAGACTGAATCATTTCCTCGTTGTGTCCTTGGCAAACCAAGAACAAAGTCCATACTTATATCCTCCCACGACCTCTCTGGTACAGGTAAGGGCTGATATAAGTCTGTATTCTGGCTCACTCCTTTATCCATTTAACATACCTTACAGCTTTCTACAAGCTTCTTCACATCTCGTGACAATTGAGGCCAATAATAATGCTCACTGATAATGGCAATGGTCTTATCCTGACCAAAATGTCCTGCCATTCCTCCACTATGCTTCTCCTTTATCAGGTTCTCCCTCATGGAACTCCTTGGGATACATAATTGACTTCCTTAAATAACATGCCATCCTGGATTATGAAATCCAGCCACCTTGTCCTGTCACTGTAACAGGTTCCTTGCAAGCTTTCCAAGCCTCTGCAAAATGAGGATCTTCTACATATAGTGTCTTGAGTTCATTGAACCCAACCACTTCAATTTGCATCTTTGTCATCAATGTATGCCTCCTACTTAAGGCATCTGCAACCCTATTTGACTTCCCACTCCTATGTTTCAAAACAAAGGTATAACTCTACAAAAACTCCACCCATTCCATATGCCTCTGATTTAATTTTCCCTAACTATTTAGGTACTGCAAGGCCTGATGATCAGTATATAGAAAAAATTCCTTCGACAACAAATAATGTCTCCATTTCTTTAATGCTTGAACTATCGCATAAAATTCTTAATCATATATAGAATACTTTCTCTTGTCATAATTAAAATTTTCACTTAAATAGGCAATGGGCTTACCTTCTTGGCTCAACACTGCTCCAATGGCACAACCACTGGCATCACAATCCACTTGAAACACCTTGTTGAAATCTAGGAGGGCTAGAATAGGTTGCTTTGTCACCTTCTACTTCAACAGTTCAAAACTTTTTGCCGCTCTAGTGCTCCACTTAAATTTTTTTCTATCCCCTCTCATTTTTTCAGTCAGGGGTCCACAAATACTACTGAAGTTTCTAATGAAATTTCTATAAAAACTAGCCAAACCATGGAAAGATCTCACCTCGGTAGCAGTTCTTGGGGTAGGCCATTCCAGAATAGCCTTCATCTTCTCTGGGTCCATCTTGAGACCTTCTGTTGAGACAACAAAACCCAAGTACACTAACTCCCTCTTCACAAAACTTCACTTCTTCAGATTAATCAACAGTTTCTCTTCTCTTAAGTTCTCAAAAGCTCTTTGAATATGCATCAGATGCTCATCCAATGTCTTACTAAAAATCAGAATATCATCTAAATACACAATAACAAAAATTCCCAAAAATTCTTTTAGTACCTCGTTCATGAGCCGCATGAATGTGCTCGGTGCATTGGTTAGCCCAAAAGGCATGACTAACCACTCATACAGTCCCTCTTTGGTCTTGAAGGTAGTCTTCCATTCATCTCCCTCTCAAATCCGGATCTGGTGATATCCACTCTTTAGATCAATCTTTGTGAAGTATTGAGCTCCACTCAAACAGTCCATCAGGTCATCCATCCTTGGTAGGGGAAATCTATACTTGATTGTTATCTTGTTTATGACTTGGGAATCTATACACATCCTCCACTCCCCATCCTTCTTTGGTGCTAGTACTATAGGTACTACACATGGACTCAAACTCTCCTGTATCAAACCCTTTCTCAACAACTCTTGAACTTGTCTGTTCAACTCCTCATTTTCTACTGGAGTCATTCTATGAGCTGGCTTATTTGGAAAACTGGCTCCAGGAATCAAGTCAATCTGATGGCAGATCTTCCTCATTGGTGGTAAACCCTTAGGTACATTGTCATAAATAATCTCTTGAAACTCATTTAATAACCCAGAAACTTCTACTAGTACCCTATCACTATCTTCCTTATCCATTCTAGGAATCAATGCATAACGCATACGCTCATGCTTCATGCCTTCTCAAAATTTCCTTCCATCAACAAAACAAATTCTAGCACTACTGCATACCTTTTCTTCATCCTTCTTCAGGGGCTTCAACTTATGGTGGACTCCATCCTTCATCAGGGAGTAAGTGTTTGCATGACCATTATGTATAGCTCGCCTATCGAACTACCATGGCCTCCCCAACAACATGTGACATGCATCCATGGGGATGATATCACATAGTACCTCATCATGATAGCTTTTGATCTTGAACTTTACTAGGCATTGCTCACTGACCAAAACTTTGTGGTCTTTCTGCAACCGAGCAATCCGATATGGATGTGGATGCCTCTCCCTTTTCAGCTTCAACTTCACAACCATCTCTTCTAACACCAAATTATCGGTGCTCCCACTATCAATAATGACATCACAACATTTGTCTTCACACTTGCATCTTGTGTGAAACAGATTCTTCCTCTGTTCTGGCTCCTTCTCTTCAGTCACCAGGGCTCTTCTGACCACTAGGGCTTCTCCCCTTTCTGCATCATCTGAATGCTCAGATTGAGCTTCCTCATCTACATGTGCAACTCTTCCACGACCTTCTGGCCTTTTATCTATCCTTCCTTGATGTTGTGGACATTCATAGGCTCAATGCCCTTCTTCACCACAATGGAAACAAGTTCCTTTGAAACCACCTCTTCCAGGTCCTGACCCAGATCTTCCTCATCCTCTACCTCTTTGATCACCACTGTTTTGATCGCAAGGGGGTAGAAGTTATCATTCTGCTGGCTTTGACTGGTACCCACATCTTCACTTTTCTTTTCATCATCATTTCGGCCTCCTAAAGGTCTTCCACTGCCCCTTCCACTTTGACCTCCTCATCCCTTTTGCTTGCCATCAAATCTTTTGTTCAGCTTCTCTTCCACCTTCAGAGCAAACTGATACACATCCTCAATGGTGGTCATTCTAACTAGGCTTAACTCCTCTTGAATGCTTGGTCATAACCCATTAAGATATCGGGCTACCTTCTCCTTATTGACCTTTGTGTGACCCGTTCTGATGATTATTTTATGAAAATATTTAGTATATTCTTTCACAGATCTACTTTCTTGCCTCAACCCTTGCATTTTCTTCAATAGATCTAACTCGTAGTCCACCGGTATGAATTACTTCTTCAATTTCTCCACAATGTGATCCCAATTGTTGATCTTTCCTTTTCCTCTCCAATTTCTCTCCAACTGGACCTCTTTCCACCAAATATTGGCATGGCCCTTAAGCTTCATTTTTGCAAACTTAACCTAATCTGGGTCCTCTACTTATTCATACTCAAAATACTCTTCTAGCTCATTGATCCAGTCGATCAACTCTTCTAGGTTCAAACCTCTAGAATAACTGGGGACTTCTATTCTGGGTCTTTTTCTAATTTTTGAAATGGCCCTTATCAGCCGCATCTAATCTCGATCGATCACTTCTTCTTCCTCTTCTATGTCTGAATCTTCCACCTCTTCTTCATCTTCAATTTCTCCTCTCCTTCCTAGGTCTAACCCTCTTCTCATTTGTTCCTACAATGCATCAATTTGTCTCTGGAGGGCTCTGAAACCCTCAGCTACCAATGGATCTCTTCCACTAGCATTTTTGCCACCTCTGACACCACCACGCCTACCAAGAATCACTCTTGGAGGCATCTTAAAGATCTTGAACCCACAACCATGGTCCTGGCACAAACTGCCTCCCGATCGGCAATTTGTTCACATGCTCAAGAAAACCTGCTCTGATACCACTTGATGAGGGCGCAACCCGAGACTTAGAAGATAACCCACAAACAAGAGAATAATTTTATTATTCAGAAAATGGAGCTTCTTACATGTAGAGGATCTCAAATCCCCAAGTTCTACAACACATGCAAGTTACAAAAAACTACAAAATAACCCTTTCGCAATATGTGAGCTTGTCCCCAAAAAGCTACCCAAAAATTAGAAACCTGCCCATAAATAGAGCTCCTCATTATTTTGGAGCCAAAACAACATTCAAAATTGAGTTTAGGCAGTTTGGCGCTGAAAATTTACAACATGAAGTTCAAATTTTAAAAGAGCATTTACAATTGTGTCTTCTAGAAAGTGCGCCAACTTCTTGGGGCCATAACTTTTGATCCTGGACTCTGATTCGTGAACCATTTGAACCATTGGAAAGGTCTCGAAGTTAGTAACGTGCTTGAAATATGCTACACCAATTATGGCAAGTTTCAGGGCCATTCCGGGAACTCTAAGTGCCTCAAATCTAACTCAGAAGATTTTCAGGTGCAAATATGGGAAACTAAAACTACAATATCTTTCAACCCAGGAACAGAAAATAAAAACCATAAATTGGAAATTTCATTATGATGAAAAGGGTATCCAAAAATGTAAAAACATCTAAAAATTGAGAAACTTGAAATTTAACTATTTTTGGGTGATGCAAGATTGCCCTTACACCACTAGATGCTCCTACATCAGCAATGGTTTGTACATGGCCATACATTGCCCAAGTAATGGGAGTACTTAGTTAGTTCATGGCTAATCCTGGAAGGATACATTGGGATGTTGTGAAAAGAGTATTCATATATTTTAAGGGCACTTTAGAATATGCTTTGTGTTACATGGGAACTTGGTTGAATCACAAAGGACTCTCAGCATTCGAGGCTATGTGGATTTTGATTGGGTAGGGGACATTGATAGCAGAAGATCCACCAGTGGATATATTTTCATGATAAATGGTGGGGCAATGAGTTGGATGAGTAAGTAGCAGGCTATAGTCACTTTGTCCACTACACAGGTAGAATACATGGTAGCAATACACTCCTGTAAAGAAGCAATCTAGTTAAAATGTTTGTGTTCTAACATTGGTTTTGATGCAAGGAAAATAACAATTTACTGTGATAGTTAGAGTGCTATCTATTTGGCAAAGAATCCCACCTTCCATTCTAGGATGAAACATATAGATGTATAGTATAATTTTGTACGAGATATGGTGGAGGATGGAAAGGTCTTTTTAGAAAAAGTGGATACTCTGGAGAATGTTGCAGATGCATTGACAAAGCTTGTGAGCAAAAAAAAGTTTAGTTGGTGTGCCAGTTCAATGGGCCTTAGTGCCCATGAATTTCAATAGTTTTGTTGTGCTCTGGAGGTTCCTATGTGATCTTCGTCAAGTGGGAGATTGTTGGAATTGTATGTCTCAATCTCATAGGCTGAAACCTCTAAAAGAGAAAAGTCGGTGTCACATTCGTACTGTCTAGCTGACTGGTAGTTGTGCAACCTTGTGGAATGCTCAGGTCACCAAGACTTTGTTGTTTTCTTACCAACTAGAGCTATCACTGTGACATTTCTTGTCATTGTGATCTCTCTTCGCCTAGTAAGAACTCTCACTGACTGTGGTTCATAGTGGTTGTCAGGGAGACTTTTGGTGACATCATTTATCAAGGAGAGATATGAACATTTAGTATGAATTCTTACTAACAATTGATGTCTCATCGAATGGTTATACACTTGGAGTCATCAGTGTAACATGTGACTTCAATAAGAACTCTTGGTGATAGATGGTATGTCTCACCAATAGTGTTACACTTGGAGTCATTGGAGTAACATGAAGGCTTTGGTATGAAGTCTTAGCGATGGATGTTTGTCTCGGTGATGGTGTAGTATGTTGTCGGTATGACTCCTAGCGAAGGATGGTCTCAGGGTGACTTGGAACCTACGGGGTGACTCTTAGTGATGACGATAGTCTCACTAATGGGAATGTTGATGTCTATGTGACTTTTGAACATCGATACGACCTCTCACAAAATAGTGATAGTCTTGTTGAATAGCGCTACATGTGGTGGTCATCGGTATGACGTCTCAGCGATATGGTTTGTCTCGCTGACTTCTTTTTGAACTCAATGTAACCTCTTGCCAAAGGTGATGACTCTAGGTGATATCAACAGTTGGGCTTTGTGGCATTAGGGAGACATGGCTAGTGTCTCACCGACATGCGAACATAGTTTGAATGCTTTGACTGATTGAAAGACTATCCTACATGGTGTGTCTTCGACCAATCAGGGAGAAAAATGGGAACAGTTGGAAGTTAGACTATTGTGGTCGTTCCTGTGAGGAAGTTAGATAGACTAGGGTCGATATGGATATACCCAAAAATCAAAGATGATGTTTAGTTGAACGATCAGTGAGATGAACAGTTTGGTGAACAATTGAGTAACCAGTGTGAATTCAATTCAGAGAGTATTGTAACTAAAAATTTTCTTTTACAAGGTTGATCATTGAATATATTGCCATAAATTGACATTAGAAAGATAAGTCTGATCTATGTATGTAATCTCCATTACTATAATACAAAGAGGCTTTTCTTGGTGTGGTGGGTTTTTCTCTTGTAAGGGTTTTCCCACGTAAATCTAGTGTTCATCTGTGTATGTTTGTTTCTGTGTTTCTGTTACTTCTTTCAAGTGTATCTTAATTTGACTATAATTGAAAATTTAAAAGCATCTCTACATTCTTCCCTAAGGTTTTGGTGTTAGGAGAGTTGTTTCTGCACCTTAGCTTTCCTTACAAGATCATGGTGCAAGAGAAAGATAACATTGACAATAACATAATCAAAGAACATGACAAGGAAACATTAGAATTTTATTCACTAAGGGATGTTAATATTATTCAACCTCAACTCATCCTTTACTCCCCTCCACACAAACCTCCAACCCAAAATAAACCCAAACTCATCCTCTACCCACCTAAAACTAATGTTTTGCAACAATCAAGTTATAATACCATTTCTCATACATATAACACTAGAAATAATCCACAACCACCACAAGCAACTCTAGAACCCCTACCTTTACCTAACCCATCTGACCAGGTCCTCATTTACCTCCACAAAGTGGAAAGGAGTACAATCTTGTTGAACAACTAAAGAATACTCCTGCTACTATATCATTATGAGACCTTTCTCAAGCCTCCCCTCACTATCACAACATGATTCAAAAAACCATACAACAAGTTCCAATCCCTTCCAATGCGCAACCAAATGACATAGCATCCATGGTCCAAGGAATAAATGCTAACATTATTTTCCACCAAACTGAACTTTGGAAGTGCAAAAACAAAATGAAAATTTTATAATAATTTATTAATACAAAAGAATAGGGATAAAGTGAAATCTTGTTGACAATGGTTCAACCCTTAATGTGTTAGCATAAACCTTTTGGATAGGCTTCAAGTGGATAGGTCAAAAATTCAACCTAAATATTTTTCTATTAAGGGATTTGACAATATAGGAAAACAACTGCTTGGTGTAATCACTTTTCCTAAATTACATTTGGGAAGGCTACATTGGAAACACCAATCCATATTATGCCACATGATCTTTCATATAATATCCTTCTAGGTAGGTCATGGATTCATGCAATGAATGAAGTGTCTTCTACTCTTCATCATAAAATGAAATACATCCACAACAATAAAGTGTACACACTTGAAGCTAACCCTGATCCAAATAGTTGTTTGAACATTGAGAAAAATAAAGAAAATCCTTTAGCAACATTAATACCAACTACACAAGTGGAACCCATGCAAGACAAATACAAATAAAAACATATTGATGAAGTCACAAATCTATTAGAAGATGATTGGGGTTCCTTAGATTTTAAACATACATTCATGGGAGAATACAAAATCATAAACAAAGATTCAGATAAGGGACACAACAAGTAGTCATGTCAACACAAAACTCAAAACACCCTTCGAAAGTATCTACCTCAACCACTTTAGAACAAAATAAAACAAATTACACAACAAAATTTTATGAACTTAATCATGAGCACCGACTAGATCCAAAAGTAATGAAAAAGCTTTATGGAAAAGGTTATGAGCTTATGAAATAACTTGGCTATAGTGGAAAAGGATGTGATGCTAATTGTAACTAAGGGTAATTTTCCTAGGGTTAGCAAATAAAAGCATTAACATAAAACCCTAAGTGATAATGAAGTGCAAAGGAATAAAATGAAAACAAACGAAAAGATCTCACCAAAATTTATTCATTCTCCATGGCTGACCTCCATTATACCTTCTCAACTTGCTGCAAATATGATATTTCCCTCAGAATTATGATGAGCAATCTAATGACAATGACATGCCCTAATCAAATTTTGAAGGGTTTTAAATGAACAAATGAGATACTAAGCCACAATGCAACTAGTAAGCATCTAAACTATGTCTAATTATGCCAAATGAGATGTAAGTATGCCTATGACAAAATGACAATAATGCAAGATGACATGAGATTGCAAGATGACAAGATTGCAAGAGATATGAGATATGAGAGATGAGAGATGACATGAGATGAAAAACAAGATTGCATAAGATCTAGATAGCATAAGGTGACAAAATGAGACCAAAATTACCATTTTATAGAAAATACAATTTTGAGTGAATGTCCAAGATTGAAGATTGACAAGTGCCCTAGAATAAATGAACAAGATTCAATTTGACAACCCACAATTAAGGTTAGGGCAACATTAGGTCAAATTCAAAATGAATGGACAAGATTGATTTTTAGAAAATCAAATCAAGGGTGGACAATGTAGGTGACAAGAGATAAGATTGGAACAAAAAAAAGAGGTGGTTGGAAAATCAAATAATAAATGGAAATTATTTGATTTTTGAGGAAAAATACTATTTTGAATTAAAAAATATTTTAGTTCAAAAGGTGGGGACCACATGATAGTAAATAATTATTTCAAATTATTTACTAAAGAGGGAAATGTCAAGTTAAATAATTAAATATAATTATTTAATTAGAGAAGGTGGCCAATAATTAAATAAACTATAGAATCTATTTAATTATAAGAAGGCTTAGGAATTAGTAATGTATTAAATAAATAAACAAAATTTATTTATTTAATAATCAAGAAGGCATAAAGATAATTAAATAAATTAAGAAATTTATTTAATTATGGGAAGACTTTATGCAATTAGTGATGTATTAAATAAATAAATAAAATTTATGTATTTAATAATCATAATGAATAAAAATACATGAATTAATTAAATAATTATGAATTATTTAATTAATAGACGAAAGTGGACCAATGACATAATTAAAATGTCTTAATTTTGCTAGGAAGAAGAAGGTGAAAAATAGAGCTTGCAAGCCTAGGCGATTTTTAAGTGTTGACATTTTTCCCCTATTTGTCATAATGCAGTTTGTTGCATTGTGACAAAGAAAATAAATCACAGTCAATAAATGACCTAGGCCTACAAGCTCTATTTTTCACATTTTTCTTCCTTGCATAATTAAGGCATTTTAATTATGTCCTTGGTCCACCTTGAACTATTAATTAAATAATTCAAAATTATTTAATTAATTCATGACTTTTATTCTTCATGATTATTAAATAAATAAATTTTATTTATTTATTTAATATGTCACTAATTTCCTAAAGTCTTCCCATAATTAAATAAATTTCTTAATTTAATTGTCTTTATTCTTTGTGTCTTCCTAATTATGAAATAAATAAATTATGTTATTTATTTAATACATCAATAATTCCTAAGCCCTCTTATAATTAAATAAATTCTTAAATTTATTTAATTATTGATCACCTTCTCAAATTAAATAATTATCTTTAATTATTTAATTATCTTATTTGACATTTCCTTCTTTTAGTAAATAATTTAAAAAATTATTTATTTATTGTCATGTGGTTCCACCTTTTGAATTAAATTAATTTTTGATCCAAAATAGTCTTTTTCCTCAAAAATCAAATAATTTCCATTTATTATTTGATTTTCCAGTTACCTCTTTTTTTGTGTCAATCTTATCTCTTGTCACATGCATTGTCAACCCTTGATTTGATTTTCTAAAAATCAATCATGTCCATTCATTTTGAATTTGACCTAATGTTGCCCTAACCCTAATTATGGGTTTTCAAATTGAATCTTGTCCATTAATTCTAGGGCACTTGTCAACTGTTAATCTTGGCCATTCACTCAAAATTGCATTTTCTATAAAATGGTAATTTTTGTCTCATTTTGTCATCTCTTATATCTCAGATCATCTTGCAACCTCTTGCAATCTTGTCACTTTGCATTATTGTCATTTTTTCATAGGCATATTTACATTTCATTTGGCATAATTTAGACATAGTTTAAATGCTTACTAGTTGCATTGTACCTTAGTATTGCATGTTGTCATCTCAAATCTTTCAACATTTTCTTAGGGCTTGTCATTGTCATTAGATTGCTCATCATAAATTTGAGGGAAATATCATATTTGCAGCAAGTTGTGAAGGTATAATGGAGGTCATCCATGGAGAATGAAGACATTTTTGTGAGATATTTTCATTTGTTTTCATTTTATTCCTTTGCACTTCATTGTCACTTTGGGTTTTATGTTAATTCTTTTATCTACTAACCCTAGGAAAATTACCCTTAGTTACACTAACAAACAAGGTACCTGCAACCCTATAGAGCCTAACACACAACAAACAACTCATGCCCTTGGTTATTGTCCTTTGATAGAAATAAACAGGCCTTTAATCAATATCAACACCATCACAAACAATTCCTCTAATCTAACTTTAAAAGTAGTGCATCCTGAACTAATAGACACTAGTGGTCTTAGAAGTTCTCCTTTGCTTGAATTGAAACAAACAAAGAAATATTCACTTAATGTCAATGTCATCTCACAAAACACTAATAATTTGAGTTCGCTAGATTTTACACCCTCTTGTAAAGGAGAGAACAAAATATCACACTGTAAAAATTCTTACGTAAGTATGTCATCTTGTATTAAGCAAGAGAAATCTTTGTCACAAAATAACCTTCTACCATTGATCAAGAGAGTATCTTGTTGAGACTCCTACAGGATCACTTGATATCTCTCCCTTCATGAACTCAAAAGAAATTTTATTACAAAAATTCATTTTGCACATATCATAGAGTTCATGGTCATGCTACTAATGAATGTAAGGCTGAGTAGTAAAATCAAACATCTTAAGGAGTTTGGTTTTCTCCCTTGTGTGGGGGAACCTAACTCATCTAATTGATACTAATTTTCACTCTATCATGTTTCTCATCAATCCTTTTGGCTCATCCTTCTCTTGCACTAAGCGGGGGAAAGGGGTTAGGTAGCCTTGTCCTCATATTTCACTTGTCATTGCTTATTTTGGCTAGTTGTTCACCTTTCATGAACATATAAAATCAAGCTTGGGATGTGGACAACATGCCTTAAGTTGGCTTGCATGTGACATACTACCTTTTTCATGGCGTAGCTTATCCAAAACATATGACTTGGCATAGAGCTTACCGAATATGCTCTCATGTCTTCTACTTTAAAATAATTGCTCACATCAATGGTGTTAGCAACTACTTCAAAGTGGGGGCATACATCAATACTCATATTTCATTGTACGATTTTCCTTTTATTGCAATTTTCTCTCTTGGAAACATTAGGTACAATGTTGCCTAGAATGAGAGCTTGCACTAGTCTTCTTTTGGAAACAAGATGAGGCCATTTGCACTTTTCCTCTCTTGGGGACATTAAGCATGATGTTCCCTAAGATGAGACCTCAAACGAACTAAGCAAAATCCATTTGAATGTTCCTTACACCATTTTGTATAATTTACAATATCTATGAGTTTCAAGCATACCAAGCTTTGCTTGCTTCATTGAGCTCAAAGATATTTTTTGCATAGCACCTTATTAAAGTTATCAGGAGGTATAACTTTGGTATGGTTGAGCGAGAAACCCATTCTAAGGCATGACTTTTCCCATAGCCACCTACATGTGTGTAAGTGCATACCAGCCATGAGTGTATGTTTCTCACCTTTTTAGGCCTTCTCTCCTAGTAGACAACTAGGAGTTTCATTGCCTCAAAGTGAGTATGCATTTTTGGACAAACAACCTAGATCTAATCCACATCATGTTGGACAAATGATTGAATCTTGATCCACCTTTTTATTTATGCTCATCCTTCTAAGTTATTGTCATTGCATGATCATGTATCTTGTTTTTCTATAAATCATTCACCTTGTGCTTGTCCTTTTGCACTTATGTTGATTTGAATTAAGATCTTAGATCCTAGGGGCTTAGTTACCTCCATATTTTTTATCCTAGACCATCCACATTTGTATGATTGGACCTCTCTCAAATGTCTACTTTAGTGTGATTTTGAAGCAAGTTCATCCTCTCACTAAAGTGGGGGCTAAATGTAGCATAGAAAAAAGTATCCCTTGCTTGATTTAGGAATAATTAATAATAAATTGGACATAACATTACCTTGATTTAATGTTGTGAGGTGTTTTACACATCTACATTAATTCTTGGGCCCTTGAAAATTGAATAAAATGCATGTCTTGTAAAGGTGTTGTAAAGTGTTGTAAATGACTTTCACACTCTTCTAGAATTTTATTAAGCATTCAAGTCTAATGGACCTATTTTTCCCTTTGCTTAATATTGTAAAATATATTTAATTATATTTTCACATTAATCTAGAAGGCTTGTAAATTAAACTTGACTTTAATCTAGTGTTGTAGTGTGTTTTACACATTCACATTGGATGGTGTGCCTTTGTAGGCTATGTGGACCTCATTTTATTGCTCTAAAGTGTTTTTTATCACACTTTCACATTTAAATTTGTGTCCCTATCCCTAATCACCCTTTATATCATTATTAATAGGCCCTTATAACCCCATATTGTGTATCCCAAGGCTTATTTTGATCATAGACCTCACAAAATCAACATATAAACCTAATTTCTTCACTCCCTAACATCCTAGTGGGAAAAAGAGCCACTATTGGACCCATTTGCCACTTTGGGTGAATGATTCCCATCTGGGTGGAAGCCATTTCACCCAAGATAGCAAATGAGTCTCATTTGAGCTAGTTTTGGGGTTTGAGCAGGAAAAATTAGGTTTTAAGTTTAATTTTCATCAATCCTGGCCTTGGGGATCAAATTAACATACATTTGGATGGATTGCCTATATAAAGAAGCTTCTAAATGGGTGATCTCACAATAGTGATTTACAATTTTTGGCCAACCTAGACACTAAAATATTTTTTTTAACTAAATCTTCACTTTTGGGCACCTATAGTGGCTAAACTATGAGAAATTTGAAGATGATGCAAACTAGAGTTTCATGGTATTTTGTATGTAGATTCTATTAGAACTGTAAAATTTTGAAAATTTTATAGTTGTTTATATTCATGAGTCTCCAAAGAAGTCCTTACCATAAGCACAAGAATTCTCGCTTCATAACATTTTTTCCTATATTCAGTCATATGCTCCCATATAATCTATTTAACCCTAAATATTTCAACGTATAATTCATATCGGCAAGAAATGGTGAGGGTCTCCCCAATCCATAAAACATTTTATACTAACGTGTCTTTTGTAGTCTATCGGCAAGAGACCAGGATTGTCTTACCGATAAAATTTCATTTGGTAATACATGTCAGGAAGACACAATTCATAGTCTCAGTGAAAGAAAGATCCTATTGGCAAGACAGTATGCATCGGGGTGAGTCATATCAAGCCTATTGGTGTCTTACCGATTGAACACATACAGACATATTGGTAAGACAAAAGTCGTCGGTGTAATATCTTGGAACATTTATTTGGTCTCACCGATGAAGCACAAAATATTTTTCGGGGAGACCTAAGTCATTGGTGAGATGTCCTGGAGCATTCATCCAATCTTGCTGACAAAGCAAAAGGGGAGTTTATTGATGATTATCGGGATGAAGTCAAGGATTCTTGCCAACTCATATGTCACACCGACAGGATTGTGTTAGTAAAGGACTTAGTGGTAGGTATTGATTATCGGTGAGACTAGTTTCATTGGTGAAAGATAGGAGAGTCATACTGAGTGTTGTTCCATCAGCAAGAAAATAGACCAAAGGATATATCTCGATGAGATATGAAATAAGCGGAGGAACATCTACCATACTTGCAAAGTCATAATGACATGTTTTCAACGATGTGAGTCATAGTGATATACTTGAGATTGAAGGGATAACTCTTGAGGAGACTTGAAGTGTTGGGGAAACTATTGGATGTCTTGGCAGATGTTTTAATAAACATTGGTAACATCCATAATAAAGAGGTCGCCCAAGATTTGAAAATGTCTCAGCAACAATATTACATGATGTGACAGTGATAGTTTCAAAAAAGGACCTACTACACTCGTGTTTTAGCTAGAACATTAGTGGCGTGATGAAGCACAAATAACTACATGAATTAAGGAAAATTCAATTGGAAACATTAGTGTGGAATTGATAGCAAAGGAGGTAGAAGGGTGAACGAAGAAACAAGGCATTCTTTCAGTCCAAAGATTCTGAGCAAGATACAGTATGTTCTTTGCGCCTTAGTTCTTGTAATTTTTGACTTCTATAACTTTTGATGAATAGAATCCACTAGCTCAGGAAAATCAAAAGGTAGAAAATATGGTGAAAGCAGTCAGCCTAAAGGGAAGAAAATAAAAACTGAAATAGAACATGAAGGCACTGAACAGAGGCTGAATCAAGATCTCATTGACCAATTACCTAGCTTTGGACCTAAAGCCAGATGATCTGCACAACTTAGGGAAGAAATAGATAAATTGGATGACAAGTGTAAACTCATAGGAGATGTTTGGAATTCAATAAGAGGTTATAAATTGTTTAGCTTTCATTACTATCGGAGGAATCATTTTGAACAAGTATACAACCCATGGAAGCTCAATTTGGGAAAGCTAGTGTGTCCTAATGTATTTGTTAATGTAGAATTGGTAAAATTGTTGGTTGTCCATTATAATTCGAAACTCAAAGCTATATGTGACTCGTCTAGGAAACCACTAATACATATATCAAAAGATGCAATAGGTGAGGTTTTCAATTTGGAAGGGGTTTGCAATGAGAAAATCATATGTGAAGAATTAGAAAGGGAGTTTGGGAGAATGGACACAATTTATAAGGGTTGGAGGTTGCCAATTCATAGAGTTAGACAAGATGGCAAACTAGTTCCCTTGTAGGATAGCAATGGTCCTCCTTTTCATGTTGACCTTTTTGAACCCTATATGAAGTATACCTATTTCTTGATAGGCCAAGTATTAGGGATGGAAGTTCCTGAATATATGTCAATTGTGCCTATGATAATTTCAGCGGATATCCAATATCACAATTCTAGACCGTTTGATTATGCCTCATACATTTTTAAGGGGCTTGATTCTGGATTGATGGCAATAAAGGGTGGGGCCTCTATCTTACATCTTAGGCATTACTCATTGTTGATGCACATAGTGTTGTATTTTGGACAAGAGTTAGGGTTGTGGCCTCAAGAGATGAGAATTTCTCAATTTTACAAGGAAGGCATGACATTACCTATTCAATTATGGACAGTTGTCTGGGACAGTAGGTTTGCTAACTCTAGCTTTGTACTCGTTGAGGATTTTTTTGTGAAGACATTGTATAAATTGTATACTCATCCATGTGATTATTCTTTATCTGAAGAGATAAAAAGGTTTCTTAGGCCTAAGGACTGCAATGGGCCAATTAGTCACAACTAGGGGGATTGGTATTTCTTGGAGGATGCTACCATGATTAGGGTTTATGGATTTGAAGATGCACCATTCATTTTGCCTAAAATGGTTCTGGATAGAATTGCATACTTGTAAATTATCAAACAGATGGATTATTCTAGTGTTATGAATTTGAATTCCTTTGGAAAATAGGATTTCATGCCCAGTACATTATGCTTTGGTGATTTTACTATATTAGCCAAGGAAGGATACAATTTGATCCTTGATAAGTTACTGCAGTACAATATGAAAAGAGGACCACCTAGAAATAATTTTGACCTAGAAGGGTACATCAATTCTACTAAAATGACGATAAAATTTGGAGGGTATCAACATGTGACCTATCAATTTGATGATATGATCCAAAACCTGGAAGCTGAAGAAGCAGAGAGAGTGTTCAAAAGATATAATCAAGGGTTGCAAGATATAGATCTATTTTCTTTTGGGGAGGAGGCATATGAGGATAATGTGCCACAGGAACAACTAAATAAGATGTCAAGATTGAGAACTCGACATTACACTTGCCCTGCTAGGGAATTGAGTGCTGAAGAGAATGTAGATGTAGATGCAAGGGACGTAGAGTACAAATCTTTTGTAGCAGATGATGGATTTGTAAACTCTCTAGAATTTAAGGAATTCTTGTACAAATAAAAAGGAAAAGAAATAAGAGAAAAGGTTGACAATATCACATCAGGTAACGAAGAACAATTGTTGAATGACCTAAAGGTGTGTGTGGACAAAGAGATGGCAAGTATGACCCCTGAAAAAGGGAAGGAAAACGTTGGAAAATGTTGGTGTTATGATTTTTCCAGGGTTGGATCTCAATTCTGCACTAGTTTTTTATAGTTTCTTGAAAGATAGTAATGCTACTCATAAGATTAGCCCAGAAAAAGTGACAAAAGTATACGCAGGGTAGAGGTACAATCTAGATGAAGGGTCACTAATGATTTGGGCTTTATATCCACCTCATAGGAAATTAGTTGTCATTGATACTGAGAAAAATTTGAGCATGTTATGAATTTAATGATTGGAGAGGTTGATCCTATGACAACTGCAAAAATTGGAATCAATATAGCAAAATTAAACAAAGCTCAAATTTAGATGTTAATCAAAGAGAGGGAAATGTAAAAAATGAATAATGAGAGGATGTTGAGAGAAAATGACCACCTAAAATATTTTTTAGGTGTCACAATGAAATCAACCAAGCTACTCAATCATGGTGAAAGTTCACAAGAAAAAGATCACTAGGAGGGATCAAGTGCTTACTCTCAAGGGAGATATGATGCACTTGTAGCAATGATTAAGAAAAGACAAGCCTATCTAACAACCTGGTTAAATAAGCTCTAGGGAACACACTCACATAACTTTGCTGCATTGTAAGAACATGAAAGAATGAATGGAAGGATTTTGGAGAAGTTTCAACAAATAAACTAGAGGGATGTTTATGATAATGTAGCAATTGAGGTTGCAAATCATTATGTGAATAAACACTGAGACTTCTTTGAAGAATTACGAGGGGATGCTAGGGATTGATAAATGCCACTAGAAAAGGATTGACTACATTCTTCGATGATAAAGGAGGATTAAAAGAAATGACTAAATGGAAAAGTGAAAGTGAATTGATGCTGCAAGAAATTCTAAAGATAGCCACCACAGAAGATAACATTGGATGAGGTGTACGAACAGAATGAGAAGATGGTAATAATGGAGATCATGATCCATAATGCAGTGGGAGATGCAGATACGCATAAGCACCGGGATTACTTGGACCACTTATCAAATATTCATTTATGGCTTAATAAAGCTTAATTGTCTTTTAATCTATTATTGTTTTAACATATGACATTTCTAAAAGGATGCATCCTTTCAAGTAGTTGATGTATAAATATCCATTTTGGTAGTGAAACAGGGATATAAGATAGAGGATAGAAGAAAGATACAGTAGATTACAATGTTTTACAAATATGAGACTATGATGCATGTTTAAAACTATGGAGATATCAATGAAAATCATTGTTTGTGGTGGCATATTTTTGGTATCAGTTGTTTGTTGTGTTCATTGAAAGTATTACTGAAGTTATCTCCAAGGTTGATATTTTTTGGTTATTTAAATTGATATAACAAGTTTATATTCAGTTTATCGATGCACATTTGTTGTATCTGTATGGTTGATTAATCAGTTCTTTCAAGAAAAGATTAAATCCTTTTAGTTGATCATAGTAATTAAGGAATCTCATTTGGATCATTAAGAAGAACTTGGTAATCATATTCTTGCATGTTTATACAAGTTATAAACTCAAATATATGTCAAACAATTAGAGTACTTGGCAGAAAGAATTTACTCATTTTAAATTTATTTTGACTCTGCATACCCAATAAGGCACTAGTCTCCACATTTTCATTATTTTAGTTTCATTCATTATTCACATTTGTTAACTGAACATATTAGATCTTATTATTGATATTTCTATACAGTCTATACCAAATCATATTCTATTTATTCACTCCCATTTTCCATTGTGGGTAAAATACTTTAGGACATAAACATAAGTCAAGTCTACCTCATTCATATAGGTATACCCACCTAGGTCTAGCAGCACTTGAAGAGAAGAAGGTTTAAACCATTTAAACCTTGTTTATTACCCTGAAACGTACCAAGAGATTGGCAACCTCTTGAAGCACTTCACCTGTGTTTTTGAGAGCTAGTAGATTCTCAATATATTTTTTTCAATTTTTTTTGAATTAGATTGCACTTCTTTTTCCATCTCCCTTGAAAACTAGTTCTTTTTAGAAAACAACATTTTTAAAAAGTGATGATCATTGTATAACCCATAACTTGTTTTCCATGAAGGATAAAATTCTAAGTCTTCCGAATTTAGATTTACAACTCTAATATCTAGTGATTCCACTTAGATAGTTTTTTATTGAATATTTTTTCTTTAATCATGTTTCGAAGTCAAATCAATTACAATTATGACATAGCACAATTGTATAACACGTAACATTTTTTTATGTATCGAAATTCAATTTTTTTTATCAAGGACTTCAATATCTAGTGCACTCATTTTTTTTTTGTTAATCTACTATTTTTCCACATGTAGAATAGAGAGCTTGATTTTGAATAAAAAAACTTCATTCACAAGAAATAAAAAATAAATATAATAATAAAATTAAATTTATGTAAAATTATACTTTTGGGAAGCTTATATTAAGGACTACATACAAAAATAAATTTTAAATGAATTCATTTGATCTCCCAAAAGGCAAATCAAAAGTGGTTTTTTATTAACATTTTGATAGGTGTAAAGGAGACTCTGTTATAGGTATGGTTTAAAGCTAGCGAGGTTATATCTAAGGGGGTTTGATATAAGGTAGTTTGATCAAATCCTCTTCAATTGGAATGCTTTAAATAAAAAATTTTAAGGGTTAAATGATTATATTTTCTAAAAATATGTGATTTCAACAAAAATCATAATCTTACAGAAATTGTAAACCAGCTTTATTGGATCATCCAAACCCTAATTCATCATTCATTCATTATTCACTCGTCATTTCATTATCCATCTCAAGTTAAGCAAGTTAGGGTTAAGCAATCAAGCTCATTTTTCAAACATTCAAGGGAAGATTCTTCATCCATTATTGTAGAAATTCAATATCTATCAGCATGGAAAGTTTCTAATTCCATTATTTCATGTTCATGTTTCAATTTATTATTTCATCATTTTGGTTTAATTACCTAAAAGGGGTTTGACCAAGGAAAACCCCTATCCTCTAAAAATGAACAAGTTTTCCCCTATTTAATGTGTGATTGTAGGTCTACAAATTGAAGAAAATTACCAAAAATGATAAAGTTGCAAATATTGTCAAAGTTGTCAAGACTCATAGAAACTCAGATCTAGGGAAAAATATATATCCAATCTGCATGAAATTAGTGGGAAAGTGCTTATTTCATGCATCTTCAGAGGCTTGCAAAGTTTTGGTTTGAGATTCTACTCCTCGAACACTTTTCAACAAAACAAGACTCATCCCGCAGTAGTGGCAAATAAGTCCCACTGTGGGAAGTTTTTGGAGATTTTTGAAGATCCAAATACCCATTTGGCCAAAACCTGCTCTGGTATAGCTTTCCAGATCTAAGATTGATTCACCCAAAATGGGTAATGAGTCCCAGTAGGCCAACATTTCAGGATCAACAACATTTCCAATCTTCATTTTGGACTCTACACATTTCTAGGTGTACACTTTTGGTTTTACTTTCCCGTTCTGTTTTACTTGCATTTCTATTCATCTTTCTAGGTCTTTTTACATATCACATTATGTTTTCAAACATCTTGTATTTTCCAAGTTTATACTTCGTGGTGAACCCCTCATTTTCTATTATCATTTCCCTAGAATGTTCCCTTTGTCAAATTTCAATCTCCTTTGCATTAAAATCTCAAGGGCTTATTCTTGAGTGAAAGATTGAAAATAACCTCTTTCCTTTTAGGTCCAGAACCCTAGAAGTAAAAGACAGATACCTGTTTTCTATGTTTCAATTCCATTATTTGTATAATAACTATCAAAATTCAAGGAACAAAATTCATCCCCATTATCAATTTTCAAACATTTGATCTTGTTCCCCATTTGGTCCTTAAGAATAGCATTGAATTTTTTGAATTTGGTAAAAATGTTAGACTTCATATTGAGTGTATAA
This sequence comes from Sequoia sempervirens, assembly GCA_007258455.2. Lineage (NCBI taxonomy): Eukaryota > Viridiplantae > Streptophyta > Pinopsida > Cupressales > Cupressaceae > Sequoia > Sequoia sempervirens. The sequence continues at coordinate 352,650,530 of VDFB02086081.1, read as the reverse complement.
CCATGCCTTTTGAGTACAATCATCAATAAAAGTGACAAAATAATTTTCTTCTCCATAAGAGGTTGCCTCTGTAGGACTGAACATGTTTGAGTGCACAAGCTCCAAGTTCCTTGTCTTTTTCTCATGCTCGATCTTCGAGAAACTAATTTTCCTATGTTTTCCATAGAGACAATTCTCACATAGGTCCAAATCCATAGTTTCAATCTTGGAAGATGATGCCTTTTGAGCAAAATTTTGAGTCCCTTCTTGCTGATGTGCATAAGCCTTCTATGCCATAGTTCTGCTTCGTTGTCCACAACCGCCATCATAGCTCCCACTTCAATGGGACTATTTAGTACATATAAAGTGTACAATTTGTTGTCTCTTGCAATGATTAATGTCCCTTTGGTCACCTTCCAAGAATTTTAAGATAAAGTGTTGCTACATCCTTGAGCATCAAGATGTCTAGTAGAAATTGATTTTCTTTTTAATTTTGGAAAATGTCTTACATTGTGCAATAACCATTTATTTCCATTCTTCAACTTCAACATTATGTCACCCTTTTCAATAATCTTGAATGCCTTGTTATCACCAAGATACACTTTTCCAAATTTTCCTTCTTGAGATTTTTGGAAGGCTTCCAAGACATGAGGATGCATAGAATGATACACCAAAATCCCACAACCATGAATTAGTTGTATCATCACTCATTGACAAGACTAAAAAACCTTCATCTTTCTTATATGTGGTGTTTATTGGTTTTGTACCTTTTATATAACCAACAATTATTTTTTTGTATGACCTTCTTTACCACAAAACCTACAACCTTCATTTTTGCCCCTTGATATTGATCTTATCACATATTTTTATCTCCTTCTATGGTTATTTTTGTCCCTTTCTTGATGTCTACCTCCATTACAAAAAACCAATGAATCATCGAATGTGATTCCTTGAATTTTTCTTTTCATATCTTCGTTGAGAAGAATTTCAACATCATCAAACTTGAGTTTTATTTTCTTGGATATGGAGGTGTTGATAGCAATCACTACTCCTTCCTAGCTATTTGAAAGGGAACACAACAATAAGATGACTTTGATTTTTTCATCCAAATTAATGTTTACTTAGGCTTGTAATCAAAATTGATAATTAAAATGAAATCTATGTCTTGGAATTTAGAAATGTTTTAGAACTTAGTGATGAATGTAGTTTAGATGTTCAAAACTATTTATTTTTGTTCTATGTCAAGTTGCCTTCACATTTTGTTGATCTAATTCATGCATGCAAACTTGAATTTGATGATATCACAAATTTTCTTGTGAATTGTGAAAAGTAGGGTACATGATAGTGATATTTTTGTTACATTCTCAATTTATTTTCTTCTAAGTAGGGAATACTTAAAAATACTTTGATAAAGAATAAGCTTTAGACATAGACAAGAATTTTAGAATGAGTGTTAGGTAATCCAATTGTGCTAGGATGTTTGTGTGGTTTGAAATGAGATGTAAATTGTTGGTCTTTTGATTCCTTATATGCAAGTGTAAATGCAAGGAATGAATTTTTATATGATGACTAGTTAATTAGATCATTAGAATTAAATGTGATGAATATTTTTCATATACAAACATAACATCAAATTGTAACGATTTTTGCATAGTCAACTTGAGACCAAAGTGTAAGGTGGGTTACTCAAATAAATATTTGGTTTTTATTTTGCACTTAAAAGGATAAATATTGAAGTTGCCAAGACAACCTTGTTCATGCAAACATAACATGGGTCAAATAACTATGTTTGATTTGTGTCTGGTAAGAATGGATTATGGATAGGGATTTGATTAATGATCAAATCAAATAGATAAGCCAATTGGATTGGGATTGCATGTACATAAACACCAAGATAAGTAATAAGCGTAGAGTTAGTCATAAGAAAGGCTAGACATATAGGTAACTATGCATAAAAAGACACAATTTACAACTATATGCTAGATGAAACATTAATCAAATTTAAACCAATTAAATAAATGACAACTATATGCTAGATGAAGCATTAACCAAATTAAAACCAATTAAATAAATGCCAATTATATGATAGATGAAACATTAACCAAATTAAAATCAATTAAATAAATGATTAGAACTAATGATTGATGTCCATCCCTTTTTAAAGACCACAATTGAATTTTTACTCTGATATAATTTGATTTTTACATTCATATCCAAATTTATGATGCTATATAAATATTTTTATAGTGAAAATTATATATATATATATATATATATATATATATATATATATATATATATATATATATAAACTTCAAATAAGTAACGAGGGGACGTCTCTTCCATTTTATTCTCTAGAGGCGCGGGAAATAAAACATATGGAAATAAGTATTAAGGCTTAGAGAGTCGGTCAAAAATCATGTCCTTGTCAATTAGTAAGCATGTCGCAACTATAATAGCGGGTCGGTCCTGCATGCACGAAGGGCAGGGTGGTGCGTACAAAAAGACAAGACAAGGAAAGATTGATGTGGTTTAGAAATGAGCGTGGAAGCCCATTGGTGATGTTTGAAAGATATCGTTGCAGACATGGACGGTTGACTTTGTTTCCTTCGATAATCTATGAAGAGCCTACACGTGAAGCTTTTGGTTTATTTGGAGTAGATTGGTAGAACACGTATTCAAGATTTTTAATGCACCTTCCTTTGATGTTTCTAAGCACAAAAAATGCTGCCCTTTTGTGGTCCTTGAGAGAGATTTTAGTTGAAAGGAAAGCTAGAAATTATCACATTTTTTTATAGCAATAATTGAGATGTTTTTGTTGAACAAAGACACGAGTAAAACAAAGATATATATGGAATTTTATAATGGAGATGCTTTTTGTTGAATTTAATCTATGGAATCTCATAATGGAGACGCTTTTTGTCAAACAAAGATATGATCAAAATTATAGATGGATTTGAGATTTGACCTACTCGAGATGTAGACCTATAACTAAGTGGGAGGTACAATAAGGTACAACTTGTCTATGTATATTTTTGTATTAGCTAATAATGTGTTTGACATTATTATACATGTCAGTGGGTCAAAAATAAAGAAGGGAACTTGGAGTCAGTTTATCAGTTGTATAAATCAATAGAAATGAATAAAATATTTGTTTCTATAGTAAAGATTGTTTTAGTTAAAATACAAGAATCAATTGGAAACATGTAGATTAATGATTAATATTCTCTACAATGAATCTTAATGTGATGTTCATTTTCCTTTTAAAAATATCTTAGGGAAGTAAAAGGGTTAATATAGTTTTTAGATCATTCAAACCCATTATCAATAATAGATATATAAATTTTATCTTTATGACTAATTAATTTAGGTGCTGCCATAATAGTGGTTTACACTTTCTAGGAGACCTCAAGTTTTGCTGAAATCACATATTTTTAGAAAATATAATGATTTAAACCTTGAAAAGTTCCATTTAAAGGATTCCAATTGAAGATGGTTTGATCAAACCACCTTAGACCAATCCCCCTTGGATAGAACCCCGCTAGTTTTAAACCATACCTATAATGAAGTCTCATTTACACCTATCAAAATGTTGATAAAAAACCACTTTTGATTTACCTTTTAGGGGATCAAATGAATTCATTTAAAATTTATTTTTTCGTAAGTATGTAGTCCGTACTATAAGCTTCCAAAAAAGTATAATTTTAATTAAATTTAATTTGATTATTATATTTATTTTTTATTTCTTGTGAATGTAGGTTTTTCACCAAAAATTAAGGTCTTTGTTCTGCACGTGGAAAAATAACAGATTATCAAAAAAAATTGAAAAATATGAGTGCACCAGATATTGAAGTTCTTGATCCAACAAAAAAAGAAAAATTAAATTTCAATACATACAAAAAAAGTTACACATTATACGGTTGCCTATGTCTGATTCTAATTGGTTTGACTTCGAAACTTGATTAAGGAAAAATATATTCAATAAAACACTATGAAACCAATTGTAAGCACTAGATATCATAGATGCAAATCTAAATTCGAAAAAAATAGAATTTTATCCTTCTTGGAAAAATAGTTATGCATTATACAGTGAACGTCACTCCTTAAAAATGATGTTTACTAGAAAAAATAGCTTTCGAAGGAGATGTAAAAGGAAGTGCAATCTAAATTCCATTTTTAAATATATATATATATAGATTCTACAAACAAAATTTCACAAATCACTAGTTTGCATCATCTTCAAATTCCTCACAGTTTAGTCGCTATAGGTGCCCAAAAGTGAAGATTTAGTTATAAAAAGTTATTTCAGTGTCCAATTTGGCCAAAAATTGTAAACCAGTATTGTGGGATCACCTATCTATGTAATATAATAAAAAAATTGAGTGTTTAATATAGTAGAATAATTAAATAATGTGTGAAGTATAAGTGAATAAGCTTTTTAAATGTATGATTCAACAAAGTAATATGTCAAAAAGTCATGTGTTAACTCTTAATCATTTTCTTTAAATTTAATTAAGATAGAGGTGGTTTTGACTAAATAGATGTGACATCTAACTAATGTTATCAAATATTAATGGATAAGTGATAACACTTAAGTACTTTATGTTAGATTATAATGCAGGACAAAAACTCCTCTATTGTATCAGCACAACAAAAGCACAAATTTTATGAACAAATATTCTGCTATAGCGAAACAATCGATTGTATTGACAATTTTGTTTGTTAATTTGTTCTTAATTTGAATCTATACTAGAGAGAAGAAATCAAATTCCATTTTTTTCTCAAATTGTCACAAGTATACACGTTTACTGATATCCACAATTACAATAGCATCACAAATTGAATTCAATTTATTTATTTTGTACATTATTAATTTTGCAAATTCAAAATTTGTTTACTCCATAATGTTCTCCTCACATATTCATACCTCATTTTCATCTTGGCATGACTTGTACTCACTCAAATGTAGGAAACTTGTTTTATTGCATTTCAAAGTTTATTTTCCATATCATATGGCATGACTCCTTATATGTACACTTCCTTCACTCTATGCAACATCTTTGAAAACTCTTAACTCTTCCTCTTAATTGATGCACGGCCCCCTAATCTTATTTTTATTCAATATTGGTACTCTTTCTCCAAGATACCTTTCCCATTACCATTTTTTTGATGGCAACATTAACCTTCCACTCCTTGAGATATTTCCACTCCTTCTTCTGAAACCTTTAACCTGCATAAACTGAAAGAGGGAAAAATGATTTTGTTTGTTTGTATGGGGGTTTTCCTCGATCAAATCCTAGTTTGGTAATTAAACCTTGATGGAAAGAAATAATGACAAAGGAGAAGAAAATGATGAATGGACACTTGTTTGTTACAACTCACCAAACCTTCGATGGTTTCCCTTAGATGACTGAAGTCAAACACATCACTCTAAGGATTGGTTTTTACTTGAATTAACTTGATTGATTGCTTGATTTGATGCCTAAATCACAAAGTTAGCTCCAAAACATGATATGAACACACACAAGCTTGAACATGATGATAGGATCTTGAATGCTATTGTAGATTACTAATAATGTTGTCCTTGAATGCTCTTGAAAATAATATTTTCCCTTGTAAATTTCACCTCTTTATAGATAATGTTGCTTATATTTGAATTGATAAAAATACTATGCATTTATAGGTATTTATCTAATTTCCCAAAAACTAGATTCCAAGAGCTGACAATTGCATATGAAATTTGAATCATTAAAAGACTGTAATTTTTTTTTTGAAATTTGGGACCTAGGACCTAAGGATGACCCATTCACGCTAGGATGAATGGGTCCTAGTCCAAAATTCGAAGACACATTCATTTTGGGGTGATTAAAATATTAATTGCATTAATTAAATATAGGTTCTCCTTTCAAGAAAACAGGTAAATTAAGGCTTTGGAATGCATAATTTAGAAAATTGGGATCTTAATTAAGTCCAATTAATTAAGGGACCCAAACATAATTTGAAATTGTAAATGTATACAATTTCCTACATTACATTTAGCTCCCACTTTAGTGAGAGTATGATCCCACGTGCAAACTCTCACTAAGTAGACAAATATGTGTCAAGAGAGGTCCAATTTTAAAAATGTTGGAAAGATAGGATGACAAAGATCAAGGAGGTGACCAAGCCCCCAAGATCTAAGAACCCATGGAAAACCAACATAAGGACAAACGTACACATATGAACATAAGATATGAAGCACCAAGACAAGATACACAAGCATACAATGTTAAAGCTAATGCAAAATGGAAAATGGATGGACTAGCAACTTGTATTATTCCACATGTCCATCAAATACTCTCAGAATGATGTAAAATCACTTATTAGAAACATCACTCCACTGGCAAGAAAGTTGTGGTATGCTAGGTGGCCATAAAATATGCTCACAACGGTTAGTGAAACTCGGTTCTCTACTAGGTAAGCCCCCAAAGGATGAGAAGCACACACTACATCTACAAGATGTGTACTCATAAAAACATGTGTCACAAGGCTGGAAAGCTAGATTATGCTAGACACTCATGAAAAATGATCAAGATACTATGCCATTGCTACACTAAATTCAATCTCTAAGAACAAAGTGAAGCAAGAAGTGCCAATTCCAATAGAAATAATGCTAATGTAAATGCCACACTTCCCATGATATATATGCTATCATTATTAAGAAGGGTACATGCAAACAATGAGCAGGGGACTATATACCACCCCCCCTAACCCCCTCCCCCCAACTTAAAATGTCAACATACTTTCTATGTTGGTATTTTAAGTAGAAAGAATGGGGAGAGGGGATCCTTGAAAAGAATGCATACCTCCAAAAACTAGTTATCCTTGCCCCCCAAGAATAGAGACAAAGACGACCACCAAGGACTATCATGTGTAGACACTAAAAATTGTCCTAAGGCCTACGACTCTTATTTTCCCCTTTATTTCCCCTTTCATTCTTTATAATTAAATAATTTTAATTATTTAATTAATTCATTTCTATCTTTATTTCTTCTTGATTAATTAAATATTTTTTATTGATTTAATTACATCACTAATTGAGTCCTCTTCTTTCTAAATTTAAATAAATTCTTATTTATCTAATTTTTATCTACTTTCCACTATAATTAAATAATTATTTTAATTATTTAATTATTCATTGGCCACCTAAATTAAATGTTTTTAATTATTTAATTTCTTCTATCACCTATTTATCCATGGCAATCTTATCTTTCACATCAAATCTTATCTCTTGACATCTCATTTAATCCTAGCCCTTGATTGAATTATTTCATAATTCAATCTCAACCCTTCATCCTTATCATTTTCCCTAATTTTTCCCTAACCCTAGTCCATACCTCAACTTTCAATCTTGGCCATTGATTAAGAGATCTTGTTGGAATCCAATCTCAACCATTCATTCAAATTCTTATTTTCTATAAAAGACCTTACGCTTGTCATTTTCGTTATCTACACATATTATTCAAGTACATGCTGCTAGTGTGAGACAACAATATTTAATATTTTGCTAGTCACTTGTCATAGGCTTATTATTGCATACTCAAATTTGAGGGCAATTATCATATTCAAGAAAAATTGAGAAGTGCAATGGAGTTGAATCAATGGTGGCATGAAGATGTGGTAATATTGTTTTGTGTTTTATGTCTTTATGCTTATTTGTGCTTCATTGTTTATTAGGGTTTGATTTATATGCTTTATTACATTAACCTTAATATTTTAGCCCTAATTACATTGGTGAACCGAACATCTAATTTTGGCTCAATATTTTGAAATTTTTTGAGGAATTTTGAAGTTGGATCCCTTTTGATGTAGGTTTTGTTAGCTTTTTGTTGCAGGTTTTGCATCATTGTGGGACAAAACCCTAGTTTTCAAAGATTTGGCCATATCTCTCAAATGGCTACGTCTTTTCTCACAATTTGTTTTTTATAGGTTTGGGATAATATCAAGAGCTTCCAATCCAAACATCATATTTTTTGGAGCTTTTTTTAATTTATTATAATTTTTTTGTTATTTTTCATGAAAAAACAATTTTGAGAGAAAATAGCAAAATTTTCAAATATTTTTACATTTCTGGAAAGCTCTATGAATTTTAGTAGGGGTCATTTCTTAATATTTTTAATTTGGATGAAAAATAATAAGACAAAAAATAGATCTTTTAAAATTAGGGTTTTACAAATATTTGCTTATATCTCACAAATGGTTGCAAATATTGTCACAAAAAAATTCCTATGGATTGGGGATAATGTCATGTGCCTTTGGTCAAAAATCAAAATTTTGGGCCCTATTTTGAATTTTTTAAATTTTTTTAATGATTTTTCATTAAAAAATATAATATTGGGTGCAAAATAGCAAATTTTTTAGATTTTGTTACATTTTTGGAAAGCTTTAGAAATTTGAGTAAGGGTTTGTTCTCTATATTTTTATTTTTGATGTAAAAAAACATTTCAAAAAATTGGATTTATCTTGACTAGCTACCCCTCTAATATTAGTGATCAATTATCTTGTTGGGGTTTTGGATTTGTTGTTGGTTTTATGAATGTGTAGAAAAAAAAACACTTCAAAGGAAAAATTGGATCAAGTGGACAAAAATTTGGAGCTAAATAAAGTCTAGGTGCACACATTCCCTCTTTCATCTCTAATCATTGCTTGTCAACACACTTCAATTTGGGGCTGAAAAAGAACAACTTGTTTGATCACACATTTGGATTTTTGGGTCTAAAATAAATCTTATTTGTTGTCACATCATTGAAATTGGGTTAAAATGAACCATTTTCTTCAATTAAACATCTTGACTTGGGGTTAAGAAGAACAAGTGCTTGAACTATTTTAGATACATTTCATTTTTCTAAAGGGAAATTAATCATTGCAAGTGTGACTCAATTGTGTGTGTCCTCCAAAACACCTCACTTGGTTCACTTTTTTCATACCCTTCTTAGGAGGCCTTCTTGGAGAACACACCCCTCCAAGGGATGACCTCAATCGAGTGTGAATCCAAAGACACGCTCCTTTGGGAGTTGAAATCTTGTCACTCTTGGCTAAGCATCAAAGAAATTTATACCTTTGGGAAGTGAAGGTGAAGGGTTGGTTACCCATTTCACCCAGCTATGTGGCAAGTTTTTTCTTTCAAATCATCCCTATTCAACCTTGTGCATCCTAACTTAAAACCATTGGCCAATCTCCCCACTTAAACAATTGCTAGGATTTTTCTTTTTCTTGGAAGTTTCTTCTTATCATAATCATTTGTATTACATCTTGCATCAAATCTTGTCTTGTGTGTGTGAATGTGTATTCAAGATTGAAATATTAATCAAGCAAGAAAAAGAAAAAATATAAATAAAAAGTAAAAAAATATAAAAAAAAATCCAAAAACATTAGAAACATTTCAAAAACAAACAAATATAGGTGTCCTCCAAGTCAAGTTATTCACATTATATCCAAGTCAAACTTGTAATCCTCATTTTCATCCTAGCCTTTGCATTGTCATTTAGACCTCACCATCATGTCTTCCATTGACCTTGGTTTTCTTTCTAGTTAAGTTGAATACTAATTGATTTGTAATTGTCAATACCAACAAGCCTTAGACTTCAAAAGACAATTCCTCCAATCCAAAAAGCAATGCCTTTCCTACCAAAAATCCATAAGTCCTAGTCATCTAACCACCTATCCTCATTATCAAGACTCACTTAACACAATCCATGCCATTAATCCACCACAGACATCCACTCATCACACTTATCCTAACCTTGACAAGGGAAGCCAACTTTCCACTAATCCCTTCCAAGTCTCCATGTCTTATCCTATTCATTCATCTATTAATATCGTACAACCTTCTATGTCATATCCTAGCTCTTCACCCACTAATCCAGTCCAAGTCTCCATGTCCTATCCTAGTCCTCCATCCATTACCTCCTTTCAATTTTCTAGTCCTTCATCCACCAATCCTTTCCCGGTCACTTCTTCCCAATATAAATTTACATCAACCATATAAATCCTATCTTTCTCATGGATTAATTGGTGCTGCAATTTTTTTCTTGGTAGGAACAAGTTATGATAGGATATGTACTCTTTTCCTTGATGAAATGGGATGAATCGCTATACTAATGCCTAAAATCTTTACTATGTTCAGTAGATTTTCAATGGATTCTCTTGCATTGTCAGGAATGAGTGGTTTTTTAGCAGAATTTATGATATTTTTGGGAATAATTACTAATCATAAATATTCTTTGACCTTTCAGATCATTATTACTAAAATAGCGGCAATTGGAATGATATTAACTCCCATTTATTTGTTATCCAAAAGCAAATCCAGAAGCAAAAATTAAACATCCCATTTATTTGTTATCTATGTTAAGTCGAATGTTCTATGGATATAAGGTTTCGAATGTCCCAAAACCTTATTTTAAGGATTCAGGACCACACAAACTTTTTATTTTGATCTGTCTCTTTCTACCAATCATAGGTATTGGTCTTTATCTCGATCTAGTTCTATTTTTACATAATGCTAAGGTAGAAGCTACTTTATCTCAATCTTTCTATTACCTACACTTGAGGATACATGTCAAGATGAAAACCTAAGGCATGTCATCATAATTTTGCCTTCATGTCAAGATCAAGGTAGTCCAAATTCAAATTTCATTACCTACACTTGAGGATACATGTCAAGATGAAAACCTAAGCCATGACATATTAATGTCACCTTCATGTCAAGATCAAGGTAGTCCATCCCATGATCCCATCCTTAAGTCCATTAAAAAGTCCTCTAAAATAATAATAGCATCCAAAATACACCTATCCTTGAAAAAGACTCCATTCCCAATCATGTCGTCCAATACAACCCCATCCTTGACCAAGACACTACCATTGACCAAGAAATCCAAAATGACCCACTCCTTGACCTTTATGCCATTCATGACAAAACACTTGAAGACACCCTATCCAAACTTTGAGCACATCCATTTCCCAAAATGAGACACTTGCCTCCATGGGACATAGATGATTTTCCTCTAGAACAAGAGTCTTATACTATGGACATATTTGCAAATGATCAAGCTATAGTTGAATTCATTGGACTCGATGATAATGACCATCAAGATGGTTTTGAAATTGAATTGGAAGCACCAATAAATCATCTGAATCTGACATGTCACAAAAACAGACCAAAGATGTCCAACATTTCAATGAAGCTATGACATCTTATCAACTAGGATCATCTATCTTTGTTAGAGCGGGCTTTCTCATAAATGAGAAGATTCCAAGTAATAATTTCCACATATAGAATGATGGGTTAGCATCTTGCTTCCAAAATGAAAAATACCCCATCACAAATAGAATTTTTTAGAACATGCAATATCAAGGCAAATGAATAGGCCTTAATGAGCAAGGAATTTGAGAACCAATACAATTTCATGAAAATTCTAGACATTAAGCTCTTGGCTATTCCTTAGTCAGAGAATATAATGATGTTAGTGGTACCTCCTTGATATTGGGGGAAACTTTATCTTATACAATCATCAAAATAGGGGCCATGATTAATCCTTGTCATAAGATTGTTTCCAACACTCCTTCCATCCATACCATAAATCGTCATTCCCAATGTTCTAAACCTTCCATTTGGAACCAACAAAAACAAAAGTATTACAAGTCAAAAGTTAAAAATAAAATGTCAAAGGCCATTGAATCAAACAAAAATCCAAGTGGAAAAATGAAGTTAAAATGGATCCCAAAGAAAAATCAATCAAGCAAAGAAAATACATCAAATCCAAAAGTCAATCAAAATGTGGAGCCACAAGAAAAGAGGACTCCCACATATTTAATAAATTTCCACCTCCTTCACAATCTACATCAAGTAAGGCATATAAAAGTGTTGGTTCCAAACATTATCTCAATCAAAATTCCAAACTTCATCACCCACCCTCCCAAGTTTGGAAAATAAAAAGTGATTCATCCAAATTTCCACACAACTCTTCCACATCTACCATCAAAAGTCATAATCCCACATCTCGCTTAAATTCCAAAATTACCATGTCACAAATCCATCGCATCATGACAAAAACTCTTTATCACAAGAACTCATATGGCACTCTATCGCGATGTGTGTATTTTGACAAAGCCAACTATAGTATCAAAATGACCATAATGACATCAATCAATTGTATGCAAGCGCTATGATCCTAACAAGGAAACTACTTCAAAAAGGTCATTATTGGAATATCATGGCACTAATCTCTACATCAACACTATCAATGGATTCATGACATTTAGTGATCAACTAAAATGTCAAGGCCATTCAGAAATATCAAAAATACAAAAAAAATGAAAAAAAAAATAGTAACGAAATTTTTTTTGTCTAATAGTGAAAACCATTCTTATGGAATTTTAGATAAGTACCATGATGAAAACCTGACAAATAGGAATCATGTGTAAGGACAATTATCTATGTGGACCATTACATTTGGGGGCAAGTCGTCTCATCTACCATACTCTTTCCATGACATTTCCTTATAAGGTTTCCATTTATCCATCTAAGCATTGGCCTTTCCATCCTTTGATCTTGATAACAACTAGTGTACAAACATAAATCGTGCTTTGGGAAACCTCTTGACATGTTTATCCTTTGGTCATATACTCATCATGAAACATCATGTAATTTCCTTCATATCATTATCTAGACCTAAATTATTCCTATTGTGTGAACCCCAATCCTAATACCTGCAAAACAAAAAGAACAAACACATTAGATTAGAAAATGAAGCAAGAATAAGGATTCCCCATGAAATCCATTAACATAGCTCAAATTAGGAAAAAGCAATGAAGAACACAATGAAATACAATAAAAGATATTGAATCCTAATTAAACTAGCAAACATATGATCCCATGGGGGAATTGGTGCCAATTTGATGTGAAAATTGGCCCTTTCCCAACTCCTATGATGCAAGATTGATGTACGTTGATGAATGTTGATGAGTGATCCACTTTTTTGATGAAGGATGAATGCTCCAAGCTAAAAAACTTGCATAACCTAGCTAAGATTCAATGATGATGGATGAAATTTGATAGTTATTTGAGCATGGTAACTTTGCATAATTTGTGGATGATCAAATGAGGAATGAAGCCTCTTATTTATAGATGAGATTGAAGTATGAATGCCCAAAATTGAGAAATGTGGGACTAACATTCAAACAATGGTAAGATGACATTTTCCAATCTATGAGTGGATGGAGGATGTGCAAGTTTTGAGGATTGTGCCAATAAATGCCTATTTTTGAATTTTGAATTTTGTTGAAATGACTTGCAAGAGGGAAGAAAGAAAGTATTGAATGCCACTTGGCTCAAGGAAAAGGACATGTAAGATGCATTAAATACTTTGTTGGATGTACATGTCAACTTGGATTTTTGAATTCAAACTTGAAGAATATTCCAAAAAGATGCCTTGTTGAGGAAAATATAGATTTAATAAATCAATTAAATCTATTTTCATGTGCAAATCGTAAATGTTAGAGGATGGGATATGATAGGAGATTAAATTAATCAAGGTTAATTAATTTAATGAAGGAGATTAAATGATGTGACAAATTTGACTTAAATTTGTGGATTTATTTAAATCAAATAATGAGAGGAAGGTGATAAGAGATTAATTAAATAAAGATTTTGATTTATTTAATTAAAAGAGATGAGTTAGATTAAACTAAATAAAGTTTTAATTTATTTAATTTAATAGATAAACTTTAGATATTTAATTAAATAAAATTGATTATTTAATTAAATGGGGATAATTAGATCAGATGATTGATTTAATTATCAAGAAGAGATGACTTAATTAGATAAAATGATTTATTTAATTAAGGGAAGTAAATTTGATTAAATGGTTAGATTGAGGGATGATTAAAGATGAAACAATGTTAGTAGTCAGGATCAGATGCATAATGTCAATTGATATATTTTATGTGTCTACATTTTGCTCCTCTTTGAAGCAATGCACTTGTTACGTTGGTTCAAAGAATAAATGATCTCAATCAAAGCCAAAACAAATTGTTATTTAAAATCTTGCACCACTGCTACCTGGTGAGAGAAAACATGCCAATATATTGCCCCCTTAAGAGATTGGATGAAAATTTCAATTTTTGGGTGATCTCACGAAAAAAGAGGACAAGGTGCCCGATAGGTCTGAAAAGGGCTCCAGGAGGAAAAAATCATGTCTAAATGCAATAAAGAAATGTAAAACAGTCCTCAACTGGATGAAAACAACTTCAAGGGTCCAAAACCCTAGCAGGATAGCCCATCAGGGTGAAAAAACCCTAATTTTCAAGCTTAAAAGGGGTATGAGGGTTCACTTTCAATTCATTTCCACACACAGCTATCTAGCAACCCTGAGATTTGAGCTTTGACCTCCTGACATTATGGTGCAATGACAACTCCTGATGCACATCTCCAACTGAATCCGGACGTACTAGTAGCCACCCAACATTGGGGTATTGGTAAGTGATCCTTACTTGAGCTCTATTTTTCATTTTTAGCATTCATTTAATGCTTTCAAAGTCAGTCCTTCTGCAATGGTGCTATATAGCACCACTAAGAAATCAAACTACGCCACTTGATGTCAAATTGAGCTATGGTGGTGGAGCTTGGATTTTGAAAATAAACTCCAAATTCTAACTTCGAGTTCATGGTCAGCAAGGTGATTTCTAAATTGCAATGCGGTGGTCCTTTATCTTTTCAAAGTGTGTCATTGGGAAGGAAAGTGCATTGCGGCAGTGTGCTTTTAGAATTTCGCGCCCTAGCATCAAAGTTTGATTAAAAATCAAACTATGACACCTTCACAGATTGTGACATTGGAGTGGTTTCTTGGATGCTCAGCAAAGAGTTTTTCAAAAAATTTAACATGATGACCCTTCTTGATGCAAGATGCGGCGAGGGAGCTCTACTCCCGAGAGCACAGGTCACAAGATTTGTTCGATTACTTGCAGAACTTGAGTGATAGAGATCATGATTGACTATAGGACATGGGGCTATGGTACATCACCTAAGTAGTGCCCATTCGCACCCACCTAGGGATGATGTTAGTGCTTGTCGAGAGATGGCACAACAAGACCTCTTCATTCCACCTTCCCACCGACAAGGCCATTGTCAGCTTGGAGGATGTTTGGCATATCTTGAGATTGCCAATTCATGGTTGGAATATCATTTTTTATATGGATGAGGGGCAGAATGCCCGCCACAGAGTCCTAGCCATGAAGGAAATCGTTATTTGTGAGGGGAAGATCAAGCTTGAGTGACACAGGGCCCTAACACCTCCCTTATGCATGGTTGTTGCAACCATTATTTCGAGTCTTGTTGCCCCAGATAGATGAGGCTAGTACTTTAGTTCTGGTTGGGGACTCTGCTGGGAGCACATTGTTCATGATAGACTAGTCCATTTTTCTTGGAGGACGGTGCTTCTTTCATCTTTATAAAGGGATCTTCACGAGTATGTCTACCTTGATGATAGAGCACTTGGAGTGGGCGTGACACTTCACCATGTATGGGCATGGGCGCACATTGATGTCCTTTAGTTGTAGGTTTTTGCAGTTCCGATGATGCCAGACGATCCCTTTGTATGGCGCTACAGAGGTGGTGTGTCCTTTACACACATAGGTGAGCATAAGTTTCCCTATTGGAGGAGGGTACTAGACGAGATGTAGGTATTCACATGTGACAACCGTACCTTGGTCAGTTCGGATGGGCTAGTGATACAGATCAACTTTTCTTTTCCCATTAGGACTGTCTCATGCAGGGGCGAGAGCATATGATGATTGAGAGATATCTGCTCAGGCACATGCAGCATCAGTTTGGTGAGCCCTAGGATTGGCTTGATGATAATTATGTGGTCATCTTTTCTTGCACCATGTCTGATGAGGGCACAGCCCGAGACAAAAAAAATAACCCACAAACAAGAGAATAATTTTATTATTCATAAAATGGAGCTTCTTACATGCAGAGGATCTCAAATCCCCAAGTTCTACAACACATGCAAGCTACAGAAGGCTGCAGAATAACCCTTTCGCAATATGCAAGCTTGTCCCCAAAAAGTTACCCAAAATTAGAAACCCACCCATAAATAGAGCTCCTCATTAGTTTGGAGCCAAAACAACATTCAAATTTGAGTTTAGGTGGTTTGGCACTGAAAATTTACAACATGAAGTTCAAATTTCAAAAGAGCATTTGCAATTGTATCTTCTAGAAAGTGCGCCAACTTCCCGAGACCATAACTTTTGATCTGGGACTCTGATCCGCGAACCGTTTGAACCATTGGAAAGGTCTTGAAGTCAATAACACACTCAAAATTTGCTACACTAATTTTAGCAAGTTTTGGGGCCATTCTAGGAATTCTAAGTGCCTCAAATCTAATTCAGAAGATATTCAAGTGCAAATATGGGAAACTAAAACTGCAATATCTTCCAACCCAAGAATAGAAAATAAAAACCGTAAATTGGGAATTTCATTATGATGAAAAGGGTATCCAAAAATGTAAAAATATATAAAAACCAAGAAACTTAAAATTTAACTATTTTTGGGTGATGCAAGATTGCCCTTACACCACTGGATGCTCCTGCATCAGACACCCAGGGTAATTTGAGAAGTGACCCCATCACATCTCAGATGGTTGAGGAAAACTAAATCAGTCAACCACTACCTTAGATAGCCAGGATGAATCTTCTACAGGCCTTCCTCTCCATTTCACCAGATATTCTTCATACTGCCTATTTCTGGTACTCCTTCCTACATGACTATCCAAGATTGCTTCAATCTCCTCCCTTTCTGAAGTAGGTGCTGGAATTCCATACTACCCTATTGCTGGTACTTCCTCTGTTCCACCTTCATGATACTCTATCAAATCTAAAATGTTGAACATAGGGGAAATGTTGATTCCATCAGACATCTCTACCTCATATGCATTCCCTGAATCATGCTTCTTCAAAATCTTATAGGGACCGAATTTCTTCATCTTCAATTTGTTATAGGTTCCCATGGGAACCTTTCTTTCCTCAAGTGGACCATTACTTCATTGCCAATCTGAAACTCCTTATTCCTCATTTTCTGATCTGCCTTAGCCTTATATTGCATATTCATCTTATTAATGTGTTTCTGTACCTTCTCATGTATATTCTTGATGTGTTTTGCAAAATTTTTGGCTTCAACACTTATTTTCTTCTCTTGGTCCATCTTCCTCAATTTTGGAGCTATTCTGGGGCTACCTCCATACACAATCTAGAATGGTGATCTACTAGTGCTTCTATTGACAAAATTGTTGTAAGAAAATTCTGCTTGGGGTAAGATCAAGTCCCATCCCTTGGGTTTATATTCTACCAAACATCTCAGTAGGTTACCCAGACTCCTATTAACAACCTCTGTATGCCCATCTATTTGTGGATGGTGTGCAGAACTAAACTTCAACTCTGTCTTCAACTTCTTCCACAAAGTCCTCCAAAAGTACCTTACAAAGTTGGTGTCACGATCTAAAACAAAACTCTTTGGTAGACCATGTAGCCTCACCACCTTTTTGAAGAACAAGTCGGCAATGTGGACTGCATCATGGGTCTTCTGACATGGAATGAAATGTGCCATCTTCAAAAACCTATCAACCACCACAAAGACTGAATCATTCTCTCGTTGTGTCCTTGGCAAACCAAGAACAAAGTCCATACTTATATCCTCCCATGGCCTCTCTAGTACAGGTAAGGGCTGATATAAGCCTGTATTCTAGCTCACTCCTTTAGCCATCTGACATACCCTGTAGCTTTGTACAAACTTCTTCACATCCTGTGACAACTGAGGTCAATAATAATGCTCACTGATAATGGCAATGGTCTTATCCCCACCAAAATGTCTTACCATTCCTCCACTATGCTTCTCCTTTATCAGGTTCTCCCTCATGGAACTCCTCAGGATACACAATTGACTTCCCTTAAATAACATGCCATCATAGATTATGAAATCTAGCCACTTTGTCTTGTCCACTGTAACAGGTTCCTTGCAAGCTTTCCAAGCCTCTGCAAAATCAAGATCTTCTACAAATAGTGTCTTGAGTTCATTGAACCCAACCACTTCAATCTGCATCTTTGTCATCAATGTATGCCTCCTACTTAAGGCATCTGTAACCCTATTTGACTTCCCACTCCTATGTTTCAAAACAAAGGTATAACTCTGCAAAACTCTACCCATTTCATATGCCTTTGATTTAATTTTCCCTGACTATTTAGGTACTGCAAGGCCTGATGATCAGTATATAGAAAAAATTCCTTCGGTAACAAATAATGTCTCCATTTCTTTAATGCTTGAACTATTGCATAAAATTCTTGATCATATATAAAATACTTTCTCTTGGCATCATTTAACTTTTCATTGAAATAGGAAATGGGCTTACCTTCTTGGCTCAACATGGCTCCAATGGCACAACCACTGGCATCACAATCCACTTGAAACACCTTGTTGAAATCTGGGAGGGCTAGAATAGGTTGCTCTATCACCTTTTGCTTCAACAGTTCAAAACTTTTTGTTGCTCCAGTGCTCCACTTGAATTCTTTTCTATCCCCTCTCAT
Source organism: Sequoia sempervirens (assembly GCA_007258455.2). Taxonomy (NCBI): domain Eukaryota; kingdom Viridiplantae; phylum Streptophyta; class Pinopsida; order Cupressales; family Cupressaceae; genus Sequoia; species Sequoia sempervirens. The sequence goes on along the minus strand of VDFB02086081.1, from coordinate 352,631,936 downwards.
TGTTTCAGTTAGGGGTCCACAAATACTACTGAAGTTTCTAATGAAATTTCTATAAAAGCTAGCCAAACCATGGAAAGATCTCACCTTTGTAGAAGTTCTTTGGGTAGGCCATTCCAAAATAGCCTTCACCTTCTCTGGGTCCATCTTAAGACCTTCTGTTGAGACAAAAAACCCCAAGTACACTAACTCCCTCTTCACAAAATTGCACTTCTTTAGATTAATCAACAGTTTCTCTTCTTTTAACTTCTCAAAGGCTCTCCGAATATGCATCAGATGCTCATTCAATGTCTTACTGAAAATCAAAATATCATCTAAATACACAATAAAAAAACTTCCCAAAAAATTATTTTAGTACCTCATTCATGAGCCGCATGAATGTGCTTGGTTCATTGGTTAGCCCAAAAGGCATGACTAACAACTCGTACAAGCCCTCTTTGGTCTTGAAGGCAGTCTTCCATTCATCTCCCTCTCGAATTTGGATCTGGTGAAATCCACTCTTCAGATCAATCTTTGTGAAGTACTAAGCTCCACTCAAACAGTTCATTAGGTCATCCATCCTTGGTAGGGGAAATCTATACTTGATTGTTATCTTGTTTATAGCTCAGGAATCTATACACATCCTCCACTCCCCGTCCTTCTTTGGTGCTAGTATTGCAGGTACTGCACATGGACTCAAACTCTCCTGTATCAAACCCTTTCTCAACAACTCTTGAACTTTTCTATTCAACTCCTCATTTTCTGCTGGAGTCATTCTATGAGCTACCTTATTTGGCAAACTGGCTCCAGGAATCAAGTCAATCTGATGACTGATCTTCCTTAGTGGTGGTAAACCCTCAAGTACATTATCAAAAATAATATCTTGAAACTCATCCAACATCCCAGAAACTTCATCTGGAACCTTCTCACTATCCTCCTTACTCACTCTAGGAATCAATGCATAACACACATGCTCATGCTTCATACCTTCTAAAATTTTTCTGCCATCTACATAACAAATTCTACCACTACTATATACCTTTTCTTTGGTCTCCTTCAGGGGTTTCAACTTGTGACAAACCCCATACTTCATTAAGGAATAAGTGTTTGCATGGCCATCATGTATAGCTCACCTATCAAACTGCCACGGCCTCCCCAACATGTGACATGCATCGATGGGGATGATATCACATAGTACCTCATCATGGTAGCTCCCGATCTTGAACTTTACTAGGCACTGCTCATTGACCAAAACTTTGTGGTCTTTCTACAACCAGGCAATTTGATATGGATGCGGGTGCCTTTCCCTCTTTAGCTTCAACTTTGTGACCATCTCCTTTGACACTAGATTATCAGTGCTCCCACCGTTAATAATGACATCACAACATTTTCCTTCACACTTGCACCTTGTGCGAAACAGATTCTTCATTTGTTCTGGTTATTTTTCCTCAGTCACTAGGGCTCTCCTAATCACTAGGGTTTCTCCCCTTTCAACATCATCTGAATGTTCAGATTGGGCCTCCTCATCTGCATGCCCAACCCTTCCATGACCTTCTGGCCTTTTGTCTGCCCTTCGTTGGTGTTGTGGACATTCATAGGCTCAATGCCCTTCTTCACCACACTGGAAACACGTTCCTCTGAAACCACCTCTTCCAGATCCTTGTCCATATCTGCCTCGTCCTCTACCTCTTTGATCACCACTGTTTTGATCACGAGGGTGGTAGAAGTTGTCATTCCTTTGGCTTTGACTGGTACCCACATCTTCACTTTTCTTTTCATCATCATTTCAGCTTCCTGAAGGTCTTCCATTGCCCCTTCCGCTTTGACCTCCTCATCCTTTTTGCTTTCCATCAAATCTCTTGTTCGACTTCTCTTCCACCTTTAGAGCAAACTGATACACATCCTCAATGGTGGTCATTCTGACTAGGCTTAACTCCTCCTGAATGTTTGGTTGTAACCCATTAAGATATCAGGCTACCTTCTTCTTATTGGCCTCTATGTGACCCATTCTGATGATTATCTTGTGAAAATATTTAGTATATTCTTTCACAGATCTTCTTCCTTGCTTCAACCCTTGCAATTTCTTCAACAAATCTAACTCGTAGTCCACTAGTATGAACTGCTTCTTTAGTTTCTCTACCATGCGATCCCATCTGGTGATATTGCCTTTTCCTCTTCGATTTCTTTCCAACTGGACCTCTTTCCACCAAATACTGGCATGGCCCTTCAGCTTCATTTTCACAAGCTTAACCTGATCTAGGTCCTCTATTTCTTCATACTCAAAATATTCTTCTAGCTCGTTGATCAAATCGATCAACTCTTCTGGGTTCAGACTTCCAGAATAACTGAGGACTTTTGCTTTGGGTCTTTTCCCAATCTTTGAAATGGCCCTTATTAGCTACATTTGCTCTTGATCAATTGCTTCTTCTTCCTCTTCTACATCTGAACCTTCTTCCTCTCCTTCATCCTCACTTTCCTCCCTTGGGTTTAACCCTCTTCTCAACTGCTCTTGTAACACATCAATCTATCTCTGGAGGGTTGCCAGTGCATCTCTTCCACCAGCATTTTTGCTGCCTCGACCACCTCTGGCACTACCACACCTACCAGGCATCACTCTTGGAGGCATCTATCTTGACGTCGACCCACAACCATGGTCCTGGTGTGAACTGCCTCATAATCGGTGATCTATCCACATACTGAAGAAAACCTGCTCTGATACCACTTGATGAGGGCACAGCCCAAGACACAGAAAATAACCCACAAAGAAGAGAATAATTTTATTATTCATAAAATAGAGCTTCTTACATGCAGAGGATCTCAAATCCCCAAGTTCTACAACACATACATGCTATAGAAGGCTATATAATAACCCTTTCGCAATATGCAAGCTTATCCCCAAAAAGTTACCGAAAAATTAGAAACCCGCTATAAGTAGAGCTCCTCATTAGTTTGGAGCCAAAACAACATTCAAATTTGAGTTTAGGCAGTTTGACGCCAAAAATTTACAACATGAAGTTCAAATTTCAAAAGAGCATTTGCAATTGTATCTTCTAGAAAGTGAGCCAACTTCCCAGGGCTATAACTTTTGATCCAGGACTCTAATTCGTGAACCGTTTGAACCGTTGGAAAGGTCTCGAAGTCAATAACATGCTCAAAATCTCCTATACTAATTTTGGAAAGTTTTGGGGCCGTTCTGAGAACTCTAAGTGCCTCAAATCTAACTCGGAAGATTTTCAGGTGCAAATCTAGGAAACTAAAATTGCAATATCTTCCAACCCAAGAATAGAAAATAAAAACCATAAATTGGGAATTTCATTATGATAAAAAGGGTATCCAAAAATGTAAAAACATCTAAAAACTGAGAAACTTGAAATTTAACTATTTTTGGGTGATGCAAGATTGCCCTTACACCACTGGATGCTCCTGCATCAATGTCATAGGTTTCATGGGGGCGATATATTCCTACCTCAGAGGCCATTGACAGTTTTAGATAGTTGGTGGCTTGGCCTTGGGCCTACGATCAGGGGCATGTAGATCCAGGTGTGACACAGACATACAAGGATTGGTTCTAGCCTTCCCTATGATTGACATTTCTAGGTGTAGTCCCTGATAGATGGAGGCCGAGAGGATGAGGATGGAGGGATGGTGCATGACAGGACCAGCTAGCTGGGCCTCCAGTTCAGCCAAATGTACAGATGCAAAATGAAAAAGAGGTGTTGGTAGGTGTACCACCACAGGCCGAGGATCAACCTCAGGTACAACCTCCATGAGCACAACCAACAATGAAGCTAACAAGGTAGGTCGATCCCCAAGATACATTGATTGCACTATTGCAAGCCTAGGTGAAGACTTTGACAGGGGAGAGAGATCAGGCTAGGACCGAGAGAGATCAGATCAAGGCTAAGAGGGATCAAGCCATACAACAGAGATAGGCCGCAGAGCTACAGGTAGCTATAGAGCTAGGTCAGAGACAACAATTGGAGAGCGTGGTAGCCTCCTCCTAGAGTAAATTATTCATTTAGTCCTACAGGGATGTCACCTGAGAGGCCGAGTATTACTGGATGCATTATCATGAGGCCGTACCCAGAGCAACATAAGTCCCAGAGTACTTGCAGTGGACCAGCCACAAACCAACAAAGAGTCACAGTGACAAGGGTGAGAGCAGCATACAGGGGGGTAGACCTTGATCAAGATGATACTTTTGTGCCTTATGGGCTCCTTTTTGATAGCCTGATGGGCCTTTTGTACTGTTTGACATACATGTATAGTGATCTGATTATTTTGTACTATAACAGTTACATTATTGATGATATATATATGAGCCGATGATGATTTTGATGTGATGTTATGTGTATCATTTATTTATGCATGAGCAGATGATTTTATTTCTGTATGTTGTGCAATGATGTTTATGATGTTATATGATGCTTTTATGGATGTATTTATTTCTGATGATATATGCATTATGTAATGATTATGACTAATAGATCTATATTATGTCGACTTATGATATGCAGATGTCTTTATGTGATGTGTAATGATGTGAAATGATATGATATACAATATGCAATATGCAAAATGATATGTGAATTATGCTTAAAAAATGAAATGGTTATGGATGGATGTACGCTTTGCATGTAATGGATTTTGTATGTTCCTATTTATAATGATGTGGAATGATTGATGCAATGAAATGCAAAAAATGATCATGATGCTATTTATGAGATGACATGGATGATTAATGCAATGTGAATGCAATGGTCATATTTTGTATGATAATGATGCAAATGAGATAGTTTTAAGATGCTTACAATAACACATATTATTATCCTAAACATATTAAATAATAATGTAATGTATGTGATGCATTTAATGTGATGTACTATATGCAATGATGATGTTCTATGCAAAATGAGCATAATGTGTGAGATAACCTTATGATGTTAATGGGTTATCTATAATGCTTATGTACCTACTATGTATGATTATGCAATAAATGACAATATGAAGTGACTATGAAATGCTTATGCACATGAATGTTATGCAATGATTTTATGTGATAAATGCAATGTGATGTAATGTAATAAAAATGGATGCAATGTAGTGAGAAAGGGATGCTAATTTTTTGGAAAATGCTTATAATGCCATTTTTATGCAATGCATGTGTTTCCTATATGATACATTTATGTAATATGCTAATGATTTGTGGATGCAAGATCGATGACGATGATGATGATGATGATCAACTATCATAGTACCTTGTTAGTGCAATGAGCAAGAAGGACTGAAAGAGAGGAAGTCATTTCAACAAGACACAAGATGATGAAAATGCAAATGATGATGATTACTTGTTGAGGAGTTGGGATTTTCAAAGGGCCAATTTTCTTATGTTTGATGATAAACATGGTATGATGTATCAAGGTATAGAAAACTAGGATGGCATTGTACCTAGTGTGATGGACCTTGACTTGACAAATATATAGGAGTATCCTTGTTCACATTTGACATACAAAAACCTTGCTAAGATGCACTTTAGAAGTTTCAAATACCTCCAACCAAAACATAGAAAGGTATAACTTATCAATGTAATAGCCAAAAAGTTTCCCAAAACCTCCTCTGTACATACCTAACAAATCAAGTATTCACCAAGGTTATATTACAAGAATGTCCAACAAGCACAACAGATAAAAGATAATGATCATTGCCCCATTCCTATTTCTCTAAATCCTCTTGTTCGGATATCATCGAGAAGTCCTTGGAATGAGCGCAATAAGATAATTCAAAATGATAAAGACCAAGTAAAAAAACAAGCTAATGTTCTTCAATACCGCTAACCAAAAGAGGATGTGTTTTTACGGATAAGAACCGAAACTATTGCCAAAAGATAATGCCTATTGTAGGAAGGATTCATCCTAGGACATGTTAGTGGATGGCGGCATGTCATTTCATTTTATCCAAAGTGTTATTTTAAATGATTGATATGGGACCAATTGGATGATAGGTTATCAAAATAAAAGTTGATCAACTTGTTTATGCACTGACTTAGACCTAAGACTTGATGATTTGAGTTTTCACTTTCAACCTGCTAAACTTGTTTTTGATTGTCTTACCAAAGATTGAGGATGACAATCATTTATTATGAATGATGTTATTGCGAGTGAAAGTGAGATGAGACAGATGGATTTTTTGATGTTTTTGAGATGTTTTGAGGCTATTTTTGAGATTTTTGCAAATATTTTGATATTTTGATTTTTCAATTTTTTGGGTTTTCTGAGATTTTGACCAAGAGACTAACCTAAAGACCTATCCTAGGGGCCTCAGGGGTTGATCAATAGATTAGCCTTGCCTATGTTATATACACAAAGACCACGCAGTCTAACTAATGGGTTGACCAATTTATAGATGATGATATACATGATGAGATGTCAGTTTATTATGACAGACTCCTAAAGGACTGACCTAAGTGTCTTGGGGGATGATCAAAGATAAACCTTTCCTACGTTTAAGGCTCAGAGACCCATAGTTCAACAAGATGACTTTGTTTTGGCTTTTTGGCTGACTTTTTGATTTGTTTTGTGATTTTTGATATGTTTTGATGTTTTTGGATTTTTTTTTTTCTAATGTTTTTGGATTTTTTGATTTAAGGAATTTAAGAACATACACAAATTCAATATGATAAGAACATTCCCCCAGCATGATGCAATAGACTAATCTGATAAAGGAAAGACAAGCTATTCTTGAGGATGGGTCTAGTTGTACTAGGAGGGATCATGATATGAAAATAGGACTAAGCTATGGTGTGGATGTGGGTGAATGGGTGATAGATGGAGATCTAAATGCGATGGATGATGGAAGCATGACAGATGGATGATGTAGAACAAGTCATAAAGATCCTAGTGGATGGAAAGTGCTTATTTACACAAGGCGCCTGTTTGCCAGGTTTTCACCAAGGTACTTGTCCAAAGTGCCATTGAAGTGGTTTTCACTAGAGGATGATTTTTCTCTTTACTATTTTTGATCCTTTTTCTGATTTTTTGGATTTTTTGCTTTTTTTATTTTTTTGTTGTCACCAAGATGCCTATTTGCTAGGTTTTTGCCAAGGAAACCATTTTTCAGGACATTTTTCTAATTTTTTAGATTTTTTGGTTCTATACCTTGAAAAATTTAGGCATAAAACTTTTTGAGATGAGAGTTATTCATAGGATCTTGTAGAGGTTCCCCTTCGGGTGTTGATAGCTGATATGCCCCTAATCTATAACTTGTTATGATGATGAAAGGTCCCAACTAATTGGGTTCAAATTTTCCTTTACTAATTGGGTTTGGGACATTCTTTTGATTCTCCTTTAATACTAGTTCTCTAACTTGGAATGTCTTGCTTTTGATTTTCTTATTCTATCTTCATTTGAGTCTATTATGATAGACTTGCAAATGATTCAAAGCATCTATACATCATTCATCCAGTAGCTCCAACTCATTTAGTCTTGATACTCAATACTCTTCATCTGTGATGAGGTTTTGTAGTGAAATCTTGAGTGATGGGAGCTCGATCTCAATGGGGAGTATTGCTTCTAATCTTTAGACTAGGGAAAAAGGGGTGGTACTAGTCGGTGTGAAAATTTTGGTTCAATAGGCCTAAAGGGCGGGATTAAGTTGCAAATGCCAATCACGACCTGTGCCATTGACTCTTTCCATGAGGATTTTCTGAATGGTTTTGTTTGTAGCTTCTACTTGGCCATTGCCTTGGGGATAGTATCGGGTGGAGAAGCGATGTTGGATTTTGAATTTTTCATATAAGTCATGGACCTCCTGATTCCTAAATGGTGTCCCATTATCTGAGATAATGGCTTGTGGAACACCATAGCAAAAAATTAGATAGCTCAGGATGAACTTTAAAATCTACTTCCTAGTTATATACATCATGGGTATGGCTTCCACCCACTTAGTAAAGTACTCCATTGTGGTTATGATGAATTTGTGGCTGTTAAATGAGGTGGGTGTGATTTTTCCAATGAGATTGAGTCCCCACTGTGAAAAGGGCCATGGTGTGATGATAGGATGAAGCTCTTGAGTTGAAGCATGGACGAGTTCCCCATACTGCTAACATTGTAGACACATTCTAGAATAGTCATGTGCTTCTCGTTCCATTCTAGACCAATAATATCCCATCCTCAATAGTTTCTTGGCTATGGTCATTCCGCTCGAGTGTGAACCATAGATACTGTTATGTACTTCAGTTAGAGCAATTAATGCCTCCTCAACATTTAAGCAGTGCAGTAGGGTTCCTTCTATGCTCCTATGATATAGGGTATCTCCTAGGATGATGAATCTAGATGCCTTTTTTACAAAGGTTCATTTTAGGTTTGAGGGTAATTCAGAAGGTATGTCTCCTATTTGAAGGTATGTGTAAATTTCATGGTACCAAGGATCACCTAGACCAACGATTTCGCACAAGAAGTTTGATTCTGGTACCTGAAATGTAGGCACAAGAAGCTACTCTATCAAGAATTCATATTTTGGAATGTTGTGGAGGATATCTAGTAAGGATCCATTTGTTGCCATGGTGGCTGATGCTCTATTGTTGGTTCTAGGAATCTGCTCAAATGTTATTTCAATGAAGGATTCTTTAAGATTCTCCCCAGTTTCTTGTATGGAGTGAGCTTGTCATCCTTGGTCTGGTATTCATCATTCACTTGGTTTATTATCAATTGGGAGTCTCCATATACTTTGAGAACTATAATGTTCCACTGCATTGCTACTCTAATACCTATGGTTAAAGCCTCATATTTTGCAATGTTATTGGTGCAGGGAAATTCTAGTTTGTATGACCTTGGTATGTAATCCCCTTGTGAGGTGATAAAGAAGATGTTGGATCCTAATCCATGCTATGTGTATGAGCCATAAAAGTATAGTTTGCAGTGGTTAGCTACATTGAGATTGAAAATAGATTCATCTGGAAACTCTGAGATGAGAGGATTTTTTGAATAGATTGGTGCTTCTGTAAGTTGATATGCAATGACTTGGCCTTTGATTGCTTTCTGCTCCACATATTCAATATTGTATTCTAATAGTATCATCACCCATTTGGCCATTATTCCTATGAGCATTTCCTTTGACAATAAGTATTTGAGAGGGTTGATTTTGGTGATGAGCTTTATTTTGTGTGCCAACATGTAATGTCTGAATTTTTGTGATGAAAACACTACTGCTAGGCATGCTTTCTCAATGAATGAATAGTTTAGCTCATGGCCAACCATTGTTCTATTGATGTAATAGATAGCCCTTTTTGTTCCATTTTCATCATGCTGAGCTAGGAGAGCTCTAAGGGATGCTATTGTTGTTGATACATAGAGAATTAATGGTTTTCTTGGAATTGGTGGCATTAAGACTGGTGGAATCAATAGATATTCTTTGATTTTATTGAATGCCTCTTCACACTTGGTATCCCATTTGTATGCTACTCCCTTGTGGAGTAGGTGAGAGTATGGGTTATATTTTTCTGCCAACCGTGTTATAAATCTTCAAATGGATTGAAGCCTGTCTTGGAGACCTCTCAATTGGTTTAATATTTTTGGTGCCTCCATCTCGAGGATTGCTTTTACCTTTGCTGGATCTACCTCGATACCTCTCATTGACCCTATATATCCTAGCAATTTTCTTGATTGTACACCAAAGACACACTTCTTTGGGTTTAACTCGGCCTTGTACTCCTCCAGCTTGTCAAAGATGGCACTTAAGGTTGCTATGTGATATTTTCTCTATCTAGATTTGGCTAAAATATCATCAACATAATCTCTGAGCATCTTATGGATCATGTCATGAAATATCAATGTCATGGCCCTTTGGTATGTTGCTCTTGTCTTCTTTAAGCTGAATGGCATCATATTCTGGCAATAAGTCCTCAATGGACAAGTGAAATCTGTCTTATGTTGGTCCACTTTAGCTATCATAATTTGATTATACCCTAAAAATTTGTCCATTAGTGTCATGACTCCTATTTTTTCAATACTAAATTTTTAAACCAATATTACTATGATCATTGACCAAAATATAATTATGTTGCTAAAATAAAGTTAAATAAATAGCTTATTTTAAAAATCAAGTTCATAGTATATATATACCTACACTCCTTAGATGTGATGAAGGAATTTATTTATAGTTAAGTAAATTAAAAGAAAATTTAAGAGGCAATAATGGAAGCCGGAATTGAGGGGGCGTTTAAGGAACCAATAATAACTGATTAGTTACATTATTGAAATCAATTATTGCAAAATGAATTGGGCATATTTGTCTTCCTCATCCCCTTCATTGTAGGTATTGGGAGTGATGCATCTCTTGTTATTACCCCATTTTGGGACACTTCCAAGGTGGTATTTTTTTTGTGATTTAGTTGAGCGTGGATGTGAATGAGGTAGTAGATGCTAGACACAAACATGACTAAAATAATTGATAATTCCTCTTCGTTAGAAGACACACCCAGTGACTCAAACCATGATGATAGCAATGAATACTTGAGAATCTCAGACTATGAACCAATCTCGTTAGAAAATCCAACCCAAGACAACAGTGTGGATTTACATAATCATAATAATGCAGATGTATTTCAATCAATTGATTCAATGGTTTAAAATGTAGGTAATGACACTACAATATCATGCAATGGTAATGAAATTCATGTATTTGGCAATGCAAATGGTTTTATAGAAGCAGGCATTTAAATGACCAATGGGTTTCACTCCAATCAAAGTAATGTAGAAATAGAGGAGGAGGAAGAAGAAGAAATGTTAAGAGAAGAAGCACAAATTGCACTAAGAGAAGCAAACAAGAAAGATGCAGAAAGGAGAAATTCCCATTTACACCCACAAACAAGCTCCACTATTATGAATTCCATGAGGTTTATTTCATTGTAGGGTTTCAGACTAGATTGGGCTGACACCATTCCTAAACATTAGTGGATCAATCAACTCAGAAGAAGATCCAGAGAGGCCCCTTCCCAAAAATAGGAACTTTATTAGTGAGTTCTTCAGAGGCACAAGCAACTTATGGTGTGGTGATCCTCTCATTTCTTGGTGGTCCTCAGTGGGGCCTTGCCATGGTTTGCACACATGCTCCTCCTCATGACAAGGTTTTCAACATTAACATAAGCACTTTCAAGAAACATGAAGGTGGCACAAGCATGTCCATTGGCCACTTGTTAGATCCTTTGAAAATGAAATATCAGGAAATGGGTAGAGGGTTCATCCAAGTTCATGAATTCAAGACGAATGTTCTTCTAGAAAGCCATCAACAATTTTGTCTGTAAGGGTTAGATGCATATGAGTAGCTTCTCAGCTTGTGCGAGGTTTGCTTCAAGGGTCCTTTCTCTATGCTTTACTTGAGATTCCAACCATGAGAGATTCTTGTTACCCACTAGGAATTGCATAGAAAAGGAAGTAATTAGGTATGAATTGTAGATTCTATCTTTCCATTCAAATGATTAGATATTAGTTAAGATCTTTTTCCCGTCTTCTCTGGATTTTTCCTATCTTCACAATTTTGGCCTCTTCATGATAGATTACTTTTCAATATGTCTCTTATATTCAAGTAGTTAAAAAGGTGCATATTATATGTCTTCAAGTATTAGGCATGAATCAAGTCTCGATTGTTGTACTTCAACATTATCATCTGTGGTATAAATAAAAAGTATAAGTATTTTACAATACAATGAGCACTTATCACATTAGATTCCTCAAATCAAAATAATGATGTGGAAATATATTGGTAAGCTTAGGTTTCTTTGCGACAATGTATGATTCATTTGAATCTCTATGACTTGAGTCATCAACATTTTCTAAATCCGTGTAGCTACATGAAATGGTATACAACAAGCCTACAAATTCAAGAGGTATCAAGAACATTCTTGTAGGCATCTTATTGGAACATTTTATAAGACTCCATTTATATAACATGAAACATAAATATTATTGTTAAGCATTAAATGTATTTATGTCAAGTTAGGTAATATCTATATTTCTCGTAGTACACTAACTAGTGTTTGGTTTTCAAGTTATGCAACGACATAGGGAAGAGATCTCTATTTCTTAGTAAAAGAACAATCCAAAGATATATGTTATTATGTATTCATTAGAATTCGTAATATGCATCAAAGAATATGTCATAAAGATTAATAATGTTTAACTCTTTCTTCTGGCTATTAATAAGTTGTCTTAAGTAGGGTGTATATAGGTATTTTATCTTTATTTAATAAGGATGTTCTTCAAAGATATTAATGAAAGGGAGAAAAGGTAAACATTTAGTTTAAAAGGAAATAAGGATTATTTTGTTATGTTTGATTTGTATTCAAGTTTTGACAGTGTGATAGGAATTACTAAAGTGTTTTGGGTCTTATGAAATGTTTATTCTTATAAGTTGTGATATTTTTGATTATCCAAGTGAGATATCTTGTTATTATTTTAAAGTTAAATAGGAGCAAGATGAAGTAAGAAGCTCAAGAGGATGAAGCGTGAAGAGAATGAAGAGATCAAAAATTAATTTATCACTCAATGATCTTATGGGAGGTGCTTCTATAATCTATTCATACAAGATAGAATTGGCATTTGATGAGGTATGTTCTTAACTATTCGTCACCTAATTTTTTTTTAATGAAAATGGTAACTACTTTACCTATAGTAGGTAGATACACAATGTTACGGATGGAACATTTAGTACATGTTTTTAATTGGTAGTTAGGTACAATTGTTTCCCAATACAATGCCTAAATGATATTCAAATAGGTGAATGATATCAATAATGGAATATGGCATCTAAAATATGGTATTGTTTAACCCATAGATAGTAGGAACCATGTAAAAGTAGTATTTGAATCTTTAGATGAATTGATTGAAGGATTAATTCTAACAGAATAAGTATGTTGAATGGGATGGATTTTCTTAATAGACAAATAGAAGGAAAATGAATAGGTCAATAGGTGGTATATGTTGTTTAGATTGAATGTGTAGATTTAGAAGAAGTGATTGATATGTTGAATTGATTGATTATGTTGGAAATATGGATTGAATGTAGATGTAAGATCACCTCGATTGAAAAGACATTGAGAAACTTATTAAATGTGCATTTATTCTATATTTCATCACTTGGAAGGAAAATTAGGAATCTCATTTATTAAAAACTTTAAATAGTGTTACCTTCTTATAAAGTATTCTTATCGTCATGGATGTGATAGTAACCCACCATGCCAAATAAATGTGCATGTATCATGTGTATATTGGAGCTAGTATACGTATTGAATATTTTTTAATTCAAGAAGTATTCTAGTCAAGATATATCATGATCAAGCAAGAGCGTAAGGCTAGAGTTTTGGTGAGTAACAATATCATTAAGCGATCATTCTCCATTCATGTATCTTATTTCTTATCATTTCAAGGTTTGATTGCAAAAACAAGGTTTGACCAAGGAAAACCCCTATTCACTAACATTTTCTTGCAGGTCTAGGTGGTGGACACATTGATGAGCAAGCTTATCGTGTAAAATCAACCTTAGAATGGTCAGTTATGTTGCACCTGTAAGTTATTCACTTTAAATAAAGATGAATCTCACTTAGACCGATAAATCACTTAGATGAGATTCTTTCGATTTACCTTGAATCATTGATATGCATGAAATTCCATTTGTATTAATAAGTGATTGTAAATTAATTAATGATTCCTCTTTATTTTTTGATTATATAATTATTTGATTCTATTAAATTAATTTGGAAATTGAGGATAATAGTTAGTAATTGAATTTTCTAGATCCTTTACATTTTGGTATCATTGAAATAGATGATTTGTTTATTGTATCATTGGAATAGATGATTTGTAACACCCTTAATTGTGTATGTGCATTGATAATGTTGTATGAAACTACTTTGAGTGTTTATGGATAACTCTTAGTATACCTGTTATGGATATATCATCTGTATGGATGTACTCCTATCTCCTTACTTGAAATGAATGTTACTCATTCACTATATTTTGTATGGAATGGAAAATTTCTATCTTTACATTTCGGTATCAATGCGCACAAGTTCAACACTCGGGCCTTGAGTCCTTTGTGCTTAGGTTGCATTGAAGTTTATGAACATGTTGTAATATATAGTGAACCCTAGTATGGGTGATTCTTTGATGATTAGATGGAATTGATTAGGAGTTTAGATTTAATTTAACTATGAGACCTCTTTACCTTAGTCATGTTTTTATAAGGATTTCTAGTAAGAGTGATGGTACCTAGTTGAAGTAAGCCAAGATGGATAACTAATGGTAATAACCTTTGAATGATGATTTGGAAATAAAAGTGAAATAATAAGAGAAATATATTATGAAGCTAGATCTCCCTGATGACTTAAAGGATGAATGAGTTTATGAGAGGAAGAAGGAAAATTACCTATGAAGTAAGAAAAATTGATAATAATGGATAAATATTTGATGAGCCTTCGCTAAGGTAAGCAACTTAAGAGGGATGTTTTAAAGGAAAGAAAGTTTGTATCTGAACTAGGCTTTGTGCAAGTTGATCTATGGGGTAACTCCTTATTCTTTTTGGTTATGGATGATTAGATAAACTTTTTTGATTGGTCTTACAAACAAGGTAAGAATGATTGATGTGATGAATCATGTATGCTTGATGGTCATTAGTACTAATGCACATGTACTATATGAGAATGATACTTGTGCAATAATGCACTTCTCATGCTCTGTGCACTAACACATCTATATGAATAATTGTATGCATATCATAGAAAATTATTGCCTTAACTATACCTATATCTATACTTGAAAGAGAAGCACTTGTTGTATTTATACTAATGCGAGTGATGCATTTTTCATATTATTTGTGTTCTTGTGTGAGTGATGCACTAGAGTAAGTTATTAATTCCTTTGAGTAGATGAGTGCTTGAGTAATGATTACATTCTTAATTTATGTGTGTGAATACACTTTTTATACTCATTGTGTTATTGGATCAAGTTATGATCACGATAACTATACTACTATAATTTATGCACATTTCAACCTTGGTGTGAGTGATGCACTTGTGTGGGAGATGCACTTACCATATTTATTGTATATAAAAAAATTTGAATGAATAATGCACATTGTATATAAGACATATTACATATTTGTGCAAGTGAGGTACTACAAGTAAATTTTGTATTCATACCCTATGCGAGTTAGACAGTAAGGGTTTATGCATTATTGTTTGTTAATTATTCATTCTATGTGCACTTGAGCATGCTATGTACTACTTTATGCAATTTTATTTTTCTTGTTGATGTGATGTGTGATAAATTTTTAAGCTTACCTTCTGGGATAGGATGTTGAATGTGGGTTAACAGAGAAGGTGATATTCTTTTCCAAGATCAACCATATTATTTTTTGTTTATATTCTTTGGCCAAAGCGAGCTAGACTATTGAAATAGATAGATAATGAACAGGCATCAGGCATGCATCGAGAGTTTCCCTCCTACCCTATTATTATTGGTTTCTAGGTGCCTCATGCAGGGCTGGGTGTTCTTTGAGTTAGGAAGAATCCTAGGGAAGTGTTATGCTTCATGGTTGGGTGGGAAAAGCACATTAACTATGTTCTTGACCTTTAGATTGTGGAAGACCATTGGGTTATGGCAACTAAAGATGGAATACACATTTTCTTTTCTTTATGTAATCCTAAAACTAGATATGTATCATGGCATGGATCACTGTATGGCTTGTTGGTCAATTGATGTAATGCACCTCTCTTTGATGAACTCATGTTGCTTTGGTAAAACAGTAAAGGATTATACATAATATACATTCATGGATATCTTTATTATAGATTGAGATCTACTTTTTGTTGTAAAAATTTAGTAACTAGTTGAATTAGTATTGAGTTCATGATGATCTACTAGGTTACTATTGTAATAAACTTGAACCTTTTACTTTAGAAATGATGACCTTTTTGTGAGAATTATCTTCCATGATATAGTGTTGAAACCTTGTGGACTTTTAGTGATCTTCTAATCTTTGATGTTTCTTACCATATTGATGATCTTGGGTATGTTTATAACTTGTTGATTTTCTTCTCTTTCATGTTACTGTCAAAGATGGAGATCTTGTTGAGATTGGTTTGAAATTTATAAATTGTTGAGATTTTTCTTTTTGTTTGCTAATGATGATAACAAGTAGTATGGATGCTTGTTTATCATCATAAAAGAAATTGTTCTGACATCTCGTGCAAGTAGGAATGTTGACAAAATGATCATTACTCTTATCTTTCTATTAGTAAATATCTTGGGATATGTAAAGGATTTGAATAAGATATAGTAGATTATATGAAAGAAATAAATTAGTTCCAATATTTTATTAAATACGGTAAATAGAGTGAAATGATGAAGCCATGAAGTGCTAACAAGGTGTGCAAGTGTATGAAAACTAGCCAAATGAATTTATGTAGCTAAGAACATACAGGTGCACAAAGCAACAACACAAATGTCAGGTGGGCTGATTTTGACATTAAGGTAAAATAGAATTAAAGAGGTATGAAATTTTATCTTTAGATAAGTTGATCATTAGGACGATGATTCTTTAAGGAGGGAATGATGTCGTGACTCCTATTTTCTCAATACTAAATTTTTAAACCAATATTAATATGATCATTGACCAAAATATAATTATGTTGCTAAAATAAAGTTTAATAAATAGTTTATTTTAAAAATCAACTTCAGAGTATATATATACTTACACTCCTTATATGTGATGAAGGAATTTATTTATAGTTAAGTAAATTAAAATAAAATTGAAGAGGCAATAATGGAAGCCAGACTAGAGGGGGTGTTTAAGGAACTGATAATAACTGATCAGTTACACTATTGAAATCAATTATTACGAAATGACTTGGGCATATTCGTCTTCCTCATCCTCTTCATTGCAGGTACTAGGAGTGATGTGTCTCTTGTTATTACCCCGTTTTGGGACAGTTCCAAGGTGGTATTCCTTTTGTGATTTAGTCAAGCATAGATGTGAATGAGGTAGACATGCTAGACACATACATGACTACAATAATTGACATTTCCTCTTCATCAGAAGACACACCTAGTGACTCGAACCATGACGATAGCATTGAATACTTGAAAATCTTAGACTATGAACCAATCTCATCAGAAAATCCAACCCAAGACAACATTGTGGATTTACATAATCATAATAATGCGGATGTGTTTCAATCAGTTGATTTAGTGGTTTAAAATATAGGTAATGGCACTACAATCATACAATGGTATTGAAATTCATGTATTTGGCAATGCAAATGGTTTTATAGAAGTGGGCCTTTAAATGAACAATGGGTTTCACTCCAATCAAAGTAATGTAGAAATAGAGGAGGAGGAAGAAGAAGAAAGGTTGCGAGAAGAAGCACAGATTGCAATAAGAGAAGCAAACAAAAAAGATGCAGAAAGGAGAAATTCCCATTTACACCCACAAACAAGCTCCACTATTATGAATGTCATGAGGGTTATTTCATTGCAAGGTTTCAGATTAGATTGGGCTGACACCATTCCTGAACATCAGTGGATCAATTAGCTCAAAAGAAGATCTAGAGAGGATCCTTCCCAAACCTAGGAACTTTATCAGTGAGTTCTTTAGAGGCAGAAGCAACTTATGGTGTGGTGATCCTCTCATTTCTTGGTGGTCCTCGGTGGGGCCTTTCCATGCTTCACACACATGTTCCTCCTCATGACAAGGTTTTCAACAATAACATAAGAACTTTTAGGAAACATGAAGGTGGCACAAGCATGTCAAATGGCCACTTCTTAGAGCCTTTGAAAATGGAACATCAAGAAATGGGTAGATGGTTCATCCAAGTTCACGAATGATGTGGAGATATATTGGTAAGCTTAGGTTTCTTTGGGAAAATATATGATTCAATTTGAATCTCTATGACTTGAGTCATCAACATTCTCCAAATCTGTGTAGCTGCATGAAATGGTATACAACAAGCCTACAAATTCAAGAGGTATCAAAAACATTCTTGTAGGTATATTATTGGAACATTTTATAAGACTCCATTTAAATAACATGAAACACAAATCTTATTGTTAAGCATTAAATGTATTTATGTTAGGTTAGGTAATATATATATTTCTCGTAGTACACTAACTAGTGTTTGGTTTTGAAGTTATGAAACAACACAGGGAAGATATCTCTATTTCTTAGTAAAAGAACAATCCAAAGATATATGTTATTATGTATTCATTATAATTCTTAATATGTATGAAAGAATATGTCATAAAGATTAATAATGTTTAACTCTTTCTTCTGGCTATTAATAAGTTGGCTTAAGTAGGGTGTATATAAGTATTTTATCTTTATTTTATAAGGATGTTCTTCAAAGATATTAATAACAGGGAGAAAAGGTAAACTTTTAGTTTAAAAGGAAAGAAGGATTATTTTGTTATGTTTGATTTGTATTCAAGTTTTGATAGTGTTATATGAATTACTAAAGTGTTTTGAGTCTTATGAAGTGTTCGATCTTATAAGTTGTGATATTCTTGATTATCCAAGTGAGATATCTTGTTATGATTTTAAAGTTAAATAGGAGCAAGATGAAGTAAGAAGCTCAAGAGGATGAAGCGTGAAGAGAATGAAGAGATTACAAATTAATTTATCACTCAATGATCTTACATGAGGTACTTCTATAATCTATTCATACAAGATAGAATTGGCATTTAATGAGGTATGTTCTTAACTATTCATCACCTAAATTATTTTTAATGAACATGGTAACTACTTTACCTATAGTAGGTAGATACACAATGTTACGGATGGAGCATTTAGTACATGTTTTTAATTGGTAGTTATTTACAATTGTTTCCCAATACGATGCCTAAATGATATTCAAATAGGCGAATGATACTCAATAATGGAATATGGTATCTAAAATATGGTATTGTTCAACCCCTAGATAGTAGGAACCATGTAAAAGTAGTATTTGAATCTTTAGATGAATTGATTGAAGGATTAAGTCTAATAGAATAAGTATGTTGAATGGGATGGATTTGCTTAATAGAAAAATAGAAGGAAAATGAATAGGGCAATAGGTGGTATATGTTGTTTAGATTGAATGTGTAGATTTAGAAGAAGTGATTGATATGTTGAATTGATTGATTATGTTGGAAATATGGATTGAATGTAGATGTAAGATCACCTCGATTGAAAAGACATTGAGGAACTTATTAAATGTGCATTTATTCTATATTTCATCACTTGGAAGGAAAATTAGGAATCTCATTTACTAAAAACTTTAAATAGTGTTACCTTCTTATAAAGTATTCTTATCGTCATGGATGTGATAGTAACCCACCATGCCAAAGAAATTTCCATGTATCATGTGTATATTGGAGCTAGCATATGTAATGGATATTTTGTAATTCAAGAAGTATTCTAGTCAAGATATATCATGATCAAGAAAGAGCGCAAGGCTAGAGTTTTGGTGAGTAACAATATCATTAAGTGATCATTCTCCATTCATGTATCTTATTTCTTATCATTTCAAGGTTTGATTGCAAAAACAAGGTTTGACCAAGGCAAACCCCTATTCACTAACATTTTCTTGTAGGTCTAGGTGGTGGACACATTGATGAGCAAGTTTATCCTGTAAAATCAACCTTAGAATGGTCAGTTATGTTGCACCTATAAGTTATTCACTTTAAATAAAGATGAATCTCACTTGTACTAATAAATCACTTATCTTAGATTCCTTCTATTTACCTTGACTCTTTGATATGCATGACATTCCATTTGTATTAATAAGTGATTATAAATTAATTAATGATTCCTCTTTATTTCTTGATTATATAATTGTTTGATTCTATTAAATTAATTTGGAAATTGAGGATAATAGTTAGTAATTGAATTTTCCAGACCCTTTATATTTTGGTATCATTGAAATAGATGATTTGTTTATTGTATCATTGGAATAAATGATTTGTAACACCCTTAATTGTGTATGTACATTGATAATGTTGTATGAAACTACTTTGAGTGTTTATGGATAACTCTTGGTATACCTGTTATGGATATATCATCTATATGGATGTACTCCTATCTCCTTACTTGAAATGAATGTTACTCATTCACTGTATTTTTAATGGAATGGAAAATTTTGATCTTTACAATTAGTGACAACATTTCATGTCTAGCCGTCATATCAACAATCATATTAATGTTTGGAAGCGGGAAGCCATCTTTTGGACATGCCTTATTCAAGTCTTTGAAGTTTGTACATATTCTGATATTCCCATTGGGTTTTGATATAGGTACCAAGTTTGACACCCATTCTGGATAATCTATCGGTCAGATGAATCTCGCATCTAATAGCTTTTTTAGCTCCATTTTGACTAATAAGGTGGTCTAAGGGTGAATTTTTTGAAGCTTTTGTTTAATAGGCTTTGCTTTTGGATATACTACTAAGTGGTGAACCACGGTCTCTGGATCAAGTCTTGGCATGTCAACATATCTCCATGCAAAATTTATCTCTCTCTTGGGAAGGCTGCTAGGAGCTCTTGTTCCTCTGATAGTAATGATTCTACAAAGAATGTGATATGCAGGGTTTCCTCTATTCCTAGATTGACCAGATTGCATATTTCTTCCAAGACTAATGAATTTTCTTGATGAAGAGCTCTAAAAGGAAGATTTAATCGCTCATCCTCAGGCACCTCAGAGAGGTTTTCACCATTGGATGCATCCTTTATTTTTACTTTTTTCTGGTCGAAGAGTGCCACAATGTGGTTTTTGCTCAAGGAATTAGATATTATTCTTAATTTTTCACTTTTGAAAATGAGGGATTCAATCATTTCCCCATAATAGACATGTATATCTAGCTCCATTATGAACCCTACTTTGTGATCTCCACATGGAATCTTATCCCATAGTCCCATGAATTTAGAGAGCACCTCATCATTTTCAAATGTAGTGAGAATTGGTAGTCCTCATTGGTCATAGTCGAAGAGTTTGGAATATACTACATGGATCTCATGATTTTGGTGGTTTGATTCAAAAGATAGGGTGCTAATAATACAAAGAGTAGTATCCTCAAATAGCCTAGGTAAGTTGGTCATGGCATCCTTGTCATCACTATTACTACAGATGTTAGTTATGTCAAATGTAAAGCTATCTATGACTCTACTTGTTAATACTGGTAAGCGTAGTTCTACTATTGTTGGCTGAGGATTATTAACCCTTCTAACTAGAGGACTTCAGCCACGTATGGTTATACTAAGAGGTGTACATCCAAGGCCAAGATTTGTTATTGTTCGCTTCTCCAGAATGATAAGTGTTATAAGCCCATTATTGTTTCTCCCAAGTCTTTGATTTCTGTTGTAGCCCATTGTGAGTGTCATTTGCAAACCCTTGCTTCTGTTGTCCATTGGTAAATCAGCTACTAGTCTCTCATCTTGATATAGCATATGAGATGGATTTTCCTTAATGACCTCTTGGCCAAGATCTCCCCAGCTTGTAAAGTTATGGTAGTCTTCAAGAGACGTTTGGGATGTGGAGGCTTCACTTATTTGTGGATGTCCCCATGATCTAGGAGATTGTGGTAACTCTCCTACCATGAAAGCATTTTTAGGGATCGTGTATTTTCCACAACCATTATCTAGGATGATGACCTTAATGTCAGAGATGGTGGGAATGGTGAAAGTGATAGGTGTCTTTGTCACAAAAGTGGATGCGAGGGTGGTAGGATCAATGTATGGTGTAGATGGAACCTCATCTTTTTTGGTACTTGGGGGATTTTATAGTACTTTGCTTCAAGGATTTTGTAATAGGAGAAGGGTTTGGGATCTCCATGGATGGTAACTTCTTGTCCCTATGTTTGAATTTCACACATTGATGGAAGTTGATGCTACTGCTTTCATTGCATGAATCCATGGGCATCCTAGGAGGATGTTATATGGCAAGTCAAGGTCCAAGACCTGACAAGTGGTTTCCATAATAGCAGGCCCTACTTGAATAGGGAGTTTGATCATGCCTTGGGATACTCTTTCTTGATCATCATATGCTCTTATTGTGATACCCTTTCCTTTGTTGATAGAATCCTCTGATATTTTCAGTTGTTTGATGAGGTTGAGAGAACATATATTGAAGCCTATAACTCCATCCACCAAGACCCTTTTGACCTTTCTTTTTTGTACTATGACTTCTAAGTGGAGTGCACAATTGTGAGATGTTTGAGTAGGGAAATCTTGGTTAGAGAATGTCAGGAGATTTAGCATAATGATATTTCTGACCATAACTCAGAATTGTTCCACATTAAGATTTGTGGGGATAGTGGATGAGGCCAATGCTTCTTCAAGGATTTTCCTATGGGCTTATGAGATTTTTAGCAACTCCATGATGGATATTTGCATTGGCGTTCTCTTGAGTTGTTCTAGGACATTGTAGCCATTAGGGATAGATCTAGATGTAGGGACTCTATTTGGCTGGGATGATCCTGTGATGGTAACTTTTCCGCCTCTTGTGGTGACTCCACAATTGGCATGGGCACCTTTGATGGTGATGACTATGTAGTATTCATCTAGGGAAGGGACGAAAATTTCATATACATGATTTACATTTGTGTGGGTTCCCTTCCCTTTATTAGTGTTATTATTATTATTCCCTTTAATTCCATGGTTAGGCATCAGATTCGTGTATATCTTAAGGTCTTGGTTTCCTATAGGTTGTTCCATGTTTATAATTCTTTGATCAATGAGATCTTGAACTATGTTTTTTAATCTCATACAACTATTCATGGTATGTCCTTTGATTTTATGGAATTCATAGAGTTGATTTTCATTATACCAAGGAGGTTTCACATCTAGTTCTTTGTAATTCTCAAAGGTAGGAGCCTTGATGAGTTTTTCATTTATCAACTTCTTCACTATGACTTCAAGTGGATCCCCCAAAGCAGTCTATTTTTGTTTGGGGTAATTTTTGTTCTGTTGGGGTGGTCCCCTTTAATCATTGACATTGTTAATCACTGGATTGTTGTTCGATTGTTGTGTTGCTTGATGATTGTTTTGGTGTTCAATTTGGATTTGTGGTGCAAGTGTGTTTTGGTGAGGGCCACTGATGACCACCTTAGCATCGATGACACCATCATTATTAATATTTTTTTTCGTTTCCCATGTGCAAGGTTTATCATTATACTTGGTGGGTGGGTGGTTGTTTTGTTGTTTGGGGTATGAAGTTGATCCCGCTAGTTGAGTCATAATGGATTGTTTGATGCTAAGCACCTTGGAGATCAACTGGTCATATGTGGTGACCCCTTGAACCTTGATATGAA
Source organism: Sequoia sempervirens (assembly GCA_007258455.2). NCBI lineage: Eukaryota > Viridiplantae > Streptophyta > Pinopsida > Cupressales > Cupressaceae > Sequoia > Sequoia sempervirens. Next base: position 352,608,631 of record VDFB02086081.1, on the reverse strand, counting down.
ATTCCAAGAGGCCGTCAAGGTTGGATATGATGGTGAAAACTTGTTGTTCCTCAGGCATGGTCCATTTGCTCTGATTGGCCTTGGATCACCATCATTGTAGGAAAGAAGAGAATGATTCACCCTTTCCTTATTTCAAAGCTGAGAGTTCTTCTAGACTAACATTCATGGCAATGTTGCATGCATAATTTTTAATGAATGCATCTATAATTTTTAGGAATCTTCTAATTCCTATAGGTAAGCAAGAGAACCATTCCATAACATGGTCAGCCAAACTCCTAGGAAATAGTTGCATCAGATAAGTATCATCGTATGCAACTTCCATGCAATGAACATGGAATTCCTTGATGGGATCTTTAGGGTTTCCCATCCCATGATATTTTTCAAACTTGGGGATCTCAAATCCATTGGGAAAGGGTTTCATCACAAGGCTCATGTCAAATGGATAGGGACACAATTTTCTTAGTGTCTTTGTGGATTGAAGATCAAGCACTTGTTACGAGAGCAACATGATTTGTGTCATTACATCATTTTGTAGATCAGGGGGTGGGATGAAGGTGTTCTGGGGTTTTTTGATTATGGGTTGGATGGATGGGTTGTTTGGTGTGCTATTTGATGGTATCTGTATATTCTATTGAGCTAGGTATGCTTGCACTTGTTGTTGTATGAACAATGCTTGTTGTTGATCTTGTTGTTGTTGTGCTAGGATTTCTTTTTGTTGTGCTAGGATTTCCTATTGTTGTGCTTGTTGTTGGGCTGCTTCTTGCTACTCTTGATATTGTTTTATTGCTTCTTGATATGCCTATACTTGCATTGTTTGTTTTTGTGCAAGAAGTTGTGCTTGTGTTTATGCTTGTTGTGCTTGATAGTGGGCATGCGATTAAGCTTGGGCTTAGGCTTGTGCTACTTGTTGCAATAAAATTTGGGCTTGGGCAGCATTTTTTTCTTGTAATGCGGCTTGGGCTGCTTGAGCAGCTTGTTGTTGTTGCAATAAAGCTTGGGCTTGTGCAGGCTATTGTGCTTGTAATGTACCTTGGGCTGCTTGGGAAGCTTGCACAAATTGAGTGACTTGCTAAGCAGCTAGTTGTGCAGGTTTTTTTTTTGTACTTGTAGGAATCCCCTTTGAAAAGTGGCTTGTTGAGCTACTTTCAATTCCATGTTGTATTGGCTTGATATGCTAGAAGTTGGTGGTGGTGGATTTGGAATGGTGTTTGTGGTGGTGGTGAGTGGTGGATGGTGTTGTTGATGTGGTGGTTTGAGTAATAAATAGTGTTGTTGAGGTGATTGGCCCTTGAGAGACCATGCTTTGAGATGTTAGGGGGTGTTTGATGATGTCACGATTGATTGTGTAGTTGTCATCTATTGTTGGGATATCGATGACAAGTTCTAAAAATTTGGCATGATGTTTTGATTAATATTTGGGATGGTGGTTTGATTGATACTTGGTAAAGGGGGAAGCCCTAAGCCAAGGAGTGGTGCAAATGATGATGGCAATAGTAGAAGTGGTGGAAATATGAGGGGTGTGGTGACAAAAATGTCCCTAGGTCTGAACATGTCACCTTCTTGCGAATTTGTGAGGAGAGAATCTTGAGGTGTTGCATGGAAGGATGATGATGATGGATCATTATGGAAAGTGAGAGGAACATACTTATGTAATGGATTTTGGGGTATTTTTTTTCCAAAATGGTATTTGCATCCAAGTCTTGATTATTAAAAAGGGCGTGTGTTTGAATAGCATTAAGAAATGCATTTCCCTTATTAACATTGGGTTGGGTTGGAGCAAAAGATGTTGTGATTTGAGGAATGTTTTGAGTGATGCTTTGGGATGGGGGTGTAGATGAGATGGGGGTGGTGGATGAGATTGGTGGTAAATATGTCTCCACTATAGTACTCAGGTCAAAATCCAAAGGTAATTTGGCCCCTTCTTTTGCTAACTCAAGTATGTATAGTGAAGGGTTAACCCTCATCATGATGTTGATGATTTTATGGTTTTCCAACTTTTGGAGCATATCAGTTATTTCATCATGTGAGATCCCAAATGTAAGATCTTCTCCTTGGGTTTCCTCTTGTGGATTTTGTGATGATGAGATAGTCAAAGGATTGTTTGATTCGACTAGATTCATTTCAATGTTTGTTTGGCTTAAGTCACTTGAAGTAGGTGTTTCTTTGTCAGCTTCCATATTCTTCTTGTATTGAGATCTAGTTTGAACCATAAAACAATGATCAATTTTTCAAGAATATGGGGCATGAATATCTTAATTCCTTGGATTGATCTTTACTTTATGCACAAAAGAGAAAATTTTAGGATATCTTGAGGATCAAAAGGTGATATGATGATGATGCAAGAGATGGATGACGTGGATGTTTTGATCTTTTGTTAAATCTTGAGGGGGATCATGCTAGACTTTTGGGACTTTTGGATATGTTTCAGATTTTGATTGATGATTTTCCCTTGGGATTGTCCTTGATTTGATCAATTTTGGTTTGCTTTGATTGAACAAAAAGACCTTAAGATGTTGGATAATTATCTAAGGGGTAATTTTTCTCAAAGGATGATAATTTGAATATGCGTAGGGAGAAGGATGCATCTACCCACACCTATTCAAACAAGATGATAATTTAACCAAGCATATGAAGAAGGATGCATTTACATATACCTAGCTAAAAAAGATGGTTTGATAACTTTGACTAAGTATATGCAAAAGGATGCATCTACATATACCTAGCCAAAGATGATTTGATAAGGATTTCAAGGGTTTTTTCTTAAGGATTTGATGATTTTGATTTTTTTGCCAAAAAGCCTAGCATAAAGGATGATTTCAAGATTTCTCAAAAGGTGATGATGAGATGATTTTTGATTTGATGTGTGAAGGATGGATGAGAAAAGATTTTGATTTCTTTTGATCCTAAGATGAACCTAAAATAGACACTTTGTCTACCTAAACCTCAGTATTGAAGAACATGCAATGCTTCTATAGACCTTTATAACCAAGAAGTGATTCAATTTGAGCATACATTTCTAGATTTTGAATTGATGAATTTCATTTTGGGATTTTTATTTTCTTGGAAATCATGAGGTTTCAACACAGGTGAGAGTTCATTTTATTTAGCTTTGATCAATGACTTTATTTTACCACAAACGCTTTCTTTGATTAGGTTTTTCAAGCTAGATGTATAATGTCTTAATTTCTTCAAATCCCACAAAGTATGTTATGTGGAAATTTGATAAATTCAAGGCAAGGGTTACCTATTGTTTAATTTTAGTAGAAAAATTGAGATGTAATCCAAGTGTTTAGAAACCTCTAAGGATGTGAATCCTAAGGGCAAGCAATAACATGTGGATTGGGTCAATTGGATTTATCTCCTAAAGGGTTTGAAATTTTGATGATGATGTTTAAGTGTTTGTTTCCAATATGTTTTTGAATAAACAAAGAATTTTACAACCAAGGATAAGTACAACCCTATTCATATGGAAGACAATATTTGTTGAATCCCCACTTGGACAAGTCCAGCTACACTTATCTTGAGCAAATGGTTATCTATGCTTGACCCCACTGGCTCCCCTCAATGGCTCATTAATGTCAATCAGGGCAGCCAAGCATCAACACAAATGAAACTTCCATGGCATGCTTTCCATTTCTACTAGAAGACTGTAAAAGTGTGGGGCAGCTTCAGAATGATCATTATTGCACCAACAAATAGATCAAGGATTTTGGTAATTCTAAAACATGGGTTTTAATTAGGACTTTCAATTCATTGAGATTGACTCATAAAGTGAGAGTCCCTTTTCAGATCCATCTTGTTGGAGCCAACCATGTGATATTGATGTTTACTCCAATACCCACATTTATATCTTGGTTGGAAATACTCTTGGCTTTAGAGTGTTATTGGTTGAGTTGTTCCCTTGGGTGAGTACTTTTTCCCCAAGGCAGGCCCTCTAAGATAAACAAAAGTGAGTAAAGACAATATCCGTAACTCGATCAATCTTTGTTTGCAACACAAAGAAAGAGAATGTACACAATAATGCTCTACTCACACTCCCACAAGATTTTGTTCAATTTTAAACCCAAAATGAAGTGTGGAGGTGATTACTTTATCTCAACCTAAAATCACAAAAAAATTCTTTTGATTTTCAAGATCACTATAAAGCGTGAGAGAAGCGCATACATCCTTTTTCAATGAAGTTAGTTTAAGTAAGCCATCATGAAGACAAAGTTGCACATGTTTGCTTTAAATCTATAAAACAATTGTGAGCTCTTTTTAAAGTACCAAAAGAAAAATGAGAGTTGTTTTGTTCAATTGTTAACCCAAACAACAAACTCTAGTAAGTTGTAGTCCTAATATTCATTTTAAGCCTTTGCAAAAAAATTGAAAAGATTGTTTTTAAAGCCTAAACGAAATTAGTATCCTAAGCAAGAAGATATAACAGTTTATTAAAAGTGTTAAACAAACACTAAAGCATTTAAAAACACTTTGATATTGTGAAGTACCATCATCATGCTTCCTTTTCTTTCATTTTAATTGATCTAACCTACAAGAAAGAAAAAAATAGTCAAATCCTGCAAAACACAAAAGTTAAAAAGCATAAAACAGAAGATAAATTCATCATTTGACAAAAAGAACATGATAAAATTAAATTTCAACTTTTTACTCCTTGTCAGTGGTGCAACCCATGATTGCATCATAGTTTGATTTCTTAGCAGTGTTGTAGAACACCGCTTACTAGTTAGTGGTGCTCTGTGTTTGGACCAGTGAGCTCAATTACGTCACACTTTTTCTTAGTGTCACTATTTAATTTTAAAAAAAATTCTGTGGGTCAGATTGGTCAAGTGGCATAGTTTGAAATTCAAGATCTTGGGTGGGAAGACTTCAGCATCACAGTTTGAATTTTCAGCGGTGCTATATGGTGATGCTAGAGAACCAGTGGTACTATATGGAGATGTTGAGCTTCTAGCATTGGAATTTTTCTGTGCACAAACAAAAATGTAGAATTTTTAGGAAAAAATTATTATAAATGAGATCATGCCCTCCTTCTAGTGCTGAATGTGTGAACCCCAATCCTAATACTTGCAAAACAATAAGAACAAACACATTAGATTAGAAAATGCAAGCAAGAACAAGGATTCCCCATGAAATCCATTAACATAGCTTAAATTAGGAAAAAATAATGAATAACACAATGAAATACAATAAAAGAGATTGAATCCTAATTAAACTAGCAAACTTATGATCCCATGGGGGAATTGGTGCCAATTTGATGTGAAAATTGGCCCTTTCCCAACTCTTATGATGCAAGATTGATGTATGCTGATGAATGTTGATGAGTGATCCACTTTGTTGATGAAGGATGAATGCTCCAAGCTAAAAAACCTGCATAACCTAGCTAAGATTCAATGATGATGGATGGAATTTGATATATATTTGAGAATGGTAACTTTGCATAATTTGTGGATGATGAAATGAGGAATGAAGCCTCTTATTTATAGATGAGATTGAAGGGTGAATGTCCAAAATTGAGAAATGTGGGACTAACATTCAACCAATGGAAAGATGTCATTTGTCAACCTATGAGTGGATGGAGGATGTGCAAGTTTTGAGGATTGTGCCCATAAATTCCTATTTTTGAATTTTGAATTTTGTTGAAATGACTTGCAAGAGGGAAGAAAGAAAGTATTGAATGCCACTTGGCTCAAGGCAAAGGACATGTAAGATGGATTAAATTCCTTGTTGGATGTACATGTCAACTTGGATTTTTGAATTCAAACTTGAAGAATATTCCAAAAAGATGCCTTGTTGAGGAAAATATAGATTTAATAAATCTATTAAATCTATTTTCATGTGCAAGTGGTAAATGCTATAGGATGGGACATGATAGGAGATTAAATTAATCAAGGTTAATTAATTTAATGAAGGGGATTAAATGGTGTGAAAAATTTGACTTAAATTTGTGGATTTATTTAAATCAAATAATGAGAGGAAGGTGATACGAGATTAATTAAATAAAAGGGTATGTGCAAGATCATCATGGAAAAAAAGACCCTTAAGTGGCAAAAAATTCAAAAAATCAAAGTTAGGCAACTTGATGTAAAATTTGAATAAATTATCTATATTATTTCAAAAGTATGTAAGAATAGAATTTGTAGAAAATTGAATGGATTTTCTAAACTACTAGTTTTTTTTTAAATAAAATTTATTTGGTGAAATTTTAAAATTTCAATGTAATAGTACTTAAATTTTAGGGAAAAATTAAGAAGTAGGTGTTTGTCTAACCACCCTAACCACAATAAAATGATAATATTATTTTACAATATTTTAAATATAAGTAGAGGACTTGTGTCCCAATGTGATGCATATTTTTTTGTAATTTTTTCCAAGTAAATAATTAATTATGATTTTTTATTACAACTTTTAAAAATATAAAAACTTGTATGTCTGACAACCTTAACTTGGTCAAAAATTTATGAAATTCATTTTTTCTTTTTTTGATCCTATAGTATGTGAAGCATAGAATGTGATGCATATTTTGGATTCAAAAATTGTCATATCGTTTGAAAGTTATAGATCTTTTTCAGTCAGCTTATCAATGAGGACTTTAGTCATAATTTGAATAGAAAGTGAATAATAATTACTTATTAAATTCAAAGTAAGAAATAGTTTATATTGTGGAAAGCTGAGAATATCCTTTAAAAACCCTTTTCATTTCATTAATTTTGGGTAAAAAAAAGTCGTCAGCCACATACCCATCATATTGCCACTTTTTTCCCCATCATGATCCTACACATACCCAAAGATTTTGATTTATTTAATTAAAAAAGATGATGTTAGATTAAAATAAATAAGGTTTTAATTTATTTAATTTAATAGATATATTTTAGATATTTAATTAAATAAAATTAACTATTTAATTAAATGGGGATAATTAGATAAGATGATTGATTTAATTATTGAGAAGAGATGACTTAATTAGATAAAATGATTTATTTAATTAAGGGAAGGAAATTGATGAATTTAATCAAATAAGGAAATTTGATTAAATGGTTAGATCAAGGGATGATTTATGGTGAAACAATTTTAGTAGTTGGGATCAAATGCACAATGTCAATCAATAAATTTTACGTTTCTACAACTATGTGACATAGTCCTTGAAAGATCATATGACAATTCCTCCAATCTCATGTCCCTTGCCTTTTATCACAGTCCACCTATCATCCTTTCATGTTTTTCACCTGTCATAGTTTTCCTTTGTAAAATGGTCTAAGGATACTCCATCACGCCATTCAATCTTGAAAAGATTTCATTCCAAATGAAACCTCCCATGTCAAACAATGTCATCATTATCATCCCCTGCTAATTGGTATTCAACTTGACTAGGGGAAAAATCATGTTTGTCCCCAACATCATTCACATGCATAACATTTCAAAATTCCAAAAAAATAAAAAACAATTCAAAATCCAAAAAAATAAAAACATATCAAAATCCAAAAAAAAATCAAAACATGTCAAAAATCCCAAAAAAAATCATAAAAGTCAAACATCCAAAAAAAATAAAATTGAAAAACACAAAAAAAATCCAAATAACTCTAAAAAATCCTAAAATCATGAGTCAACATTCATCATGTTAGTCAAATAAGGAAAACATAGTCACATCGATCAAATAAGCTAGACAATGTCCATCTCATCAAACATTAGGTCACATCGGTCAAATAAGTCAGGCAATGTCAATCTCCTCACACAAAGTCAACTTTCATCAGACATAGTCACACTTGAACACAAGAAAATCATCAAAAAATCCACATTCAAATCATGATCCAATAGACATTAGAGTCTTATCATTCATTAAGTTAAACTCAGACAACATAGTCCAGTCAATCATCTAGTCACATTAGTCAAATTGCCAAAATAATGTCAATCTTGTCACTCTTTGGTCCTCTCTAAGATGTGTCCTTCTTGGAATTGGACCTTGTCAAAATGTCATTTGTATTTTTAGGATGTGTCCTTCTTGACTTTAGGCACTGTCAAACTATCAAACTATTGAACTGTCAAACTGTCATGTAAACAATCTTTGACAAGCAAATATTGGCAAACACATTGAATGGCTATTGATTTTTCTAGTTTATTTTGTCTTATCTTTTGTCTATTTTTTCTATTTTTGTTGTTTTTTTTGTCTCTTGGTTATGTTACTAGCTTCCTCAAGGATGTCCCATGAAGGATTTAGAGGAGCTATGATGTCTCTTAACTCTTTTCTTTTATTGTTGTTTGTGGATTATCTTGACAAAAAGACTAGGGCAACTTGGCCCTTAGTATGAACTAGGGCATTCCTTGGTTGTGACTATTTTTTTTGCAAGTGGATGACCTTACAAACCTTGGTCTATGTCATATCATGGTGTTTTTTTGTCAATTTGTGTCATTTTATCACCCAATGATGATTAGTGCAGAGTTTGTTGTGCAGTTTTTGCACACACGCCCTGTTGAAAGCAGGGACCCTCTTTCACTTTAGTTTTTAGTGTCTTGCCTTTTGATTTTATGGATTACCTTGCCTTGGCATGAGCTTAATTGTTTATATTGCTTGCCTAAGTGTTTTCCCTAAGTTGCATATTGAAAATCTAATGTTTTGAGCAACATCTAGGTTTTTACCCCATTTCAAGATTTTCCTATCCGTCCAGATTTTCCCAGATTTCATCCAAACTCTGGCGGAGGAGTTAAAATGTTGCAGTTCGAGGATCTCTTGTATTTTTAGAATTCCACATCCACCGAATTTTTCTGAAATTCCTTTATCTTCTTGGATTCTCGACATCTGTCTTGGCCTTCCTGAAGAACCTGTGTGTTTAATTTAATTCGTCATGCAAATCCTAAGGTTCTTGAGATTAATTTATTGAGCTGATGCTATCCTAGCAAATGGAATTTTCAGTTATTACAATCATCTTTGCATTGCTATGTTGTGCAAGAAAGCTAGTTTATGTTATATAAATACACTTGTGGATCTTCTATTCATGTGACATTTTCCTAATTTGTAGTCTGGATCTTCCCTACAAGCTGGGTACAAATCTGAAATATGATCACTTGATTGGTATTAGACGTAGGAGTTATGGTCCAAACCATTAGTTGTGCTTGACTCCATGCATTGTGCTGAATACTGGTTTCTCATGAATTACTACCTGAATCTTTACTTGTTTGGTTTGATTTTACCTTCAATCTTTAAAATCAAAATTTTATCATGCTCCACACTAATCACACTTTGTAGGTATTCATTGTTTTTCATTACAAAAGTATTTGCCAACTCCGTGGTTTCAAGCATTGTCTTCACAATATTGGATGGCAATGCCTTTATACAAGTAGATTCCAATGCACCATTTGTAAAGATCATATGAAAGGTACAAGCTTTGAAGACAAATCAAATATGCACTATTCACTATATCCAGGAAATCTTTAGATATCTATGGATGAAGAAATTAAAGTGAAAGGCATCAACATTGGATGTTGTAGAGGTTTATTAAGGAAAGATTAATACCAAGATGGTGATTAAAATTTTGTACATGCATGGGGTAGTATGAAATACTCGAGCAGGATTGATTAAGATATTGAAGACAAGGTGATTATTTTGCGGGTCTCGAATATTACAAGGGAAAGATACGAAAGCATCATGGCATTCCTTTGTAAAGGAATAATCATAACAATGTTGGTTGTTGGCTCAAGGATGTAGCAAGGTGTGAATTTTGTAGATATAATTTTGTAAGCTATTCATAACTGCTCTTGTGTATTACATTTACAGAGGCATAGAGCAGATAAAGGATTGAAACTCACAAAATGTGAAGGAGAAAACCTTGGAGAAATACCACCATGACAGAATCTCCCAAGACTTGAAAATTCTATGAAATCATCAAATTCTACAAACCTGTGATAATGAGGATCTCATGAAGGTGTTCACCAAGAATAATGTTAGGGTTGCAGTGCCTCTAGATGGTGGTCAGTGAGTTCCTTCTCTCGATGGCAGTCGATACCGTGGAGTTGCATAATTAGATAAAGGGGAAGATATAATACTTATTGATTGCCAGGGATTATTATATGTCTCCAGGGAAGGGTACGATGACTCATGGACTCATAAGGTGGTGAATCCTTCCTTCAAATGCCTAAGAGGAGGCCGCCATTATTTGCGAGAAGCACGAGCAAGAATGGATGAGGAATACGTGAACAAGTGAAGGTTCAGAAATTTCTCCAAGTCATACAAATCCCCAAAGAAGTAAAATCCCTGGGGCTTTCAAAATACCGAAGACTCAAATTCCCTGAGTCACACGATTCCATGAGGACTCATAATCCTCATAATGATTTAATTTATGAAGTCTTAAATCTACGAGCTATTGATCATTTTGAAACAACGCAGACAACACAACTTCCTTCCTAATGGAGCATTCAAATCATGTTGCTGAGATATATGCACAAACTCGTGTTTTTTTGGAAAATCTGTTCATGCAGGAATTCCTCGAGAGCCTCAATTCCCTGAGATTGCCAATTCCCCAAGATGGATATTTGAATTTATGGTCACTGGGGTTGGTGGTACATTAAGTCAAGGAGGGCTTGCATGATGAAATCCATGACATCCATGGACCCACGAAGGTATCCATTTTTCACGAATGAGGGATTTTAATCTTTGGTGTAAGACTTATTTAGTGCTTGAATCATCAAAGCTCGAAATCATGGAAGACTTAAATGATGGCATGAAGTAGTGAAACTTGGCATAATAATTGAAATATGTTTACAAAGGGAGTCATTAAAATTATGCAGAGGATAGAAGATCTACAATCATTGGAACATTCAGATTCCTATGAACAACATTATTGGAACAATTATCAATAACAATGGGAGTTCACATAAAATATCAATTGTTCATGTTGAGGTATGAGGAAATCACGATTGGGTGGTGTGAGATCGATGAGGGAAATCAAGGTGATCATTTCATTGCAAGTTAACACAAAGGGAAACCACAAAATAATAGAGGGGATTTAAATGACAGAGGGATCTTGGATGGTGAAAAGTACTATATGGCATACAAGCTTTGGAGAATAAGATAGGGTCGATACTTACAGAAGATGCCAATTTTTGATTGTCTAAAACCTTGGAATAATTCAATATATAATGTGAGACTTGTAAAGAGTGTTAGAGCATGAAGAATTATATTTTTACATTTGGATGGGATCCTATTTAGAGATAAGGATGCAACAGAAGTGCACGTTGCAGTGGTAAATGAATGACTCACAATTGGCGCAACTCCCTCTTTGGACTTTCACGGTTCACGACATGTGTTCTTGATTGCTATTATTTTATGAAGATTGATACATTAGGAGAAAAGGGTGCTTGAAAATGATGGCTTGTTTAAAGTATTCTATCCACTGTGTCATTGATATAGTCACAAATATCATATGCATGGCCTTTGTAAGGATTCATTACATTTTCAGAAATTTTTGGAAATTGTCAAGTGTCAACGTGTGAAGATTTTAATGCAAGAGTTTATTATAATTGATATCAGTATATTAAAAGCATTGTTGAGGTGGCAGATCATGCCACTCTATTTTAATCTTTGATCCCTATCTTACTTAATACAAATCCCTTTAAAATTTCATGAATTTACTTATGATTGATGTATGTTTTGTAGGGATAGTGTCAGTTATTCAGGATTGGAGGTATAATGCCCAAGGATCAAGAAACATAAAAAATCATGCTCAAGGGGGATGAAATTTCAAATTGTTTTCAAATACTCCCACATAAGAAACCACACCCAGTGATGTTGCGAGGAAGATTTTATCTTGTAGCTCAAATTAAAAGTGCATTCACTTGAGAATCTGTGCCATAATTATGCCCAGGTGGAAGAGATTTTATTAGACATGTGATGCTATTTCACTACTCCAATTGGAATTTTTCATTAAGGACGAGGTGGCAGAGTCTTATTTTCTCATTCCTCAAAATGTGTAGCTGATTTGATCCCACTAGATGATGATGTACTCAGGATTGTCAAACCCTAATGATGCTTCTAGATGTGCGATTTGTGCCCTTGATTTGATTTGATCATGGCCATTGATTCAAAATGTAAAAATATATGAAGGCCAATGCCTTCTCATTTTTAAAGAGTAGAGTAGAAGTCACAAAAGACCAAGAGCATTAGACTCAGAATTAAGTAAGGCAGTAGAGTAGTAATTAGGATTTAGTTCATTTCAAGCAAATATTGTAACAGAAAGCTGTAATTGTTGCTATAGTGGATAAGTTGATGCAGGTAATGACATTGTGATTTGGTGTCATACTTGTGTTTCTTTTATCTTGCATGGTTCTTTTTATTCTATCTTTAGAATTGCTTTGAGAAAATCCAATATTTAGATGATTAGAATTAAATTTGATTTAATGATGTCTATGGTTTAATGTTTGAGGTGTTGCAACAATCCCTAGTCCATACTTTTTGCATCTAGCTGACTGTGAGTTGCTTTGCAAAGTTAGCTTGGACTTTATATTCATTGTGCTTAATTCAGTTATGAGTGTTTGTTCATTTCAATCACAATAGGGTTGTTTGAATGAATTTTCATGATTTAAAAATCCTAATACCTTAGAATATTGCACTATTTCTATAAGATTGCAAATTCATCTGGGTCAAGTAGAAATCGGTTTTGAGGGATTCGTCCATTTCAAGTGTTTGGTCATTTACATTATTAATATTAGGTTTAGTATTAAGCTTAGAGATCTCTTTGAAATCCTTATCTTTTGTTATTTCTTTGTTCATTAGATTAAACTTAGAATTGAAGTATCATCATATTGCTAGATCTGATAAATTAAGATTCAATATTTTGCTTGTAGTAAGGTCCCATTGTGATAACCAACATTTTCACATTTATCACTGAGCTGTTTATGCATTGTCAAGACTTGACATTAGAGACCTTAGGGTTATCTCTTGAGGCATGCTGATAGAGATTTACCTTTCAAGAGAGATAGGATATTGCATCTTGTCTGAGTTGTTGTGCAAAAAACATCATCAACATAGTTTTGTATGGTGAAATATGCATCTTTAAAGTTGTCTCCACTAACATCCATATCCTCCATGCTAACATTTCTTCTATGCCACTTATCTATTTTCCTTTTATCCATTTCAATAGCATACCTATGTTCTTTCAACCCACCTATCCTCTCGAGGGGGTATCAACCTCCCACTCTTATTTTATCATCACCCTATCTTTCTATCATCATCCATTTTCCTCTATCCACATCTTACCTTCTTTGAAATGATGTTACTTGACACAAAGCTCATCATCTTGAACATCATCTAAAAGAGGGGAAAAATGTAGACACTAAAATTTTTCCTAAGGCCTCTGACTCTTATTTTCTCCTTTATTTCCCCTTTCATTCTTCATAATTAAATAATTTTAATTATTTAATTAATTCATTTCTATCTTTATTTCTTCCTAATTAATTAAATAAATTTTATATATTTAATTACACCACTAATTAAGTCCTCTTCTTTCTAAAATTAAGTAAATTCTTATTTATTTAATTTTTATCCACTTTCCACTATAATTAAATAATTATTTTAATTATTTAATTATTCATTAGTCTTTTCTCTCATAAATTAAATTAATTTTATTTATTTAATTTGATCTAATCTCTTGAATTTTGAATTAAATCATTATTTGATTCAAAATGATTCCTTTTGTCACATTCGGGTGATCCCACAATAGTAGTTTACAATTTTTGGCCAAATTGGACACTGAAATTATGATTTTTAACTAAATCTTCACATTCGGGCACCTATAGCAGCTAAACCGTGAAGAATTTGAAGATGATGCAAACTAGAGTCTCCTCACATTTTTTTTTTAGATTCTAAAAATATTTTTTTCAAAATTTTTGGAATCAGATTGCACTTCTTTTTCCATCTCCCACGAAAACTAATTTTTTTCAAAAAATGACATTTTTAAAAAGTGCCGCATATCGTATAATGCATAAATTTTTTTCCATGAAGGATAAAATTCTAATTCTTTTGAATTTAGATTTGTAACTCTGATATCTAGTGCTTCCACTTGGTTAAATAGTTTTTTATTGAATATTTTTTCTTTAATCAAGTTTCAAAGGCAAACCTATGAACCCCAAATCTATGTACCTGCAAAACAAAGGGATTAAACACCTTAAATTAGATATTGCAAGAATAAACAAGGATTCCCCATGTAATCCATTTACAATTCAAACTAGGAATGAAAATATGCAAGAACACAATACAAGAGATAAAACAAAGATGAAATCCTAATTTAAATAGCAAACATTTGATTCCATGGGGGAATTGGTGCCAATTTGATGTGGAAATTTGACCCTTTCCTAATTCCTATGATTGCAAGCTTCAATATGTAGACTTGATGAAGAAATGTGGTCCACTTTTGATGATGAATGATGAGGACTCCAAGCCAAATCTGCAAAAGAACCTAGCTAAGAACTCAATGGTGTGAAACTTGATAGATATTTGAGCATGGTAACTTTACTCAAATTGTGGATGATAAAATGAGGAGAGGAGCTCTTCATTTATAGGATTTCAAGATGGATGAATGCCCAAATTTGAGCAATGTGGGACTAACTTTCATTAATGATATGGTGCCACTTGTCAAGCTATGAATGGATGATGGTTGTGCAAGATTTGAGGTTTGTGCCAATAAATGCCAATATTTGAAATTCAAATTTGTTGAAATGACATGTAAGAGGGAAGGGAAAAATGAAATAAATGCCACTTGGCTCAAGGAAAAGGACATGTAAGAAGTCTTAAATGCCTTGGTTGATGTACATGTTGACTTGGAATTTTTGAATTCAAATTGAGAGAATATTCCAAAAGATGCCATGTGAGAGAAAATAGGGATTTAATAAATGAATTAAATCTATTTTCATGTGCAACTTGCATTATCTAGAGGATGTGACATGAGATTAGATTAAATTAATCAATGTTTAATTAATTTAACAGGAGATTGACTTAGATTTATGGATTTATTTAAATCAAATAAGAGATGAATATGATAAGAGGCTAATTAAATAAAGTTTTTGATTTATTTAATTAAAGGGGATGGTGTTAGATTAAATCAAATAAGGTTTTAATTTATTTAATTTAATAGATAGAATTTAGAGATTTAATCAAATAAACTGATTATTTAATTAAATAGGGATAATTAGATCAAATGAATTGATTTAATTAACAAGGGAAAGTGACTTAATTAGACAAAATGATTTATTTAATTAAGAGAGGAATATTAATGAATTTAATCAGATAAGGGAATTTGATTAAATAGTTAGACCGAGGGATGATTTAGGAAGAAACAATGTTAGTAAGTCAGGATCAGATGCACGATGTCAATCAGTATATTTTTGATGTCTACATTTTTACCCCTCTTTGAAGCAATGGACTCGTTGTGTTGGTTCAAAGAATAATCGGTCTTGATCAAAGCCAAAAATTTTTGATATTAAAAACTTGCTCTATTACTGCATAGTGAGAGAAAACATGCCATTGTAATGCCCCCTTGAGAGATCAGACGAAAATTTCAATTTTTTGGGTGATCTCGTGAAAAAAAGGTGACAAGGTGCTCGACAGGTCCAAAAGGGGTCCGGGAGGCTAAAAACGTGTTTAAACGCAATAAGACATTGAAAAAAAAGCCTCAAACTAACAAAAATTGGTTTGGGGGTCCAAAACCCTAGCAGGAAAGCTAATTAGGGCTAACAAATACTAATTTTTAGGCTAAAAAGGGGCCCGAGGGGTCACTTTCAAGTCATTTTCACACACCTCTGCTAGCAAACCTCGAGATTTGAGCTCTGACCTCCTAACAATATGGCACAACGACAGCTTCCTCTGCATATTTCTGACCGAGTCCGGACCTACCAGCAGCCACTAGGCATCGGTGCCACGGTATGTGACCCTAACTAAAGCTTCACTTTTTCATTTTAGTGCATTTATTACTACTTTTAAGAAGAGCTCACCTCTAGCAGCACTATAATAGCACCACTCAGTGCTTGAAGTGCACCTTTTTTAGGATTTCTACTCTGCACTAGTGCTTTTTAGCACCGCATTGGTGCAATTTGGAGTTTAAAAACTCCACCACTGGGCTCGGACTCAGTGGGCTAGTTTGGAAAAGTGCGCAGCAGCGGTGCCCTTTTCATGAAAACTATGACGCTGAAGGCTAAAGTGTGCCGCGACAGCCCTATTTGGCTAAATTCTAGGTCCAGCGTCGGAGTTTGAGAAAACTAAAACTATGATGCCTTCACAAACTATGCTACTAGGAATGATTTTGGAGCGTTAGGTCAGGAATTTTTCAAAAATTTTAACATGCTGACTTTGCATGATGCAGGATGGACCTAAGGAGCTTTATTCATGGGATCACCGGTCACGGGATTTGGCGAGCATCCTATGGGACTTGAGCAACAAGGATCAATACTGACTGTGAGTCACCGACCTATGGCACATTGCATATGCAGTGCCCGTGTGCACACATTTCGAGATGTTGTCAGCACTGGCCGAGCAGTGGCACAACGAGGCCTCTTCATTTCAACTTCCCACTAGTGAGGCAACCATCACATTGGAGGATATTTGATGCATACTATGATTTCCCATTCATGGCCACCAGGTGATCTATGACATGGAGGAGGGACACAAGTGCTGCTCCCGAGTCCTTGCCATACGAGATATTATTTACTGCGAGGGGCAGACCAAGCTGGAGAGGTAAAAAGTTGTAGCACCTCCCTTCCGCTGAGCGATTGCAGTGATCATCTTAGGTTTGGTTGCCCCAGACCGATGAGGGTAGTACTTTAGTCTAGGTTGGGGATACTGCTGGGAGAGGATGATCTAGGACAGGCCTATTCAATTTGCATGGGGGCCCGTCCTTCTTGCTTCGCTCTATAGGGATTTGCATGAGTATGCATATGTGAACGGCAAAGCACTAGGAGTTGGAGTGACCTTGCTGCATGTTTGGGAATGGGAGCACATTTCTGTGCAATGTCCTCGAGTGGTTCCAGTTCCGATGGGAGCAGAGGATGCCCTAGTGGCACGATACAGAGGGGGTGTGTCATTCACAGACACTTGTGAGCATGGGATCCCCTACTAGAGGTGGGTCATAGATGAGATGCTTATGTTCACTTGGAGACCATATCTTGGTCAGCCTGGATAGGCTGATGATGCTGTACATCTCTTCTACTGCTGGTAGGATAGATACATGCAAGGCTGAGAGCATATGATGATCGAGCAATACTTGCCAAGGCGTGTGCAACATCAATTTGGGGAGCTACAGGATCAGCCAGATGATGGTTACATGGCCGTCTTTTCTTGGAGCCTGACACAAACATCATGGGGGCCTGACATTCCTACCGCGGAGGCAGTTGATAGCTTTTGATAGCTAGTGGCCCGACCTTGGGCTTACAATCAAGGCTTGGCAGACCCAGGGACTACACAGGCCTATAGAGATTGGTTCAAGCCTCCTCCTTGGCTGACCATTCCAGGTGAGGATCTAGAGGCATATAGGGTGAGAGGCAGAGTGAGAGGACGAGGGCGAGGACGAGGACCAAGGATCGAGATCCGGCAGGACCCACCACTGGTGCCCCCAGTTTCACTAGGTTAGGGAGATGTCTCGATGCAGGACTACCAGTACGATCTGCCAGTCCCACCGCCACGAGCTGAGGGTGAGGACCAGGCTCCTGTACAACCACGGGCACAACTAGCAGGGAAGGCAGACGCATGGGATGCCTTGATTTTACAGTTACAGGAATTGTTGTAGGCAGTGATGGCTAAGAGGGATTAGGTATGGAATGAGAGAGAGCAGCTCAGAGCAGAGAGAGATTAGGCTATACAATAGCGATAGGCCGCAGAGCTACAAGCAGCTATAAAGCTAGGCCGTAGGTAGCAGATTGAGAGCATGACAGCTGCCTCATCCTCTCAGGGTATAGTGCCGGTCTGATTCAATAGGGAGGCCATCTGACAGATAGAGTACTACCAACTGGCCTACCACGACCATGTACCTAGAGCAGACTAGGTCCCTAGTTACTCAGAGCGGGCCAGCTAGAGACCACCAGAGGGTCATAGTGAAAGGGGTGAGGGCAGCATTCACGGAGATTGATCGTGATTCAGATGACACATTTGGTGCCTTATGAGCTCATTTTTCATAGCCTCGATGGGTATTTTTATACTGATTGACATATTTGTATAGTGATCCATTTGATTATTATTTTTGTATTATGACAGTTGATATGATATATATGAGTTGATTTTGATGCGATGTTATGCATACTCCTTTATTTATGCATGTATGATTCTTCTTTTATATGTTATGGATGCATTTATTTCTGATGAGGGCGCAACCCGAGACATAAAATAACCCACAAACAAGAGAATAATTTTATTATTCAGAAAATAGAGCTTCTTACATGCAGAGGATCTCAAGTCCCCAAGTTCTACAACACATGCAAGTTACAAAAAGCTACAAAATAACCCTTTTCATAATATGCGAACTTGTCCCCAAAAAGTTACCCAAAAATTAGAAGCCCGCTTATAAATAGAGCTCCTCATTAGTTTGGAGCCAAAACAACATTCAAATTTGAGTTTAGGCGGTTTGGCACCAAAAATTTACAACATGAAGTTCAAATTTCAAAAGAACATTTGCAATTGTATCTTCTAGAAAGTGCACCAACTTCTCGGGCCATAACTTTTGATCCAGGGCTCCGATTCGTGAACCGTTTGAACCGTTGGAAAGGTCTTGAAGTCAAGAACGTGCTCAAAATTTGCTACACTAATTTTGGAAAGTTTCAGGGCCATTCTGGATGTTCTAAGTGCCTCAAATCCAACTCAAAAGATTTTCAGGTGCAAATCTGGGAAACTAAAACTGCAATATCTTTCAACCAAGGGATAGAAAATAAAAACCATAAAATGGGAATTTCATTATGATGAAAAGGGTATCCAAAAATGTAAAAATATCTAAAAACTGAGAAACTTGAAATTTAACTATTTTTGGGTGATGCAAGATTGCCCTTACACCACTAGATGCTCCTGCATCAATTTTGAATATCATTTTATGCATTTAATTATGACCTATGATATGATGTGCAATGATGATGACCTATTTTATGCAAATGTGATATGTGAAATGATTTGATTTATGGTATATGATGTGCAACAAATGCTTATATATGCGATGATTCATGGATGAATGTAATATGATGTGATGGTCGTGATATGATGACAATGCATAATGAAATTGAGATGCTTAGAATAAAAAATGTTTATTATCCTAAATGATGATGTATGTGATGCAATGATATGTTAATGCAATATGATATGTTGATGCGTAATGTGAACAGGATGTCATGATGTTATGCAAAGATGTATGCCTAATGAATTAAATGCTTATATACCTATTATTTATGCAAAAAAAAAAAAAAAAGATTATGGAATGCTTTTGTAAATGCTATGTGATGATTTAGATGGTAATATGAAATGAAATGCAAATGCCATGTTTATGCGATGATTGATATAACACTATGAGATGCAATGTAATGGGTGAAATGTGATGATATGGATGCACCTATTTATATGATGATGAGAATGCGGTGTTTCCTATATGATATGTAATGCAATGAGCTAATGATGTCTATATGTTAATGATGTGTGGATGCAGGATCGATGGTGATGATGGTGATAATGAATAGTTGTCATAGTACCTTGTTAGCATGGTTAGTAAGACAAGAAGTCATTTCAACAAGACGCATGATGACACAAATGCAGATGATGATGATGATGATTACTTGCCAAGGAATTGGGATTTTCAAAGGGCCAAATTTTCTTATGTTTGATAACACACGTGGTACGATGCATCAAGGTATAGGAAACCAGGATGGCATGGTACTTAGTGTGATGGACTTTGACTCGATAATCAGATAGGAGTATTCTTGTTCACACTTGACATATGAAAAACTTGCTAGGATGTATTTCATAAGTTTTAGACACCTCAGACCAAAACACGGAAAGGTAAACCTATCCCTGTAATAGTCAACAAGTTGCCCTAGACCTCTTCCATATATGCCTAACAAAGCAAGTATTCGCCGAGGTTATATTGCAAGAACGTCCAATAAGCACAACAGACAAAAGATAATGACCATTGCCTCATTCCTATTTCTCTAAATCCGTTGTTTTTGGGATATCATCAAGATGTCCTTGGAATGAGTGCAAAATAAGATAAGTCAACAAGATAAAAACCAGGTAAACAAACAAACCGATGCTCTTCAATACTGCTAATGGAAAAGGGATGTGTTTTCTAAGATGATAATCGAAACTTATTGCCAAAAAATAATGCCCATTGTAGTAAGGATGCATCCTAGGACATATTAGTGGATGGTGGCATGCCATTTCATTTATAAGGGATGATTGATATGATACAACTTTAGATGATGAGTTATCAATACGAAGAGATAACCAACTTACTTACTGACTTAAACTTAAGACTTGATGCTTTTGAGTTTTCACTTTTAAATCTACTGACTTGTTTCTGATTGTTTTACCAAAGGTTGAGGATGACGATCAGTTTATTATGAGTGGTGTTTATTGCAGATGCCAGTGAGATGAGGTGGATGGATTTTTTCAAATATTTGGATGTTTTTGATGTTTTTTAAAATGTTTTGAGGCTATTTTTGGTATTTTTCAAGGTTTTATGAATGTTTTGTTTTTTGATTTTTCAAATGTTTTGGGTTTTTTCCAAGATTTTGACCAAGAGACTAACCTAAAGACCTATCCTAAGGGCCTCGGGGGCTGATTGATAGATTAGCCTTGCCTACGTTATACACACAGAGACCACATAGTTCGACTGACGACATGACTGATTTACAGATGATGATATACATGATGAGATGTCAGTTTATTATGATGAACTCCTATAGGACTGACCTAAATGTCTCGAGGGATGATCAAAGATCAACCTTGCCTACGTTCAAGCTCAGAGACGATGTAGTTCGACAAGACGACTCTATTTTTGATCTTTTGACTGAATTTTTGACTTGTTTTTGGATTTTTATATGTTTTGAATGTTTTTGGATTTTTTTATTTTTTTATGTTTTTGGATTTTCTGATTTGAGGATTTTAAGATCATACACGAATCTGATCTAATGAGAACATGCCCTAGCATGATGCAATAGACTACCCCGATAAAGGCAGGACAAACTGACCTTGAGGATCATGACATGAACACAGGACCAAGCTATGATGCGGATGCAAATGGATGAATGATGGATAGAGACCTAAATGCGATGGATGATGGAAGTGAAATGGATGGATGATGTCGAACAAGCCATAAAGATCTTGGTGGATGGAAAGTGCTTATTCACACAAGGCGCCTGTTTGCTAGGTTTTTACCAAGGTACCTACCCAAAGTGCGATCGGAGTGTCTTTCACCAGAGGATGATTTTTTTGATCCATTTTCTAATTTTTTTGGATTTTTTGCCTTTTTGCTTTTTCTATTGTTACCAAGATGCCTGTTTTCTAGGTTTTCACCTAAGTGACCATTTTTTAAGACTTTTTCTTTTTTTTTTTGGATTTTTAGGTTCTATACCTTGAAAGAGTTAGGCATAAAACTTTTTGAGATGGGAGCTATTCATGGGATCCTGTAGAGGTTCCCCTTCGGGTGTTGATAGTTGATGTGCCCTTGATGTGTAACTTGCCGTTATGATGAAAGGTCCTAACCAATTAGGTTCGAACTTGCCTTTGTTGCTGGGATTCATGACATTCTTCTGATTTTCTTTTAAGACCAGTTCTCCAACTTGGAAAGTCCTACCTCTGATTTTCTTGTTATAGCTTCGTTTGAGTCTATTTTGATAGACTTGCAGATGGTTCAAAGCATCTATGTGTCTCTCATCCAATAACTCCAGCTCGTTTAATCTTGACACTCGGTAGTCCTCATTAGTGATGAGGTTTTGCAATGATATTCTGAGGGATGGGATCTCGATCTCAATGGGGAGGATGGCTTCTGATCCGTAGACCAAGGAGAATGGGGTGGCGCCAGTGGATGTGCGGATGTTGGTTCGATAAGCCCAAAGGGTGGGATTAAACTACAAGTGCTAGTCATAACCTGTGTCATTAACTATTTTCTTAAGGAATTTGAGGATGGTTTTGTTCGTAGCCTCTGCTTGGCCATTGCCTTGGGGATAGTACGGGGTGGAGAAGTGATGCTGGATTTTGAATTTCTCACACAAGTCGTGAACCTCCTAGTTCTTGAATGGTGTCTCATTTTTTAAGATAATGGCTTGTGGGACATCGTAATGACAAATGAGATAGTTCAAGATAAATTTTGAGATCTGTTTCCCAGTGATATATGTCATGGGTATGGCTTCCACCCACTTTGTGAAGTACTCAATTGCAATTATGATGAATTTATGACCATTGGATGAGGTGGGTGAGATTTTCCCAATGAGATCGAGTCCCCACTGCAAGAAGTGCCATGGTGTGATGATTGGATGGAGCTCTTGAGCTGGAGCATGGATGAGATCTCCATGCTGCTGACATTGTATACACCTCTTACCATGATCATGCGCTTCTCTTTCCATTGTGGGCCAGTAATACCCCAGCCTTTGCAGTTTCTTGGCGATGGTCATTCCACTCGAGTGTGAGCCAAAGATACTGTTATGAACCTCATTTAGAGCAATTAATTCCTCCTCAACATTTAGAAAGCGCAATAAGGTACCCTCTATGCTTCTATGGTATAAGGTATCACCTAGGATGACAAATCTAGATGCCTTTTTAATAAAGGTTTGTTCTAGGCTTGATGGTAGGTTAGCGGGTAGACTCTTATTCAAAGATATGTATATATGTCATGATACCAAGGATCGCCAGGACCAATGATTTCACACACATATTTCAATTATAGTACCTCGAATGTGGGAACGAGAAGTTGCTCGATCAAAAATTCATATTTCGGTATGTTATGAGGGATGTCTAATAGAGACCCAATTGTAGCCATGGCTTCTGCTGCTCTGTTGTTGATTCTTGGAATCTGCTCAAATGTTATGTCAATGAAGGATTTCTTTAAAATCTCCACCAATTTCTTATATGGAGTAAGCTTGTCATCTTTAGTCTAATATTCATTATTGACCTGATTTATGATCAACTGAGAGTCTCCATACACCTTGAGAGCTATGATGTTCCATTGTACTACTATCCTAAGACCTATAGTCAAAGCCTCGTATTCTGCTATGTTGTTGGTGCAAGGAAATGCCAATTTGTATGATTTTGGTATGCAATCCCCTTGTGGGGTGATGAAGAAGATACCAGCTCCTGATCCATGTTGTGTGTATGACCCATCAAAGTATAGTTTCCAATGGTCAGTTACGTTGAGGTAAAAAATGGACTCATCTAGGAATTATGAGACAAGAGGATTCTTAGAATACATAGGTGCTTCTGCTAGTTGATCTGCAATGACTTGTCCCTTGATAGCTTTCCTCTCTACATACTCTATGTCATACTCTGATAATATCATTACCCACTTTGCCATTCTTCCTGTGAGCATTGCCTTGGATAAGAGATACTTGAGGGGATCAATTTTTGCAATGAGCTTATCTTGTGTGCCAGCATGTAATGTCTGAATTTTTGGGATGCAAACACTAATGTGAGGTAAGCTTTCTCAATGAAGGAGTAATTTAGTTCATGACCGACCATTGTCCTACTGATATAGTAGATGGCCCTCTTTGTTCCGTTTTCACCATGCTAGGCTAGGAGAGCTCCAAGAGTTGTTGTTGCTGACACATATAAGATCAATGCTTTCTTGGGATAGGTGGCATTAACACTGGTGGTGTCAGTAGGTATTCCTTGATTTTGTTGAATGCTTCTTCACATTTTGTATCCCATTTTTATGCTACCCCCTTGTAGAGTAGGTGAGAGTATGGGTTCTGCTTATTTTCCAATTGTGCTATAAATCATTGAATGGATTGAAGTCGACCTTGGAGGCCTCTCAGTTGCTTTAATGTTTTTGATGCTTCCATCTCGAGGATTGCTTTTACTTTTGTTGGATCCACCTCAATACCCCTCATGGAGACTATGTATCCTAGCAGTTTACCTGATTGTATGCCAAAGACACACTTATTAGGGTTTAATTTGACTTTGTATTCCTCCAGTCTATCAAAGATAGCACTTAGGGTTGCTATATGATCTTGTCTCTTTCTTGATTTTGCTAGAATATCATCGACATAGTCTTTGACTTTTTTGTGAATCATGTCATGGAATATTAGTGTCATGGCCCTTTGATAGGTTTCTCCTGCATTCTTTAGACCAAATGGCATCATGTTCCAACACTAGGTCCCCCATGGACAAGTGAAATCTGTCTTGTGTTGGTCTTCTTTTGCTATCATGATCTGGTTATATCCTGAAAATCCATCTATTAATGATAGCATCTTGTGTCCTACTGTCATGTCTACTATCATGTTGATGTTAGGAAGTGGGAAATCATCCTTGGGACATGCCTTGTTCAAATCTTTGAAGTCCGTACAAATTATGATGGCTCCATCTGGTTTTGATATAGGTACCAAATTTGAAACCCATTCTAGATAATCAATTGGTCAGATAAATCCTGCATCTAACAACTTTTTGAGTTCCATTTTGACCAATAGAGTGATTTGAGGATGCATTTTCTAAAGCTTTTGTTTAACTTGTTTTGCCTCTGGATACACTGCTAAATGATGAACCACAATTTCTGGATCTAGCCCTAGCATGTCAGCATAACTCCATGTGAAGTTTATTTTCCTTTCTTTTAGGAATGCTCCTAAGAGTTCTTGTTCTTCTGATAATAGTGATTTTGCATAGAATGTGATATGCAGGGCCTCCTCTATTCCTATGTTGACCAGATTGCACTTTTCGGCCAAGACTACTGACTTCTCTTGATGAATGGCTCTTAGAGGAAGATTGAATCCTTCATCCTCGGGCACCTCAAAGAGGTTTTCACCATTGGATACATCCTTTATTTTTACTATTTTCTTGTCAAAGAGTTCCACAGTGTGGTTTTCACTCAAGGACTTGGATATGATTCTTAGTTTCTTACTTTTGCGATTGAAGGATTCAATCGTTTCCCTATAATAAGCATGTGTATCCAATTCCATTATAAACCCCGCCTTATGGTATCCATCTAGAATGTTATCCATCAATCCCATGAATTCTGAGAGTGCCTCATCATTTTTGAATGTACCGAGAACAAGTGTTCCTTGTTGGTCATAGTCGATCAGTTGGGGGTAGACTAGGCAGATCTCATGATTTGGATGATTGGTTTCGAAGGAGAGGGTGCTAATCATACAAAGGGTAGTATCTTCGAATAACCTAGGGTGATTGGATATGGTGTCTTCGTCATCACTACTAATATAGGGCTCAGTTATGAAGTTATGTGTGTTGCTACCTGTGACTATTGGTGAGAGTACTTGTACTAGCACTGGCTGAGGAGAGACATTAGAGGCTCTAACCAGAGGACCTCAGCTCGTATGGTTATTCTTAGAGGGGTACATCCAAGACCAAGATTTGTTATGGGTCGCGTCTCCGGCATGATAGGTATTGTGAGGTCATTGTCATTTTGTCCTAATCTCTGGTTTCTGTCATAACCCATTGCAAGCATCATTTGTAGGCCCTTTCTTGTCTCATCCATTAGTAGTTCAGGTGTCATTCTGTCATCTCGATACAACATGTGAGATGGATCTGCTTCAATAACCTCTCGACCAAGGTCTCCCCAGATTGTGAATTCAGGATAGTCTTCAGGAGACGTTTGTGATGTGGAAGCTTAGTTTTCTTGTGGGCATCCTCATGATCTAGGAGATTGTGGTAACTCTCATATCACAAAAGCATTGTTAGGAATCTTATAGCTTCCACAACCATCTTCTTGGATGATGAGCTTGATGTCGGAGATGGTGGGAATTGCGGGGATGGCGGGTGTCTCTAGCGCAGAAGTGGATGCGACAGTGGCGGGGTCGATGTATGGTGTGGATGGGCCCTCATCATTCTTTGGCACTTGGGGGATTTTGTAATATTTGGCCTCAAGATTTTTGCAATATGAAAATGGTTCGTGATCTCCATGAATGGTAACCTCTTGTCCATTATGTGTAAATTTCACACATTGGTGGAAGGTTGATGCTACGGCTTTCATTGCATGGATCCATGGGCATCCCAGGAGGATGTTGTATGGCAAGTTGAGGTCCAAGACTTGACAGGTGGTTTCCATGAGCATTGACCCTACTTGAATAGGGAGTTTAATCATGCCTTGAGACACTCTTTCTTGGTCATCATATGCTCTAATTGTGATGCCTTTACCTTTGTCAATGGTATCCTCTTATATTTTCAATTGTTTGATTAGGTTGAGAGAGTAGATGTTCAAACCTGCACCCCCATCCACCAGGACCCTTTTGATTTTTCTCTTGTTTACAATGGCTTCCAAATGAAGTGCACGGTTGTGAGATGGTTGGGCGCGAAAATCTTGGTCAGAGAATGTAAGGAGATTAGGTGTTATGATATTCCCAGCCATAGCTTGGAATTGGTCTGCATCAAGATCTATGGGGACGGTGGATGAGGCTAATGCTTCTTCAAGGATCCTTTTATGGGATGATGATATTTTTAACAACTCCATGATGGAGATGTGTGCTAGTGTTTTCTTGAGTTGTTCCACGATATTGTAGCTATGTGGAACAACTCTAGATGAAGGGACTCTATTAGGTTGGGCTGATCCTACAATGGTGACTTTTCCGCCTCTTGTGGTGACTCCACAATCTTCGGGATGGGCGCCCTTGATGGTGATGACCATGTAGTCTTCATTTAAGGATGCAACGACTAATTCATAAATATGATTTACACTACCCTTCCCTTTATCATTTTTATTCCCTTTGTTGCCATGATTCGACATTAGATTTGTGTAGATTTTTAGATCCTGATTTCTAGTAGGTTGTTCCATGTTTATGATTTTCTTGTCAATGAGGTCTTGGATGATATTTTTGAGTATCATGCAATTGTTTGTGGTGTGACCTTTGATCTTATGAAATTCACAAAGTTGGTTTTCGTTATACCAAGGGGATTTGACATTGGGTTCTTGGTAATTCTTGAATGTAGCAGGCTTGATGAGTTTTTCATCGATCAACTTTTTCATTATGTCCTCCAATGGTTCCCCAAGATAGCGTATTTGTGTTTGGGATAAGTTTTGCGCTGGGGTGGTCCTCTTTGACCATTGAGGTTATTGATGGTTGGATTATTGTTGGGTTGATATGTTGTGTGATGAGTGTTTTGGTTTTGTTTTTGGATTTGCATTGTGGGTGTATTTTGGCATGGACCACTTATGACCACCTTGGTGTCTATGACACCATCATTAGTAACATTCTTGTTCTTTGCCCACGTACGAGGTTTGTCATTGTAATTGGATGATGGGCAGTTATTTTGCGGTTTGTGATATGATGTTGATTTTGCAGATTGAGTCACAAGGGCTCTTTCAATGCTAAGCGCCTTGGAAATCAGTTGATCATATGTGGTGATTCCCTAAACCTTGAGATGAAATGAGAAGTGGCTTTCAAGGTTGGCTATGATGGTGCAGACTTGTTCTTCTGGCATGGTCCACTTGCTCCGATTGGCCTTGGATCATCATTGTTGAAGGAATGAAGCAAAAGATTCATTCTTTCCTTGTTTTAGAGTGTATAGTTCTTCGAGACTGACATTCATTACGATATTACATGCATAGTTTTTAATGAATGCATCCCTGATTTCTTGGAATGTTCTAATGCCTGAAGGTAAGTGAGAGAACCATTCTATAGCATTTCCTACCAATCTTCTAGGAAATAGGCACATCAGATAAGTATTGTCATATGCAACCTCCATGCAATGAACCTGGAATTCTCTGATGTGATCTTCAGGGTTTCCCATCCCTCGATATTTGTTGAATTTGGAGATTTCAAATCCCTTGGGGAATGGTTTCATTTCCAAGCTCCTATCAAATGGATAGGGACACAAGTTACTTGGCATTTTGGTTGTTTACCCTAATTGAAGGTCGAGCACTTGTTTTGATAGCAACCTGAGTTATGTTGTTACATCACTTTTCAGATCAAGGGGTGGGATGAATGTGTTTTGGGGTGTTGCAATTGTGGTTTGGATGGGTGGGTTGGTCAGTGCATTGTTTGATGGTATCAGTATGTTGTGGCAGGTGAAGTAGGCTTCTACTTGTTTTTGGATGAACAATGCTTATTGTTGATCTTGTTGTTGTTGTGCTAGGATATGTGCTTGTTGTTGTTCCAACAACACTTGTTGTTCTTATTATTGTTCCCACAATGCTTGTTGTTGGGCTACCAACTCTGCTGCTTCTTGCTGCTCTTGCTATTGCTTTAGTGCTTGCTAATATGCTTGCATTTGTCCTGCTTGTGCAAGAAGTTGTGCTTGTGCTTGTGCTTGTTGTGCTTGATATTGAGCTTGTGCTTGAGCTTGCACTTGCGCTTGTGCTGCTTGTGCTTGTGTGGCTTGTTGCTGCAATAATAGTTGTGCTTGAGCAACTCTTTGTGCTTGTAATGCTTGTGCAACTTGGGTGGCTTGTTGTTGTTGTTGTTGCAGTAAAGCTTGAGCTTGTTGAGTTTATTGTGCTTGCAATGTGGCTTGTGCAACTTGGGCGGCTTGACCAGCTTGTTTGAACTTTTTGGTATCCTCTTTGGAAAGCGGCTTGCAATGTTGTGTTGAATTAGTTCGATGTGGTGAACGTTGGTGGTGGTGGGGGTGGTAGTGGATTTAGGATGGTGGTGGATGATGATGTTGTGTTGATGTTTTGGGTGTTGGATAGTGGTATTGATGTGGTTGGTCCTTGAGAGACCATGCTGTGTGATGATAAGGGGATGTTCGATGATGTTTCCATTGCTTGTGTGTTTTTTCATTTGTAGTTGCGATATCAATGACAAATTTTGTGTGTTTGGTGCAATGCTTTGATTGATGGTTGGGATATAGGTTTGATTGATACTTGGTAGGGGAGGGAGCCCTAAACCAAGGAGTGGTGTGGATGATAATGGCAATGGCAGAAGAGGTGGAAATGTGAGAAGTGTGAGTTGTTGAGAGAATGTCATGGTGTCGAATAAGCCTCTTAGTCTGAACATATCTCCCTCTTCTTGTGAAATTGTGAGAAGAGGTGTTTGTGGTGCTCCATGGAAAGATGTTGATGATGGGTCATAATGTAAAGTGAGGAAATTTTTTGTGTAATGGGTTGTTGAGTGTGTTTTGTTCCAAGGTGGTGCTTGCATCCAAGTTTTGATTGTTAACAAGGGGGTGTGATTGAAGAGCATTACGAAATGTGTTTCCCTTGTTGACATTGGGTTGTGTTGGAGCAAACGACGTTGTGATTTGCAAAATTTTTTGTGTGATGTTTTGAGATGGAGGTGTAGATGAAATGGGAATGGTGGATGAGATCAGAGGGAATGATGTATCCACTATAGTACTCACATCAAAATCCGAAGGAAACTTGGCCCCTTATTTTGCTAGTTCAAGCATGTACAACGAAGGGTGAAGTCTCATCATGATGTTGATGATTCTATGGTTGTCTGGATTTTGGAGCATTTCCATCATTTCCTTGTGAGACATTCCAAAGGTAAGGTCCTCCCCTTGATTTTCTTCTTGTGGATTTTGGGATGATGAAGGGACCAATGGATTGCTTGATTTGGCGAGATTCATTTCTGCATTTGTTTGGCTAAGGTCACTTGAAGCGGGAGTTTCTTTGTTGGCTTCCATACTCTTCTTGTAGTGAGATCTCATTTGAACCATAAAACAAGGATCAATCTTCAAGAATATGGGAGATAAATCTCTTGATTCCTTGGATCGATCTTTACCTTATGTTTCGAAGTGAAAAGTTTTAGGATGCTTTAAGGATCAAAGGTGATGATATGATAATGATGTTTTTAGGGATGGATGATATGGATGTTTTGGCTTTTGATAAATACTGAATGAGACAATAGGCTTTTAGGACTTGTGGATTCTTGATTTTTGATTTTTGATTTTGAGATTTTGAGATTTTGTCCTTGATTTTTGATTTTTGATTTTGATTTGGGTTTTGAACAAAAAGACCGTAAGATGTTGGATGATGACCTAAGGGATAGCTTTATTCAAAGGATGATAATTTGAATATGTTTGAGGAGAAGGATGCAACTACCCACACCTATTCAAACAAGATGATTGTTTCACTAAGCATATGAAGAAGGATTCATCTACATACACTAAGCTAGACAAGATGATTTTGATAATTTTGACTAAGTATATGCAAAAGGATGCATCTACACATACCTAACCAAAGGTGTTTTTGCTAATGTTTTTGAGGATTTTGTCTCAATGATTTTGATAATTTTGATTTTTGCCACAAAGCCTAGTATCAAGGATGATTTCAAGATTTTTCAAAAGCTGATGATGAGATGTATTTTGTTTTGATGTTTTGGAGGATGGGTGAAAAATGATTTTAATGTGTTTTGATCCTAAAATGAACCTAAAAAGATACACTTTGTTTGCTTAGACCTAGGTATTGAAGAGCATGAAAATGCTTCGTAATGACCTTTGTAGCCAAGAAATGATTTGAACATTTAGATTTCTAATCAATGATTTTGTGTTTTAGGATTTGGAGTCTTCAACACACATGAAAGTTCATTTTTGTTTAGCTTTGCTTAATGTCTTTATTTTACCAAAAACACTTTCTTTGATTAGGTTTTCAAACTAAGATGTCCAATGTCTTAATTTCTTCAAACCCCACAAGATATGTTATGTGGAAATTTAATGAACTTAAGGCAATGGTTTCCTATTGTTTACTTGAGAAGATAAATTGAGATTTAATCCAATGCTTATTAACCTCTAAGGATGTGAATCCCAAGGGAAAGCAATAACATATGGATTGAGTCAATGGTATTTGTCTTCAAAAGGGTTTGAAATTTGGATGATGTTAAGTGTTTGTTTCCAGGATGTTTTCGATCAAGCAATGCATTTTGTAACCCAAGAATAAGTACAATCCTATGGATGTGTAAGACAATATTTGTTGGATTCCCACTTGGACAAGTCTAACTACGCTTATCTCTAGTGGATGGTTAGATGCTTGACCCCACTGGCTCTCCTCCATGACTCATTAACGTCAATCGGGGTAGCCAAGCATCAACACCCATGAAACTCCCATGTCATGTTTTCCGTCTCTACTAGAAGACCGTAAAAGTGTGGGGTGGCTTCAGAATGACCATTCTTGCACCAACAAATAGATAAAGTATTTTGGAAAATTCTAGCACATGGGTTCTAGTAAGGACTTTCCGTTCGTAGGAGTTGACCCAATGTGGCAAGAGTCCCCTTTCGGATTCATATTTTCGGAGTCAACCATGTGATATTGGCATTTCTTCCAATATCCACATTTATATCCTAGCTGGAAATACTCTCGGGTTCAGAGTGTTACTGGTTGAGCCATTCCCTTGGGTGATTACTTTTTCCCACAAGGCAGGCCCTCTAAGATAAACAAAAGTGAATGAAGAACAAAATTCATAACTCAATCAATCTTTGATAGCAACAAAGAGAGAGAATATATGTGAAAATGTCCCCACTCACAATCGCACAATAGTTTGTTCAATTTTAAGCCCAAATTGAAGTGTGGAGGTGATTGCTTTGTCTTAACCCAAAGTCATGGAAAATACCTTTTGATTCTCAAGATCGCTATAAAGCACGAGAGAAGCGCATACGTCCTTTTCCAATGGCTTTAGCCTAAGTAAGCCCTTATGAAAATTACAACTACACTTGTTCTTTTTAAACCCTCAAAGCAATATATGAGTTCATTTTAGAGAACCAAATCACAAGTGAAAGACATTTGTTCAATTGTTTAATCCATAAACAAAATCTAGTAAGTTGTTGATCCTAAGATTCCTTTTAAATCTGTTTTGCAAGAAATAAACAAAAAGAATCCTTTTTAAACCCAAATGAAAGCTAGTGTTATAAGAAAAGAAGAAGATGACAAATCCCTAAGGAAGTGTTAAACAAACACTTAAGTGTTTAAAAACACTTTGATTAGACAAGATATCATCACCATGCTCCTTCTTCCTTTGCTTTTGGCTTCCAACCTACAAAGGAGAAAAACAGTTAGACTCTAAAAAAAAGAGAGAAATTAAAAATTAGAAAATAGAGGAAAAAGAAATCATTAAAACATGTGCTAAAAAAAATCAAATTTCTCCCTTTTACTGTCTTCCAGCGTCGCAACTCGTGAAGGTGTTGCTATTTTTTCCTTTTAGCAGTGCTCTTACAACACTACTTACCAGTCAGCGGCACTCTGTGTCGGGACAGACAGTGTGATTGCATCAATATTTTCGCACAGCATCACAGTTTTTGAAAGTGTCAGAGTTTATAAATTTTTTGAAATTGATGCAGATCGGCGAGTCTAGCGGTGCAGTTTAAAATTTGAAATTTCTTGGAGGGATGAGTCTAGCAGTAGAGTTTATGTGCGCGCGGTGCTATATAGCAACGCTAGCGAGCCCGTGGCACTAAAACAACAACGTTGACAAGTTCGCAGTGCTAAAAATAGTGACACTAAGGAGCCCACATCGAAATTTCCTGTGTCAAGAAAACGTGGAAATTTTGAGGAAATGTTATAATTTATGATTTCAAGCCCTCCTTCTAGTACCAAAATGTGAACCCCAAATCTATGTACCTACAAAACAAAGGAATTAAACACCTTAAGTTAGATATTGCAAGAATAAATAAGGATTCCCCATGGAATCCATTTACAATTCAAACTAGGAATGAAAATATGCAAGAACACAATACAAGAGATAAAACAAAGATGAAATCCTAATTCAAATAGCAAACATTTGATCCCATGGGGGAATTGGTACCAATTTGATGTGAAAATTTGGCCCTTTCCCAATTCTTATGATTGTAAGCTTTGATATGTAGACTTGATGAAGAAATGTGATCCACTTTTGATGATGAATGATGAGGACTCCAAGCCAAATCTGCAAAAGAACCTAGCTAAGAACTCAATGGTGTGAAACTTGATAGATATTTGAGCATGGTAACTTTACTCAAATTGTGGATGATAAAATGAGGAGAGGAGCTCTTCATTTATAGGATTTCAAGATGGATGAATGCCCAAATTTGAGAAATGTGGGACTAACTTTCATCCAATGATATGGTTCCACTTGTCAAGCTATGAATGGATGATGGTTGTGCAAGATTTGGGGTTTGTGCCAATAAATGCCAATATTTGAAATTCAAATTTGTTGAAATGACATGTAAGAGGGAAGGGGAAAATGCAATAAATTCCACTTGGCTCAAGGTAAAGAACATGTAAGAAGTTTTAAATACCTTGTTGGATGTACATGTTGACTTGGAATTTTTGAATTCAAATTGAGAGAATATTCCAAAAGATGCCATGTGAGGGAAAATAGGGATTTAATAAATGAATTAAATCTATTTTCATGTGCAACTTACATTATCTAGAGGATGTGACATGAGATGATTAAATTAATCAAGGTTTAATTAATTTAACAGGAGATTAGATGATGTGACTTATTTGACTTAGATTTATGGATTTATTTAAATTAGATAAGAGATGAATATGATAAGAGGCTAATTAAATAAAGATTTTGATTTATTTAATTAAAGGGATGATGTTAGATTAAATCAAATAAGGTTTTAATTTATTTAATTTAATAGATAGACTTTAGAGATTTAATCAAATAAATTGATTATTTAATTAAATAGGGATAATTAGATTAGATGAATTGATTTAATTAACAAGGGAAAGTGACTTAATTAGAAAAAATGATTTATTTAATTAATAGACGAATATTGATGAATTTAATCAGATAAGGAAATTTGATTGAACGGTTAGACCGAGGGATGATTTAGGAAGAAACAATGTTAGTAAGTTAGGATCAGATGCACAATGTCAATCAGTATATTTTCGATGTGTACAAAACCAATTACAATTCATACATAGTGTGAACGTATAACACAACTTTTTTTGTATATATCAATTTTTTTTTTTGTTGGATCAAGGACTTCAATATCTGGTGCACTCATATTTTTTATTTATTTTTTTGGATAATTTACTATTTTTCCACATGTGCAGAACATAGACCTTTATTTTCAATGAAAAACTTATGTTTAATTAAACTAAAAAAACAAATACATAATGAAACCCAAACATATTAAAATTATATTCATTAGATAGCTCATTCTGAGGAATACTTGATTCCAATTGGGTTTGTGAAGATTCATCCATTTTCATCCTCAACCTGAGCTTCGAAGTGCCAAAATTTAGGGTTTTTTTTGTGTTTCAAGGGGGGATGAGGTTAGAGTGGGGTTTGAATGAACCCCTAGGGGTTCGAGCAAACCTCTAGGGCTTTGCTTGAACCTTGGTTCATTCGAACCCACCTTTTATAAGGGGTTTTATTGGCCCTTTTGGCAGGAAAACATTAAAAGGGACCCAGGTTCTAGCAAACCCCTAATGGGTTTGGTAGAACCAATAGGTTCGTTCGTACGAACCCCTAAAATCAAGTTTTTTTCCATGTATTCATTTTTTGTGATTTTTCCTTCCTCACTTCAATTGTAAACCACTATTGCGGCTTCACCCATTCCTTTATAATTAAATAATAATTTTAATTATTTAATTATTTGTTGGCCACCTAAATTAAATAATTTTTATTATTTAATTTCTCTTATCACCTATTTATTTGTGCTAATCTTATCTTTCACATCAAATCTTATCTCTTGAAATCTCATTTAATCCTAGCCCTTGATTGAATTATTTCATAATTCAATCTCAAACCTTCATCCTTATCATTTTCCCTAATTTTTCCCTAACCCTAGTCCATAATTCAACTTTCAATCTTGGCCATTGATTAAGACATCTTGTTGGCATCCAATCTCACCATTCATTCAAATTTGTATTTTTTATAAAAGACCTTACCCTTGTCATTTTCATTATCTACACATATTATACAAGTACATGCTGCTAGTGTGAGACAAAAATCTTCAATATTTTGCTAGTCACTTGTCATAGGATTATTATTGCACACTCAAATATAAGGGAAATTATCATATTCAAGAAAAATGGAGAAATGAAATGGAGGTGAATCAATGGTGGCATGAAGATGTGGTAATATTGTTTTTTGTTTTATGTCTTTATGCTTATTTGTGTTTCATTGCTTATTAGGGTTTGATTTATATGCTTTATTGCATTAACCTTAATATTTTAGCCCTAATTACATCATGTTGCTTCCAAGATAATATGGTTGCACTTAAGATTGTACCACCATGAATGACAATGAGAAAAATAAATAAAGATACCAATGCCACATAGTGATGAGCAACATGATAGGATGAAAATCATTATCAATTAGAGGAAGTAGGTACATCAACACAAGGAAGAGCATCACAATCCTTAAGATGTTGAACTTTATTACTAAAAGCCTTACATTCATTGGTATAATGACCATGCACTCAATGATATTCACAAAATGAGCATTTATTGTAGAATTTATTTCATGTCTTTGGAGGGAGAGATATCAAGCAGTCTTGGAGAAGCCTTGACAAGGTACACTCTTGATCAATAGTATAAGATATTCATTTCTTTTGTGAAGGAGATATTTCTTTCTTACTAGAAGGTGTCATATGTACACGAGGCTCTTTAGGTTTAGATTGTGATATTTTGTACTCTCCCAAAAAGGATGGTGTAAAATCTAATGAACCCCAATCCTCACTAAAACATGTTTTTAAAGATGAAGCAATATCACGACCATGATGCATATTTGTCCTGGGAGTGTTTTGCATGATGACATTGATATTAAGCAGAGATTTCTTTGATGCTTTAATTTCTTTTGAAGGACAATAACCAAGACCTCTTGTTTGTTCTTGCATGCTAGGTTCAATAGGGACATTAATTCCTTGTTCTTTAACACCACATCCCTTTCCATTATAGCCAAGTTGTTTCAAAGTATCATTACCCCTTCCATAAATTTTTTCATCTCTTTTGAAGAAGGTGGTTTCTCATGGTCACACTCATCACGTGTGGATGTATAATTTTTGTTTTCTTATTCTTTGCTAAAAGTTATGGATTCACATGCTTTTGATTAATTAGATTGTATTGATATTATGATAGCTTACTTCTCTTTTCTTGATTTGTGTGTGAGCTTGTATTCTCCCATGAATGTAGGTGTGAAATATAAGAAACCCCAATCATCATCCAATAGTTTTGTGATTCATAAAAAATAATTCTCTTTGTCTTCTTCTTGCATAGGTTCCAATTTTTTAGTTGGTGTCAATGTTGTAAGAGGATTTTTCATCCTAGGTTCAATTTGTAAACTCTCAAGTTTAGGATCAACTTTTAACATGTAAACCTTATTCTTGTAAGTGTATTTCAATAAATGATGTAACATTGAAGGTGCCAAATTCATTGCATGAATCCATGGTCTGCCCAAGAGAAGATTTTATGAAATATATTTAGGCATGACATGGATAGGAGTTTGTAAAGTAACCCTACAAACTTTAATAGGAAATGTTATCACACCAAGTGGTTTTTTTCCAAAATTATCAAAACCATAGATAGATAAAGAATCTAGTTGAATTTTATTCTTTTCCATGCCAATTTTATCCAAAAGGTTTACACTATAAACATTGAGTGCCAAATCATTATCGACAAGTGTGTGTTTAATTCCAAACTTGTTACCACTATTGTTAAAACTAGCCACTATCATCAAAGCATAATTTTTTTTTTGTATTTAGTATGGAGGCAACTCATCTTGAAAAAAAAAAATCTAAATTGATTGAGTTCATGCCTTGAATTAGGGGTGCTACATCATTTGGTTGCACACTAGGAGGAATACCAACTTTTTGTAAAGAATTTTATAGCATGCCATGGTAAAGAGGGGATGATTGAATCAAATCCCACAAGTATATCTTAGTAAGAGTGTTATGAAGTTATTCTACAAGATCATACTCCTTTCCACTATGTGAAGGTAAATGAGGGGTACTAGGAAAAATGGGTTACAGAAGCAGTATCGATGTACGAATGGTTTGTGGTTTCCTATTAATCGTTGTGTTATCTGTATGAGCAATGGTATTATAAATTGGTTGCTACAAAGCATTCTTATTGGTGAGTTTCCTTGAAAAATTCAAGATAACCCATAGAGGTTTTGGTTTGTGTTGAGTTGGTCCTATGATAAGAAGTGGCTTAGGAGGTGAAATAACTAAAGGACTCTTAGGAGGTTCAAAAGGAATCTTGGGTGGCCCAATGATTAGAGGACTCTTGGGAGGTCCAAAAGGAATGTCTAGAGGTCCTATAATGAAAGGAGATATAATAGACACTTGTGCATTCATAACCTCAATGAATGTGACTTCATGTTGATGATTTCTAATGAGGGGGGATCTAAGGTTGCCTTATCCTCTTCATCTATACTATCTTTCAAAAAAATTGTATCACAAATATCTTCTACTTTTGGCATAATATCTTCCCAAGTGGGAGAAGCTATTGTAAGTACAAGTAGTTGGTGTTGTCATTGATGTCTATAGCTGAATGAGATTGTTGCAAGAGTGTGAGTAATTGATTCTTTGATTAGTTGCATTACATGTTGTCATTAGTAAAGCTACTGGTGTCAACCTATTGTGTTTCTTTGATATGATTTTTTATACATTTTTGGAAGTTCTAAAGATGATTATTATGTGTCTTTGGTGCTTGGTTTCCAAGTTCCTTTGAGAAAATTTGATAAAAAGAGGAAATGGTGTGTTATAGTGGTGTTCTAAGTGATAGAGTTATGTTTGTTTTTTCTCCACATTTCTTCAAGGTTGAAGATATACCTGTGTAACATTTTTTCTTTGCCTTAGTCTTTCAATATTTTTCTTGTTTTTTTTTTTGGCTTTGGAGATGTCTGGGTTTATACAAGGCTAGTCGGAAAGACGGGAAATGAGCCACATGGTGGCTGCACGACTTTCTTGTATCATTTTCCTTTTGGAGGAGGGCTTGGGACACACGTTAGTTTGATTGAATTTTTCTCCATTTTTTTTTCAAAAAACATATGATATCCACCCACTTGACATTTCATTTCTTCACTATAGGAGGGATATGCCTCTTGTATGATGATATCTTTTTTGATTCTATCAGAGCTTGCTAGCCTTTCTTTTCTTGGTTTTTGGTAATGACAGTTTTGGGTCAGTGCTTCGAGGTAATGTGATTGGTCAATAGAACCATTTTTCTAGTATGTTCTTAGGATTTTATCATTTATGGTCCCCTATCTTTGCTAAATATCTAAAAGAAATTAATGCAAAAAATGAGAATTAATGAGAAAAGATCTTTGTGGCCTAACTAAGGATCTACGATCAAATTGCAAGCTATCAAGTATCAACATCCGGCAGTAATTACTTTTGTGCTGAGGTGGTGTTATTTTCTCTTGGTGGCTATATAATGAGGGTGATGACACAATGAGGGGTTGGATTCCAAGCTATAGTTTCTTTGCTAAGAAAAGTTGTAGTTTTCTTAGGGGTTTTAGAATTATTTTCAGAAGCAAGTTACAAAACTACTGTACTTTGGCATGTTATATCTATTAAGGTTTAAACTATTGTAAAATTAGCATTCGACCTCTATTTCAAAGTTCATTTGATATTTAAAAGAATGAACTATTGAGGAGAATTTGTTGAGACTGTGCATGTATGGCCTTTTTCAAGATTTCTTTCTTTATATTATCATTATGAATGAAACACTCTGTCTTGCAATCTATATCTAGATATTTTAAGTAGCATATTTCTATGTTGTATGGTTGTGTGATAGAATAGTAGCTTAGGAGAACTAGACTATATCATTAGACTTCTCTATTTTTTTAAAATTTGTTATTTTATTGTACTATGTTGTATTAGGAGGAAGATTTCATGTGATTTCTAAGATATTGTTCTATTAATCATAAGAAATATTTATGTTTGATTAGACCTTAATGAACACTACCTGTGTAAAGATTTGAACATCTGCACTATGCTTTAAGTTAGCCTTTGTTGTTTGTTCTCTTTCCAACAATGAAGGGTTGTGGCATTTTGTGTCTATTTATATCACAGTTCATAGGAATGATTTGGGTTTGAAATGTTGTAAAAGGTTTTGCACATCATCTTTTATGTTTTATGTTTACATTTCCTTCTCCCCTTATCTCAAAACCCTAAAGAAGAGTCAATTTTTTATAAAAATCCTAGAGGTATTCAGTGAGATACAATTTTTCCCCCACTCACTGAATTTCCCATAAGACCGTTGGAGAGGCGCAAGCTTTGATGATCATGAGTTCTTTTTCTGGCACACCTAGTGGGACCAAATTTTTTGAAACACTTGATTAGAAGTTAGAAATATTTCTTAAATCAGGCTAAGGAAGGAAACTAGAAGTTTCATGCCCAGAGTCCAAATAAGAGAATCTTCAAGAGGTCACTTCTAGTACTCTGAGTTACTTGCCCCAACCCCTAGGAGGAGAAGGCTTACAGGTTTTGTATCATCTGTAAGGAGCAATAGAGTAAGAAGTAAGAGCCCAGTATCTAGAGCTTTATTTACTCCACTCACAGGCTTAAATTTCCAAATTAGAATACCTATGTATATATGGCTCATGCCCCTCCCCCTGCTCCTAGGAACTTTGTAACATGGGATAGTGGTAGTCTACTACAACCACCCACACCCCCAGATGTATGGCCTGCCATACTTGCTAATGCCCTCAAGGCTATCCCTAACTTTTTTTGAAGATCTCAAAACCCCTATTGAACACCTTCAAGATATAGTAGAGGTATGTAGGGTACATAATATAGTGGAGGAAAATATCGCGTTAAGACTACTAGTTGCCTCTTTCAAAGGAAAATCCCAAGATTGGTATCAATCTTTGGCTTTGGGTTCTATCATCTCCTGAGACCAAGTTGGAGGATGCCTATTGAAATGCTTCTCAAAGAAAGGAGACCACTCCTCATTGCTACAACAACTTATTACCATAAAGAGAGCTCCACATGAGGCCATGAGTGACTTGAACACCAAATTCCATAAGACCTAGCAAAGGATCCCCATAATTGCTCAACCTCAGACTACCATGGCATTCATGTTCTATTTGAAGGATTTTAACCTGATCATCATAGTCATGATAACTTCCATGGGAGGAGATATCTTTCCTGATGCATATGAGGTGGTAATGTGCATGGAAAATAGTCTGATTGATGTTGCAAAGCTCCCACCATGACCCCCTATGCCTATGATCATGAAACCCTCTAGAACATCTCAAGAATATGCTTCTCCAAACACTTTTGCTACACAATCAACATCAAATATGACACAATCCATGTATGTGTATCCCACCACACAAAGTAGTACATTAGGCTCCAACTCAGTTATGAAGAATGTTAATGACATAAAGAGTCTCATGCAAACTTTTGGTAATTAGTTGGCCATCATCAAATAGTAGCAGGTGATGCCCCCAAAGCTAAGCAATCAAACCTACTATAGAAGCAAGCTATGCTATCAAAAAAACACATACAAAGTGTTGTCCTGAGGAGAAGGACAACAAATGACATTTGTGAACCAAATAGTTCTAGTCACCATGCCACTTTAGATGGTAAAGGATAGCTAGAGCAGAGAAATGATCCTAGGCCAGAATAGTTTGGTAGAAGAAGAGAATGTATGGTGGTTCTCGTATAGTGATAGTCATATGCCCTAAGATTTCCCAAGGAGTAATATCCAACAAAAGATAGTAGAACAAAGAGGAAAAGGTGTACTTTCAAGTGCAGATGAATATAGGTCTTACAAAATGGAGAATTATTTTTTTAGAGCACAAATGCAAGGGATGTCCCTAGAGAAAGAGCTAGACATTACACCTAATCTAGTATTGTTCTCATGGATGGAGGAAGAAGATGCAGTATTCACAAACGAAGCTCCTATGAATAGTGCTCTACAAGTATAGTTAGATTAGAACATGAGGTCTAAAATAAGGCTCACCAAAGAATACATGCAACAACCTCTTCCATGACCTTAGTCACGTCAACCGCTATTGCAAGAGAAGTATTTTATACCACCTATCACCTAGCCTATCATGCAAGCACATAATCTACCATGTCCCATGAAAATGATGAGTGAAACACCAATCCCAATCATGTTGGAAGGTTTTTTTTCAAAAATAAGAGAAATACCATGGTTTAAGCCCAAGGCCCAAATGGTTGGGATGCTCAATGTGGTTGAGTAGTTGAAGAAGGCACCCACCAATGTATCATTGTGGGACATCATATCCATCCCCGAACAAACGAATCTACTTCAGGAAGCATTTAAGAAAGATGAGAAAATGCCTCATATGGGAGTAGCTCCTATATGTGATCAAATAAAAGATAAGGTACCTACGTCGACATCCTCAAGTGCCAAAAGTTGCAGTGTATGTAAATAATGTGGGTAATGCAAAGGAGAAAGAGGTAAGCAGACCAAAGCTCACAACTTTCTTTCTAACACTTACTATGGGAGATAAGCTTTTGCATAACAATATGATCAATTCAAGAGCCAACATGACTATCATGCCAAAGCAAGTGGTAAATGCCTTGAAGTTTAAGTATGAGCCTCTCAAAAAGGGAACCATGCAACTAGACAAGAAGAAGGTTCCAACCGTTGGATAGATAAAGGACTTATCTCTAACCCTTTTCTCATGCCCAAGCCAAATAGTCATGCAAGAAGTAGTAGTGATAGACATTCCATTAGTCTTTGGAATGTGTCTATCAAGAGATTTCACTATCAAGCTTGGTGGATATCTAGCACTTGACTGGACCCACCTCATATTGAAAACTAGAAGCATGAGGCAAAAATGAAGATTCTTTATGAATTTCTACATCTCAAACATATTGTGGACAATGCAGTCTTATGCTTTGAAGCTTCACTTATTTTCATCTCACAATAGGAGAAATATTGCATAGAAATGCTAGAAGACAAAGAGGATACAAGTGAGCGGACTCCTGAAGAGGAAGTGTTGCTCAACTAAATTATTGATTTCAATCCATTCGACAATTTCCATGCAACAGGGCTAGGCACCTATGTAATTTTTGATGGAGATCAAACTTTTCCAAAAATCATGAAGGATCAGGAAAATTCAAATGACCCATCTAATAACCATCTATGGACCTTGTATTTTGATGCTGCCAAGTGTAAAGTCGGTGCCAGAGTAGGTGTCTAATTACTATCTCCAATTGGATTTAAACTCTTAGAGCTTATCATTTTTTTTTTCATGCTTGAATAACTATGTTGAGTATGAGGCCTTGGTCCATGGTCTAATCCTTGCTAAAAGAGTGGGTGTAAAAAGAGTGCAATTTTTTAGAGATTTAGAGCTAGTGGTGAGCCAAGTTTGCAGCTAAGCAATTGCAAAGAACACTTGAATGAGGTCATATAGATATCAAATTTGGGATCTAATCAAGAATTTTGAAGCTTTCAACATACAAGTTTTTCCTCGATCTCAAAATAGTGTCGTTGATCAGATGGAATTTGTTGGGTTACAATTTGAACTAGCTTCTTACTCAACCAACAAGAATACAGTACAAGTTGTTGTTTGACCCTCAATTCCTGACAATGAAAAAAATTAACAAGTTTTTGATGATGACACTTAGATTGCTACCATCGTAGAAAAGGGAGGAGTGGATCCTAACTATTTGATGCTAGGAGTAGATTTTTCCAAAGGACATGTCATCTAATTAAAAGGGAATAAGCTTCCTAGAGGATTGATTTCCCTTGAGAACCTTTTTGACTATGAAGATGCTAGAAATGACAAGTGAAGATTCACTGCAGATGAAAGAGATTATGAAGAACTTGATCTCAGAAGTGGCAGAAAGTTGAAGGTTGGAAAAGAGGTTCCTCAAAAGGATAAAGAGATATTAAGGGATTTGTTCTATGAGTATGATAGAGTTATTTCCTAGACCTATGATGATCTGAGAGGTTACGACCCATGTATAATTCAACATACCATTGATTTGGAGGAAGGGTCCAAGCCCATCTAATAGAAGCAAAGTCTAGTCAACCCAAAGGTTGAAGCCTTGATGGCATAGGAGCTCACCAATTTGGTCAAATAAATAATCATATATATGATCAAACATTTCACCTGGGTGTCAAATTTGGTACTCATATGAAAGAAGAATGATGACATTAGACTTTATGTCAATTTTTAGGACTTGAATAAGGCCTCATTAAAGGACCACTACCCATTACCATTGATGGAGAAAATTCTACAGATAGTAGTCGGATCTAAAATGTTCACTTCTTGATGGATTTTTAGGATATGACTAGGTATATGTAAAGGGGAGCGACCAACACAAGACAATGTTCTCCACTAAATGGGGAACATTCTCATATGCCAAGATGTCATTCAGACTATCAAATTCTAGTGCAAATTTTCAATGAGCAATGGATATTACTTTTAGAGGTTTAATCAACCTCACTATTTTGATATATTTGGATGACTTGATGGTCTTTTGAAAATCAAAGGATGATCATTTTTGTAATCTAGAAAAGGTCTTCTAGAAATGCAAACAGTTCAGGATTTCTTGAAATCCTAAGAAATGTTTCTTTAGAGTACCTCAAGTTAAGAAACTTGGCTTTGTATTGTCTAAAGAGGGAATAGCAATAGATCCTGAAAGAGTTAGATCTATAATGGAATTACTCCTACCAATAAACTAGAAAGGACTTCAATCATTTCTAAGGAAAATCAATTTCATCAACATGTTTATTTTGAAAATTGCCAGTATTGCGAGGCCTATCACACTAATGCTTAAAAAGAACCTATTGTTCAAATGGACCCCCAAGGGAGAAAAAGCTTTTAAGAAAATAAAGATAGCAATCTCCACTACTCTGGTCTTGGTTAATCCAAATTTTTCTAAAGATTTCCTACTTTATGTATACAATGTTTAGGATAGTATAGCTTTGGTTCTTACTCAAAAAAGTGATCAGAATGATGGAGAACATCCTATTGCTTTCCATTCAAGAAATTTGAAATTTTATGAGGTCAGGTATAACTTTGTGGAAAAACAAGCTTTCGACATAGTTAAAAGTTTAAAAAATTTCTAACACTTGGTGTTGTCCAACAAGATCACTATCCTTGTAGCACACCCCAGTGTGCAAGAATACATTACAAAAGGTGAGATCATTGAAAAAAGAGAAAATTGGATCACTAAGATCCTAGAATATGATGTGGAAATCAAACCAACTAAGCTGGTTTAAGGAAGAGGGCTATGTGAATACATCACATAGGAAACGAGTCTTGTGGCTAAAAAGGACACTAATCAAGTCTACTTGAACCAATTCAAGTCTGAACAATCTTGAGTGGTTGATTAAACTCGGTACATGCAGAAGGGATATTACCCAACTAGTCTTCCATTCAATAAAATGATATACTATCGATTGTAAGGTGTCAAGTATGTATTAATTGAGGATGTAATATTTAAGAGAATTTATTATGGTGTGCTACTCTGATATCTCAACAACCTACAAGCAGAGAGAGTTCTTAATGAATTTCATCATAGTCCTGAGGGTGGAAATTTTTCTGCCAAGACTACTACTTTAAAGATAATGTG
The DNA here is from genome assembly GCA_007258455.2 of Sequoia sempervirens. Taxonomy (NCBI): domain Eukaryota; kingdom Viridiplantae; phylum Streptophyta; class Pinopsida; order Cupressales; family Cupressaceae; genus Sequoia; species Sequoia sempervirens. Next base: position 352,564,092 of record VDFB02086081.1, on the reverse strand, counting down.
GGCAAGATATTATTGGCCCTCTATGTTTGTTGAAGCACATCATCTAGTGTAGAAGTGTACATAGTGCCAATATTTTTTTGGTAAAAGAAAGAATGTAGCTTTACCTTTGAGCCTGATTGTAACCGAAGAAACCTTTTTCCAATGGGATTTGGATTTTATCGGCTTGATAAATCCTATTTCTAGAACCAAACATAAGTGGATACTCATGGAAATTGATTATTTTACAAGGTGGATGGAGGTCATAGCCCTAAAAAATGCAACAGAAGAGGAAATTGTTAATTTCCTTGAAGAAATAGTGGCTAGATTTTGTCCACCCAAAACCATCATATTTGATAATGCTCGAGCTTTTGTTGGGTTAGGGATGTCAAATTTTTCTATCAGACATGGGATTTTCCATAAAACTTCATCAAGTTATTACCCACAAGGGAACATGTTAGTGTAGTCCAACAAAAACCAAATTAGGACAATCAAACACATTGGGTCTAAACAACAAAGAGATTGGCACAAGCATTTATGAGTTGATTTATGGGTAGACTAAATTAACCCCAAGAAGATACTGAAGACCTCCCCTTGTCAGTTAGTGTATGAAAAAGAGATAGTGATACCCATATCCATAGAAATTCTTGCTTTACAACTACTAAAATCCTTGGAGATTAAAGAAAATGGTGGAATGGAAGTATGGCTGGTAGAACTCCTCAAACTAGAGGAAGATAGAGAAAAGTCCCATGGATCCATGATCAATCTCCAACAGATAGTCAAGCGATGGTTTGACAAAAATACTTCTAGCCCAAAATTCAAAGAAGGGAGCTTAGTGCTAAAGTACAACAAGTGTACTGCTAAACTAGGGCAACACATGAAAATTGAAGCACTGTGGAAGGGACCTTTCTCAATCAATGCATGCAAAGAAAAGAACACATACGAGCTGGAAGATATGGAAGGTAATGCTTTAGATATACTGGTGAATGGTATGCATCTAAAGATTTTCCATTAAAATACATAGTTCTTTGGAAATTTTAATAGTTATGTACCATATGTAAAAAAATTTATAAATATTTCAAAATTTTGGGAATAAAACAACTGAAGAAGAAAACTAAAGAAACAAAAGCTTGTATTGTATTATATCTATTAAAAAATTTACATATAATGAAAGCTCAAGGCTCAATTTTTAAAACATAAGGCTCTCTCAAGTAAACCCAAAAGGAGTTAGGGAGCTAGAAGATCAAAAGGGGAGGCAACATGTAAAAACAATAAAAAAGGCCTCTAGCCATTGCCCAAGAAGCTGTAAAGGCTTTTCATTGGGTCTTATTTCTTCTTCCTTTTCTTTTCTTCCTCTTCCTCTCTTTGTCTATCAGGTTACAAAAGGGGGGGCTAAAAATACAATAGATGCAACATACGCTCAAGGCCTACTCATTGCAACTCTACACAAGGAAGTTGAAATGATTTCTCTAGGGAAGCCCCAAAACTCATTCCATGCCATATTCCTCCAATGGAAAGGTAGCTACTAACTGAGAGGAGTAGTGATGCATCTCAATGTCCATAGTATGGAAATCAAAAAGGAAGGGTAACCGTGGTACTTCTATGTCTAAGTCCATGTGCCTATAGACATCCATAGTGCTCAAGATACCAACACCAAGGATGGCTACTTGAACTATATTTCCAAGCCCTTCCATCAATAAGGTGTCAAACATCTCATGACACAATTCAATTATCATGGGTTTAGACACATTTAGGTCTAGCAGTGAAGCCATGAAGTGAGAAAGCATGTTGCAGTTTCTTTGGAGCTGGTTCTCGATGGTAATGAAGTCTGCACTGACTACCCACTTGAATGAAGTCATAACATAGGGGTAACATTTCTTCAATAGACACTTGATCCAGTCACTAGTAATCTATCTCGTGAAGTTGTATTGTAGTCTCTTGGGAAGGATCCAAATGGGAGTACCTAAGCCAATAAACATTCTAATAAAGTGGCAAATTATGGTAGAATGGGAATAAGAAAAAGCCAACTAGCTTAAAGATACTATATATTTGAATGAATGTTGTAAAAGGTGGTGTAGCTATATATAGAAAAAGCAAGCTGGAAAATTCATCCAACGAAATGTCTATTTTTTGCTGAATAACAATGGAAAGTTTTAAGACAAAATGGAGTAAGGTAGATAAATCATATGGAGGATTAGATGGAATATCCTGAGAAATAAATTTGGGCAGTGGGAGCAAATCTCATACGCTAATTGTTAACATATGTCTTTTGCCATCATCAATGCCAACCAACTTACTAATGAGAAAAGATAGATTAATGCGCTAAAAATTTCAACAAATTATTGGTCACATCTTGTTAGGGGTAACCTTGTATCATTTCCACATGTTCCATATAGAAAAATGAATTCACTTCAATGTAAGGAATTTATTTGTAAAAGAGGTAGTGATGAGAATGTACTAATTCCATCCTTGCAGCTTTCTCAACATTCTTGAGGGATATAGATCTCATGTTTACATGTATCACCTCGATGACAACATTTAATGGACCAACTATAGTAGTGTATTCTTAACTACATGTACAAGCAAATAATTAATTGCACTAAAAAGTAGTTTTTCCTTTTCAAGAAAAAGGTAAGTGACCATTTTTTCTATGGAATTCTCTACAACTTCTTGATAAGAATCATAGTGGAACCCTCAACCTTTGGAAGATAAGCAAGAGCTTTGGATCAACGACCTATATATGCCAATGTTCTTAGGTAGAGGTCATTTTCCAGTGCCCCGACATTAGAGGAGTGATGATGCAGGAGCATCTAGTGGTGTAAGGGCAATCTTGCATCACCCAAAAAATAGTTAAATTTCAAGTTTATAATTTTTTAGATGTTTTTACATTTTTGGATACCCTTTTTGTCATAATGAAATTCCCAATTTACGGTTTTTATTTTCTATTCCTGGGTTGAAAGATATTGCAGTTTTAGTTTCCTAGATTTGCACCTGAAAATCTTCTGAGTTGGATTTGAGGCATTTAAAGCTTCCAAAATGGCCCCAAAACTTTCCAAAATTGGTGTAGCTAATCTTAATAATTTTCTTGACTTCGAGACCTTTCCAACGGTTCAAACGGTTCATGAATCGGAGCCCCGGATCAAAAGTTATGGCCCCAGGAAGTTGGCGCACTTTCTAGAAGATACAATTGCAAATGTTCTTTTGAAATTTGAACTTCAACTTGTAATTTTTGGCACCACACCGCCTAAACTCAAATTTTAATGTTGTTTTGGCTCCAAACTAAAGAGAAGCTCTATTTATGGGTGGGTTTCTAATATTTTTGGGTAACTTTTTGGGGACAAGCTCGCATATTGCGAAAGGGTTATTCTATAGCTTTCTGTAGCAGACATGTGTTGTAGAACTTGGGGATTTGAGATCCTCTACATGTAAGAAGCTTTATTTTCTAAATAATAAAATTATTCTCTTGTTTGTGGGTTATTTTCTAAGTCTTGCACTACGCCCTCATCAAGTGGTATCAGAGCGAGGTTTTCTTGAGTGTGTGGACAGATCGCCGATCATGAGGCAGTTTGCACCAGGACCATGGTTGTGGTTCAAGGTCAAGAAAGATGCCTCCAAGAGTGTTTCCTAGTAGGCATGGTGGTGCTAGAGGTGGTCAAGGCGGTAGAAATGCTGGTGGAAGAGATGCACTAGCAGCCCTCCAGAGACAGATTGATGCATTACAAGAGCAGTTGAGAAGAGGGTTAAACCCGAGGGAGGAAAGTGAGGATGAAGGAGAGGAAGAAGGTTTAGAGGTAGATGAGGAAGAAGAAGCAATTGATCAAGACCAAATTCGGATAATAAGGGTCATTTCAAAGATTAGGAAAAGACCTAGAGCAGAAGTCCCCAGTTATTCTGGAAGTCTGAACCCGGAAGAGTTGATTGACTAGATCAACGAGCTAGAAGAATATTTTGAGTATGAGGAAAGAGAGGACCCATATCGGGTTAAGTTTGCAAAAATTAAGTTGAAGGGCCACGCCAGTATTTGGTGGAAAGAGGTCTAGTTGGAAAGAAGTCGAAGAGGAAAAGTCAAGATCACCAAATGGGATCGCATGGTAGAGAAACTGAAGAAGCAGTTCATACAAGTAGACTACGAGTTAGATTTGTTGAAGGAATTGCAAGGGTTGAAGCAAGCAAGCAGATCTATGAAAGAATATACTAAATATTTTGATAAGATAATTATTAGAACAGGTCACATAGAGGCCAATAAGGAGAAGGTAGCCTGATATCTTAATGGGTTACGACCGAGCATTCAGGAGGAGTTAAGTCTAGTTAGAATGACCACCATTGAGGATGTGTATTAGTTTGCTTTGAAGGTGGAAGAGAAGCTGAACAAAATATTTGATGGCAAGCAAAAAGGACGAGGAGGTCAAATTGGAAGGGGCAATGATAGACCTTCAGGAAGCCAAAATGATGATGAAAAGAAAAGTGAAGATGTGGGTACCAGTCAAAGCCAAAGGAATGACAACTCCTACCACCCTCGTGATCAAAACAGTGGTGATCAAAGAGGTAGAAGATGAGAGAGATATGGATAAGGATCTGGAAGAGGTAGTTTTAGAGGAACGTGTTTCCAGTGTGGTGAAGAAGGGCATCAAGCCTATGAATGTACACAACACCAAGGAAGGGCAAACAAAAGGCCAGAAGGTCATGGAAGGGTTGCGCATGCAGATGAGGAGGCCCAATCTGAACATTCAGATGATGCTGAAAGGGGAGAAACCCTAGTGATTAGGAGAGCCCTAGTGACTGAAGAAAAGGAACCGAACGTAGGAAGAATCTATTTTGCACAAGGTGCAAGTGTGAAGGAAAATGTTTTAATGTCATTATTGATGGGTGGAGCACTAATAATTTGGTGTCAGAGGAGATGGTCACAAAGTTGAAGCTGAAGAGGGAAAGGCACCCGCATCCATATCGGATTTCCTGGTTGTAGAAAAACTACAAAGTTTTGGTCAATGAGCAGTGCCTAGTAAAGTTCAAGATTGAGAGCTACCATGATGAGGTACTTTGTGATATCATCCATATGGATGCATGTCACATGTTGTTGGGGAGGCCGTGGTAGTTCGATAGGTGAGCTATACATGATGGCCATGCAAGCACTTATTCCTTGACAAAGGATGGGGTTCATCACAAGTTGAAACCCCAAAAGGAGACTGAAGAAAAGGTATGCGGTAGTGCTAGAATTTGTTATGTAGATGGAAGAAAATTTTTAGAAGGTATGAAGCATGAGCATGTGTGTTATGCATTGATTCCTAGAGTGAGTAAGGAGGATAGTGAGAAGGTTCCAGAAGAAGTTTCTGGGATGTTGGATGAGTTTCAGGATATTGTTTTTGATAATGTACTTGAGGGTTTACCACCAATAAGGAAGATTAGTCATCAGATTGTCTTGATTCCTGGAGCAAGTTTTCCAAATAAGGCAGCTCATAGAATGACTCCAGTAGAAAATGAGGAGTTGAACAGACAAGTTCAAGAGTTGTTGAGAAAGGGTTTGATACGAGAGAGTTTGAGTCCATGTGCAGTACCTATAGTACTAGCACCAAAGAATGATTGGGAGTGGAGGATGTGTACAGATTCCTGAGCCATAAACAAGATAAAAATCAAGTACAGATTTCCCCTGCCAAGGATGGATGACCTGATGGACTGTTTGAGTGGAGCTCAGTACTTCACAAAGATTGATCTAAAGAGTGGATATCATCAGATCCGGATTGAAAAGGGAGATGAATGGAAGACTGCCTTCAAGACCAAAGAGGGCCTGTATGAGTGGTTAGTCAAGTCTTTTGGGCTAACCAATGCATCGAGCATATTCGTGCGGCTCATGAATGAGGTACTAAAAGAATTTCTAGAAGTTTTGTTATTGTGTATTTAGATGATATTTTTTATTTTCAGTAAGACGTTTGATGAGAATTTGATACATATTCAGAGAGCCTTTGAGAAGTGAAGAGAAGAGAAATTGTTGATTAATCTAAAAAAGTGTAGTTTTGTGAAGAGGGAGTTAGTGTACTTGGGATTTGTTGTCTCAGCAGAAGGTCCCAAGATGGACCCAGAGAAGGTGAAGGATATTTTGGAATGGCCTACCCCAAGAACTGCTACCGAGGTGAGATCTTTCCATGGTTTGGCTAGTTTTTATAGAAAGTTCATTAGAAACTTCAGTAGTATTTGTGGACCCCTGACTGAAACAATGAGAGGGGATAGAAAAGAATTCAAGTGGATCACTGGAGCGGTAAAAAGTGTTGAACTGTTGAAGTAGAAGGTGACATAGCAACTTGTTCTAGCCCTCCCAGAGTTCAACAAGGTGTTTTAGGTGGATTGTGATGCCAGTGGTTGTGCCATTGGAGCAGTGTTGAGCCAAGAAGGTAAGCCCATTGCCTATTTCAGTGAAAATCTAAATGATGCCAAGAGAAAGTATTTTGTATATGATCAGGAATTTTATGCAATAGTTCAAGCATTAAAGAAATGGAGACATTATTTGTTGCCAAAGGATTTTTTTCTATATACTGATCATCAGGCCTTGCAGTACCTAAATAGTCAGGGAAAATTAATCAAAGGCATATGAAATGGGTAGAGTTTTTGCAGAGTTATACCTTTGTTTTGAAACATAGGAATGGGAAGTCAAATAGGGTTGCAGATGCCCTAAGTAGGAGGCATACATTGATGACAAAGATGCAGATTGAAGTGGTTGGGTTCAATGAACTCAAGACACTGTATGCAAAGATCCTAATTTTGCGAGAGGCTTGGAAATCTTGCAAGGAACCTATTACAGTGGACAGGACAAGGTGGTTGGATTTCATAATCTAGGATGGCATGTTATTTAAGGGAAGTCAATTGTGTATCCTGAGGAGTTCCATGAGGGAGAACCTGGTAAAAGAGAAGCATAGTGGAGGAATGGCAAGAAATTTTGGTAGGGATAAGACCATTTCCATTATCAGTGAGCATTATTATTGGCCTCAATTGTCATAGGATGTGAAGAAGTTTGTACAAAGTTGTAGAGTATGTCAGATGGCTAAAGGAGTGAGCCAGAATACAGACTTATATCAACCCTTACCTGTACCAGAGAGGCCATGGGAGGATATAAGTATGGACTTTGTTCTTGGTTTGCCAAGGACACAAGGGAATGATTCAATCTTTGTGGTGGTTGATAGGTTTTTGAAGATGGCACATTTCATTCCATGTCAGAAGACCCATGATGCAGTCCACATTGTTGACTTGTTCTTCAAAGAGGTGGTGAGGCTAAATGGTCTACCAAAGAGTATTGTTTTAGATCATGACACCAAATTTGTGGGGTACTTTTGGAGGGCTTTGTGGAAGAAGCTAAAGACAGAGTGAAGTTTAGTTCTGCACACCATCCACAAATAGATGGGTAGACAGAGGTTGTTAACAAGAGTCTGGGTAACCTACTGAGATGTTTGGTAGGAGATAAACCCAAGGGATGGGATGTGATCTTACCCCAGTAGAATTCTCTTACAACAATTCTATCAATAGAAGCACTAGTAGATCACCATTCCAGATTGTGTATGGAGGTAGCCCCAAATAGCTCCAGAATTGAGGAAGATGGACCAAGAGAAGAAAATAAGTGCTAAAGCCAAAAAAATTTCAGAACACATCAAGGATATACATGAGAAGGTAAGAGAACATATTAACAAGATGAATATACAGTATAAGGCTAAGGCAGATCAGAAGCGGAGGTATAAGGAGTTTCAGATTGGTGGTGAAGTGATGGTCCACTTGAGGAAAGAAAGGTTTCCAGTGGGAACATATAACAAATTGAAGATGAAGAAGTTCGGTCCCTATAAAATTTTAAAGAAGCATGATTCAGGGAATGCATATGACGTAGAGTTGCCGGATGGATTCAACATTTCCTGTGTTCAAAATTTTAGATTTGATGAGTATCATGAAGGTGGTGAAGAGGAAGTACCAATGACAGAACAGTGTGGGATTCCAGCATCTACTTGAAAAGGATGAGATTGAGGAAATCTTGGATAGTCGTGCAGGAAGACGTACCAGAAACAGGCAGTATGAAGAATATCTGGTGAAATGGAGAGGAAGGCCTGTGGAAGATTCATCCTGGCTATATAAGGCAGCGATTGACCGATTGGGTTTTCCTCAACCATCTGAGACGTGACAGGGTCACTTCTCAAATTACCCTGGGTGTCTGATGTAGGAGCATCCAGTGGTGTAAGGGCAATCTTGCATCACCCAAAAATAGTTAAATTTCAAGTTTATCATTTTTAGATTTTTTACATTTTTGGATACCCTTTTCATCATAATGAAATTCCCAATTTACGGTTTTTATTTTCTATTCTTGGGTTGAAATATATTGCAGTTTTAGTTTCCCAGATTTGCACCTGAAAATATTTTGAGTTGGATTTGAGGCACTTAGAGCTTGTAATGGCCCCGAAACTTGCCAAAATTGGCGTAGAGTATTTTGAGCATGTTCTTGACTTTAAGACCTTTCCAACGGTTCAAATGGTTCACAAATCAGAGCCCCAAATCAAAAGTTATGGCTCGGGAAGTTGGCGCACTTTCTAGAAGATACAATTGCAAATGTTCTTTTGAAATTTGAACTTCAAGTTGTAATTTTTGGTGCCAAACTGCCTAAACTCAAATTTTAATGTTGTTTGAGCTCCAAACTAAAGAGGAGCTCTATTTATGGGCGGCTTTCTAATATTTTTGGGTAACTTTTTGGGGACAAGCTCGCATATTGCGAAAGGGTTATTTTGTAGTTTTTTTGTAGCTTGCATGTGTTGTAGAACTTGGGGATTTGAGATCCTCTACATGTAAGAAGCTCCATTTTCTGAATAATAAAATTATTCTCTTGTTTGTGGGTTATTTTCTGAGTCTCGGCCTGTGCCCTCATCAAGTGACCTTTCAAATTTTGCAAGAAGGTGTTGGTGGATAAACCTATAAAAAGAGAGGTAGTGTAAGATATTTCCAACAAGGTTTTTGACTCCAAGTTGTTGGTTAACCCAAAAAATCTCAAAGAAGGTGTCTTTCAGAGAAAGGAAAATATGGGCTAGCCAAAGGTTTTCCATTTTGGCTTTGGGATTGTGGTTTACCACAATTCATGCTACCCACTGTGCATCCATTCCCAGAGTTAGTTGATGCATGTGCTAAGAGATTTGACAAGGGAACAAGGTTCATTCAGAATGGAAGGATTAAGGTTATTGTTTCTACTCAAGCCATATGAGACATGTGCATCCCTACAACCTGGGAAGTAGAGCCTTTTGATGAAGAAAAGATGGATCTCTTCAGGGAAGAAAAATCTAAAGAACATATTTTTATGAAGAAGAAACCAAGGAATGGCTAGATAGAAGTAGTAGATTTCTATGTTGCATGCTCAAGTTTGATAGAATAGTAGCTTAGGAGAATTAAACTATGCCATTGGACTTCTCTATTTTTTTGAAAATTGTTATTTTATTGTACTATGTTTTTTATTAGGAGGAAGAGTTCATGTGATTTTTGAGATATTTTTCTATTAATCATAAGAAATATTTATGTTGTATAGGACCTTAATGAACACTACTTGCAGAAATATTTGAAATTCTGCATTGTGCTTGAAGTTAGCCTTTGTTGTTCGTTCTCTTTCCAACAATGAAGGGTTGTGGAATTTTGTGTCCATTTATATCACTCATAGGAATGATTTGGGTTTGAAATCTTGTAAAATATTTGGTGCATCACCTCTTATGTTTTATTCTTAAATTTCCTTCTCCCCTTATCTCAAAACCCCAAAGAAGAGCCAACTTTCTATAAAAATCCTGGAGGTATTAAGTGAGATACAATTTGTCCCCCACTCACTGAATTTCCCATAAGAATATTAGAGAGGTGAAAGATTTGATGATAAAAAATACCAATGTGATTTAGATATGTTGGTGAGAGATGTTCATAGGTGTTAGATTCAAGATTTGGTGTGTTGGATTGTTATACAGAAGAACTCTTGTTCACCAGTGTGTGACTGTGCAATGTAGAGGTGTTTGGGAGAAATGTTTTGGCTCCATGTTTCTCCACATTTATTTTTCAGGCCTTGCAATTCTGAAGGTGTGTTGATCGTGTTGGAATTTTACATCAATCAAGAGAGTTTGAGGTTTGGTGCTTTAGAAGATAGATTTTCTAGTAACAATGTATGGTAGAGTTTTCTGAGTGTACACACTTGTACATTCTTCAGGTGGAAGTTGTTGCATTGGAGGTTGTTGGATTTCAATGTGCTCATGGAATATTCTAGGTCATGTTTGACAATGGTGTGGGGTTTTAAAGTCATCCTTGGATTTGATGAAGTGTGTAGTTAAATTTTTAATAGTGTTTGCATGAGTAACAACTAACTTGGTGTTTACACTACATGCAAAGGATAAATAGTGTTTATGGTAGCATGTGGTTGAGTGGTGTTGTTTATTTGGGTCCCAATTAAGTTCTTACATGGTTTTCATTCACTTCTACTTTCCACAAAATTTTTTGGTGTTGACCTAATTTGAATTTACATGTTTGAGGTGCATAGTTGACCTTGGATAAGGTTTCAAGGTTGAAGATAGTATAAGTATGAGTTGAGTTGTTGAGATATGTCGATATATATGAAAGATAGATATATGTGATGTGAATGATGTGAAGTGCAGTGTGTTAAAGTGAAAAATTGAGCAATGTAGTGTGATATTTCAAGTGTCAGTTTACTGGATGTAGTGAGAAAAAGGTGGCTACAATTCTTTAATCAAATTGTGAAGGTGTTGAAGTCATTTTGTTGGATTCTTCAAGTTGCATTGAGATGATTTTCTCTATGTAAAATTACTTCTCTATCTTCTTTTCAATTTTGGTAGTGATCCTTTTGGTTGTGAGCCTTTCTTCATTTGGAAGTAAGCCATCCAACAATGAGCCTTATTATATTTGGTATTGATATTACTTATTTTGTGATCTAATCCTCACTTTGGTTTTTCCCTTCTAGGGTTTTCCACATAAATTTGGTGTTCTCTTGTGTATGGTGTAGAGTTGTTTAAGTTTTTATTATTTTCCTTTCATAGTAATTCATCATAATAGAATTAAGGGTTTAATGAATGAATGTGGATCTAAATTTTAATGAGGGTTTTGAAGTTTTAAGGTACAACTGATTCACCCCTCTTAGTTTTCTTGTATATTTTAATGATTGAAAATTAGGGCAAGGTTCCATGGAAGAAATATTAACCACTTAAGGTAGATCTAGAATGGTGCACAAGAAGGATATCCTTATATTTTATGGAATAGACTATACATAATTTTGGAAGACAAGGATGGAAGGCTTTCTAGAATATATGGGATATGATATCTAAAACTCAATTAAGGATGGATGCACTATACTTGAAAATGGTTTGAGCATTGAAAATGGACTCAATTTCTATGAAACCAATATTAAAGAAAGGTATGCTCTCTTAAGTAGATACAAATTTTGAATTGGTGAAAGTCATGAATTTGAAAATTGGTAAAGAAATTTCAAAAAAATTGGAAAGTATTTATGATGGAGATGTTATTTTCAAACAAGCTAAGATGCATAATTTAAAGACCATAATTGAGAAATTGCAAATATTTGAAAATGGAAAAATTACAAGCTACATATAGAGGGTCGATGAAGTAGATGAAGTGGTCAGCTCCATCAAAGGTCTTGGATGTAAATTCAAAGAATCAAAAGTGGTAAAGAAAATTCTTAGAACCCTACCTAAAGCTTATAGTCACACATTTTCTACTATTTAGGAATTTGCAAATCTAGATTAGTATTTTAGAGATCAATTGTATGGTTCTTTAATTTCATTTGAAATGAGAGAATTTGTACCAAATAATGGTGCAAAAGTTGAGACTACTTTTAAGGCTACAAAAATAGAGAAGATTGAAGAAGTAGATCAGGAAGATATTGATTATGTGGAAGCTAACTTTTTAAGAAGGATGAGAAGGGCTACTGGTAAGTACATAGTTAATTCACTATGCTACTAGTAAGGTTTTTATTGTGGAAATATAGGTCACTATACTTAAAGATGTCCAAATATAGTTGTGAATGACAAAAAAAAGGAGAAAAAATGTAAGATGATTAAGAAAAGCTACTATGTTAGAAAGGATGTAGGTATTTTTTATGATGAATGCTTGTTCATGGATTTTAAAAATGAATCTACTTCTACTAACTCTAAAAGATGTGTGAAAGAATTCCCTTTGGAGAGAAAGGAAAAGCCTAAAGGTACATTGGTATCTACCTTTCATGCTAGACATGATAAGAACTATTGTATCATTGATAGTGGATTCTCAAACCATATGACTGAAGCCAAGAGTAATTTTGTTAAACTTGAAAAGTATGATGGAGGAGTTGTTAGATTTTATGGTGATTTAGGTGCTAAGATATGTTGAATAGTTTCAATCATATTTTATGGAAAGTATAATACTAAAGATGTTTACTATGTCAAAGGCTTAAGGCATAACTTTTTTAGTGTTGGATAAATGTGTAGCAAAGGATAAAATCATATGTTTTAGGATGATGGATGTGAGATCAAAAAGGGTCCAGAATTGTGATTACTAATGGAAGAAAGGTAGATGTAAATGTTTATCAACTAAAGGGTGTTGATGGTCATTTTTTTATGACTTAGATCAGTGAGAGTAGGTTATGGTACAGGAGGATGAGTCACACCATTTTTGATAATTTGGTAAGAATCAATTCAGTTCAAGTAGTGAGAGATCTACCAAAGATTACAAGCCATATTAGTTTTGTATGCAAGGAGTGTCATATTGGAAAGAAAACAAGAATAAGTTTCAAAGGAAAAGAATAATTTTCTACTAGATTGCTATAATTAGTGCATATAGACCTTTGTGGTCCTCCAAGAACAAGAAGTCTTCAAGGTGATAGGTATTTCATTCTCTTTATTGGTGATTATTCTAGAATGACATGGGAGGATTTTCTTAAATAAAAATATGAATCCTTAGATAGATTCAAAGCATTTAAAGTTATGGTTGAAAATGAAATGCATATAAAGATCAAATGTTTGAGGTTTGACAAAGGTGGAGAACTCATCTCCAATGAATTTAACATGTTTTTTAAGAATCATGGCATAAAGAGGCACTTTTATATCAGTAGGATTCCTTAGAAAAATGGAGTGGTTGAAAGGAAAAATAAGACCATTCAAGAATCTAAAAGGATTATGATGAAAGAAGCTAACTTGAAGTCTACTAGAGAAAAGCAATTCATACTATTGTTCACATACTTAACAGAGTTAAAGGAAAAAAACAATAGCCCAAAGACTCCCTATGAATTGTGGTATGGAAGGATACCTATTATTAAATACTTGAGTTTTTGGAAGAAAATATTATATCTAAAGAGATGAATAAAATTTGGGAATTTTGATGCAAGGTTAGATGAAGGAATCTTCCTTGGATATTCTACTAAAAGCAAAGCCTGTTGGTGCTACAACAAAAGTCTAAGAAAGATTGTTGAGAGTGCAAGTGTTAAAGTTGATGAAGATTTTTGAAGCCCAATGGTAATGGATGGATATGAATTAGATGAGCCTAATTGTAAAGGAAAATAAAAATCTAAGGAAAAGGAATTATAGTTTAAATAAGAGGAAGAATCTCTAAAAAAGACCCCAAGAACCCCTAAGTATATATATAAATCATTTTGAATAAAAAATCATTGGAGACAAAAGCAAGGAGTATTAACAAGAAGGAAAGATGTTGAAGAAGAGGTAAATTTGTGTTTACTCTCTAAAGCTAAACCTAAAATAGTAATTGGGGCATGTAAAGATGAAAAATAGATGAAGGCTATGGAAGAATAATTACTATAGATTGAGAAGAATCAGAATTGGGAACTTGTCCCAAGACCAACAAACACAAATGTAATTATATCTAAGTGGGTGTTTAGAAAAAAAAATGAATGAGAATGGAGAAGTGGTAAGGAACAAGGAAATACTTGTGTGTAAGGGTTATTCAAAAGTTGAAGGAATAGATTTTGAGACATTTTCCCTAGTGGAAACAATGGAATATATCAAGACATGTGTAAGGGGGGAATCAAGATGATAAGTAAATCAAACATAGATGAATTAAACAAGATTTAATTCAAACAAAAAACATATTCCATACCCATTACTCATGAAATGAACAATATAAATTACTAAATTCAATGAATTCAAAAAATACAAAAAAGAAGCATACAATGAATTCAATTAGCTAATATAGTTATGTTGAACAAGAAAACTAAGAGGGGGAATGAATCATTTATCAAAAATTAAACCTTTAAAATTTTCACTAGAAATTAGATCAATCACAAATCCTTTACTCTACTAATATGATTGATCATTAAGTACAATGGAAGAAACTAAAAATAATCACATATGCACAATAACACTATATTTATGTGGAAAACCCAATAAGGGAAAAACCACAGTGAGGATTAGCTCACAATATAGAAAATATCAAAACCAGTTACAAAGGCTCACTACCAAAGAAAGTTCACTGCCAAAATATGACTCACTATCTGGATCAAGACTCACTGTCTAGATCAAGATGCACTATCCAACAAGGGTTAAGGACCTGGATGGCTCACTTCCACAAAATTATAAATAATATGGAATGGATTTGTTATAGATGGAAAATAATCTCAATGGGATAGATATTTCCACTATAATTTTCTCACAAACTTGCAAACATGCATGAATGATAGAGTACATCTTCAACTCACTGCTTTTGGAACCTCAAAAATTAGATTTCACACTGATCTACCCAAATTTGAATCACATGCACACTATATCCCATCTATCTTGCATCTATCTTGCTTGCATTCATGTCTTTCACAAACAACTTAACTTGTATTTATACCATCTTCAACTTTGAAACATATCTAAAGTAGGCCACATACCATTTGTAATTAAAAATTCAAATTAGGTCAATGCCAAAAAATTATAGGGTGGAATTAGAATGAGTGATACCCAACCACACACTTCAACACACTTCCATAAGTTTTGAAAGCAGTGCTAGACATAAGGTTGGCTAGACCAACGTAAAACACATAGAACAATTAAGCACACACAAACTTAACATGATCCAATCCTTCCAGATAATAAAATTGACTTGAACACATTCCAAAAAACTTATCCTAAAAAAAAATCATAGGACTCAAACAAGAAGAAATTTGGAGCAACTACAATTCTCTCGGACCTCAGCCAAATACACTGAAAAACACAATTCACAATTGGTGAAAAAAACTCACAATATACAATGATCTAGAAACCCAAAATCTAGATATAGAAACTTCAAACAATCATGACCAAAATATATGAACCACACAAACATAGGAGAAAATCCTAGAGAAAAATCTGAAGCAACCGCTAAATTTACCTGCAACCTTTCTTCATTACAATTTTCTCAATATTCTCAACATATACAACCTATAACTAGACATCAATGTCAACAACTCTAGTTGATAACTAGTTAACCAGTTGACATCGATGACAACACCTTCATACTTGCAACAATATCCCCCTTTTCATTGATGGCAAAACATGATGTGAAAAACCATCAAGGACAACAAAACAACTCTAAACACACTTTCTCATGATTTTACTTTCTCCCCCTTAGTAGATACTCTTTTTCGCATGACTCTCTCTCTCTCCTTTTACATCTTTCTCTCCCCCTTTGACATCAATTACAAAGATAAAAGATAATTTTTATTGATTTACCCTTTGACATTAAGAACAAAATACTCTTTCAATGACAACACATGACACTACCTACTCTCCCTAAGAGGTAGCCACCAAAACATTAGTCCAAAAGAAAGATAGATCCATAGACCCACTAGACTAATGCATCTCCATATGCATCTAGTTCATGAAAGGAGGGGAAATAACCCCTAACTTCTCCCAGAGATACTCAAAAGTATCTTTACAGAGAACATAAATATTTCAGAAATCTGAGCCTTTATAGGCACATACTCAAGCTTTACTTCATTCTCCACAACCTTCTCTCTCAAAAAGTGATACCTGATAGATATATCTTTTTCCCTTGAGTGCATCACTAGATTCTTTGAAATGTTAATTGTACTTATATTATCACAGAAGATAGAAATGGGATCATCATACATTACTTTGATATCTTTCATTCTTTCCACCAAAGCAAAAGTCTCCTAAAAATCTATACCTTCTACTTGTGAGTAACATTTACACACAAGCCTTTATTTATTTTTGACCACTTCTTTGTTCTCATTCAACTTGTTTCCAAATAACCATTTTGATCCAATTATGTTTTTATCTACTAGTGTAGGGACTAATTCATGAGTTTGATTCTTCTCAATCTCCATAAGTTATTCTTTCATATCTTCCATCCAATGCTCATCTTTACATGCTTCACATACAATCTTTGGTTCAATCTTCTAATGTAAACATATATTTATCTCACCAACAACAATAGCTCTGATTCTTGTCAATAATAATTTCCTCTTGTTTCTAATGATTTGATCTTTTGAATGAAATTTCTGCACATATTCAAGTGTCTTAGGGGAAACCACCAAATCTTCTTCTTCTTCTTCTTCTTCTTCTTCTTCTTTGTTATGTTTCTCTTGTTCTTCCACACCTTCTTCAACTCTTACACAATCAAGTTCATTAGATACATATCCATCAAGTTCAATTGAATTATTCATTGCTTCATCAACCTTGACATTTGTGCTTTCTACTATCTTTCTCAATATTTTACTAATACATTTGTAAGCTTTTCTCTTAGTGAAATATCCAAGAAAAATACCTTCATCACTACTAGCATGGAACTTCCTTAAATTGTCTTCATCTCATCTGATATAATGTTTGCTTCCAGATACCTTGAAATATTTAATAGTAAGAATTCTTCCACACCATAGCTCATAGGGGGGTCTTAGTACCATTATCTCTTGCTTGAATTTAATTGAACACATAAACAATAGTGTGAATAAACTCTCTCCAATATAGTTTTGGTAGACCAAGTTTAGTAGTCATTGATCTAGTAGCTTATTGAACTATTATGTTCTTTCTTTCAATAACTCCATTCCATTGAGGAGTTCCTAGAGAAAATAACTATCTTTTTATTCCATGAACTTCACAAAACATATTAAACTCATGGGAGGTGAATTCACCACCTCTATTAGACCTCAAGAATTTTATTCTCAAATTTACTTCATCCTCAACCATAATTTTGAATTGTCTTGAATCTATCTAATGCATCAAATTTATCTCTAAGTAAAGTAACCCATGTATACCTAGAGTAATCATCAATAAAAACCATAAAGTACCTTTTACCTTATAGACTTCTCACTCTTGTAGGACAACAAGGATCTATATGAATCAAATCTACTAGTATGGTAGTAGATTGTTCCTTTGATTTAAATTTGTTTCTTTCTTGCTTTCCAAACTGAAAATTCCTACAAATAGCATTACCAGGCTTTGTCATCCCTGGTAAATCTCTCTTGACTTGCACTGCACTGATCCTCACCAAGTTATCAAAATTCATATGACACATTCTCTAGTTCCATAGCCAATTGTCATTAATTTGAGTCATAAATCAACATCCATCAACACCTTTCAAGTTGATATATATTTCCTTCAAACTTCTTTCCTGCAACAATCACTGTTCCAAATCCTTTCCTGATTTCACATCTCTCATTTTCAAATACAATATTATATCCTTTACTACACATCTATCCAATGATCAAGAGATTATCCCTTAAACCCATAACATAGAATAAATCGTCAATATTATGCTTGCTATCAAAACTTACTAAACCTATCCCACAAATTTTAGCACCAATATCATCTCCAAACATAACTAATCCTCCATCATATTTAACAAATTTAATAGATTGTCACTGGTCATGTGATGTGAACAACCACTATCAACAACCCTATAGTTCTTTTCTTGTTTAGCATGTAGGGTAGAGATTACAAAACCTTCATCTTTCTTCAGAGGACATTCCTTCACCTGTCTTTTAGTATTAGAAAAATTAGGTTCATCTTTTATAGCCAAGAACAAGCATTCACTATCATAAAAATATCCATAATTATATTCTTCATAAAAACTACTAGCATCCTCATTCACATAATATTCTCCATTGATCTTCTTACCTTTGTTTTCTTTGCTAAATATTTTTTTTCCCTCTTAGTTCTTTTCAGACATTTCAAAGAATAATGACCTATTCCTCCACAACTAAAGCATTTAAAGCGTAATTTACCTTCATACTTACTAAAGCCTTTGTTCATCTTTATCATAAAGTTATCTTCCACTTCATCAAGATTCTCTTCAATTGAATCTTCATATCTTGTACCCTTGAAAGTAGTTTCTAATTTGTATCCATTTCTCAAATTTGGATTTCTCATCTCATAAGATGTTAGAGTTC
>VDFB02086081.1:352413039-352545649 GCA_007258455.2 Sequoia sempervirens | reverse complement strand
ACTTACAACTCCCACTAGAAATAAGCACCTTGGACCCTGCTGCCCTATTATACTTGAATACAACCTTGAAGGCCAACCAAAGTTGAAGAGGAGCTCAACTTTCTCCCTTGTCACTGCCTTCATAAACATATTCGCTAGATTGGCATTTGTATGTATCTTGTCTAGCTTGACTTGTCCATCCTCCAACACTGACCGAATGAAATGATATCTCAACTGTATGTGTTTGGTTTTAGAATGAAATGTGGAATTATTTAAAAGATGTATATCACTCTAGCTATCTGTAAACAAGTAATTTTCAGCCTTTTTTTTCCCAAATATTCTATGAAAAGTTGCAGCCATATCATCTCCTTTTCCACCTTTGTTGTAGCAACATACTCTTCCTCTGTGGTCAATAAAGCAACCACATTTTGCAATTGATAAATCCAACTTACTGTTGTCCCAACAACTATAAATACATAACTTATGGTACTTCACTTGGTATCTATATCCCCTACTAAACCAGACTCAACATAGCCTTTTAAATCAGTATTCGAGCCCCTAAAACATAAAAATTTATTGGATGTACCTCTCAAGTACCTGAGAATCCATTTTATCACATTCCAATGCTCAACACTGGGATGACTCATATACTTGCTAAAAACTCCTACAACATGTACAATATCTAGTCTTGTGCATACCATGACATACATTAAACTACCTACAACTAAAGCATATGGTACCTTGGACATTTTTTCTTCCTCCTCTTGTCTCTTTGGACACATATCCTTATTCAATTTAACATGACTAGGCAAAGGTGTGCTGACAACTTTTGCATTCTCCATATGAAATCTCTCCAACATCTTCTCAACATAATCAGACTAAGATAAAAACATTTTTCTGTTTTTTCTATCTCTTGTAATCTTCATAACAAGTATTTTCTTTGTTTCCCCCAAGTCCTTCATAGCAAATGAATTTTCTAACTTTTGTTTTAACTCCTTTATGTGATCCATATTAGACCCCACTACAAGCATATCATCAACATATAAACATAAGATAATGTATCTATCATCATCTAACCTCTTAAAATAAACACAATGGTTTTGTTGGTGTAATTAATATTTAATTACACTTTACATAAGTTTACTTAGGCATATTGAATTCCTAAGTTTTAGGATCTTATCTTTATCTTATTGAGCTATCTTATTGCTCAAGATAAGATTAGGTTTAGGCATCTTTGCTTTTATAAAGCAAATCATTATCATGTAATTATTGAATTCTCGAATATTAATGTTGCACATCGTTTTGCAATAGCTCTTGCTTTTTTGTTTTTCTCTTTTGTGGAAGGTCTATTCTGGTTTGCAAATATGATCATGGGTTTCTAGCAGGTTTGACTTACACTAATTGTAGCCTTTCTCAACCATAAAACTATCAAATTTATATACCATTTCTAAGGTATTTGCTTCAATCCATATAGAATTTTCTTCAATTTGCACACAAGTTTCTCCTTACCTTTGACCTCAAATCCTTGTGGTTGTTCCATATATATTTCCTTTTCCAAATCACCAATATGGAGAAAGACTTTTTAATAGCAAGTTGGTCTAAATAAAAATATTCAGCAACCGCAATACTTAAAACAGTATGAATAGAAGCCATTTTGACGACTGGAGAAAAAAATTCATACAAATCAAAACCCTTTTTCTATACAAATCTCTTTACAACTAATCTAGCTTTAAATCTTTTCTTACCTCCATCCTCCTCTTTTAGCCTATAAACCCATTTGTTTGGTAAAGCCTTTTTACCTATAGGTAACTTGCGTAATTCCCAAGTCTAATTTTTTAGCAAGGATTCCATTTCTTCTTCCATTCCATGATCCCACTGAACCTTGTTATCCACCTACATAGCTTCATCATAACATTCAAGTTCACCATCATTAGTTAGTAAAATAGAATACAAAGAGAGAGAAAATCTTTCTGGAGGTCTACTTATCCTTGAAGATAGTCTAACATTCACTAGAGTTTGCTGTATTTTTTGGTACTATTGTTGTGGATCATGAGGAGCCATTGGAACATTGTTGTTTGGTGTATCATCCAACACTGTACATAATCATTTTCTTTCTTCTCATGCTACTACAATTGATCTTTGTACAATAATTTCTCATTGAATATGACATCCTTGCTTCTCACAATTTTTTGATTTTCAAAATCCCAAAGCTTATAACCAAATTCATCAATTCCATATTTAACAAATATACATTTCTTTGATTTTTCAGCAAGATTGGTTCTATTTTCAGAATCTACATGTGCAAATGCTTTACAACCGAAGGTCTTGAAAAAAGAATAACTCACCTTCTTACTTGTCCATGCTTCCTCTGGAATACCACAACCCAAAGGATTAGAGGGACCTCTATTGATTAAATAAACAATAGTGTTTACAACCTTTTTCCACATGTTTAAAGGCATCCCAACATGAAATCACATAGTTCATGCATGCTCCATTATTGTTCTATTCATGCGCTCAACCACTCCATTATCTCATTCTCAACCAAGCTTCTCCATTTCTTAAAAGTTTCAAATACATCAGATTTTTTCCTAAGGAAATAAATCCATACCTTCCTTTTTTCATCATCAATAAAAGTGACATAATACCAAGAGCCACCAAGAGAAGATATTTGAGCTGGTCCGCATACATTTGTGTACACAAGCTCCAATTGCTCATCTTTCTTTTACTTCCCATCCTTGAGAAAACTCTCTTTTGTTTTCCATACACACAACTTTCACAGAAATCCATATTAACACATTTCAGACCTGGTAAAACATTGTTTTAATGAAATTATTTCATACCTTTTACACTCATATACCCAAGTCTATTATGCCATAGTGCTAATTCAGAATCCATAGCATATGTCTGATTTTCTACCTGTTGAACTGCAACAACTATTCCTGAACATTAATTTTTATTTGCAATGGCTAAAGTAGAAGGAATAGTATGACATATACAAAGATATAAGGTGCCTACTTTCACACCTTTTGCTACCACTAAGGCACCTTTTGTAACCTTCCAATTTTTATCACTAAATGTAACAACACAACCCTCATCACCTAGTTTCCCTATTGAAATAAAATTTCTTTTTAACTTTGGAATATGCCTTACCTCATGTAGTAGCCAATGATTCTCATTCTGCAACTTAATCTTGATTCTTCCCTTTCCAACAATTTGACAAGGTTTGTTATCTCCCAAATAAACTAGTGCAAAATCCCCCTGGACATAATCAAGAAAATAACTTCTATGGGGCATATCATGAAATGAAGCCGCTAAATCAACACCCAAGAATCATCAGCATTACCAAGGGAAAGAATCAAAGCATCATCATCAGATTTATTACTTACCACATTTTCCTCTTTATTTCCTTCCTTTTTGTCTCTTTTATTCTTTTGAGACCAACAATTTTTCTTTAAATGACCTAGCATACCACAATACCAACAATCCCTCTTGGCTCTAGATTGAGACCTTTTGTCCTTTTATTTTCCTCATGACTTCCCACAACTTCCAGAATTGTGTCATCTCTCCTATTTTCTACCCCTGCTTTCTACATTCAAAACACTACCTGATGTGGATGTTCCACCTGAGCTTTTCCTATGAATTTCCTCACTCAAAATAATACCAACAACATCATCAAATTTCAATGTATTTGAACTAGAAATAGAATTGCTAACAGCCATTAGCAAGCTATTCCAACTTTTTGGAAAAGAACATAGAATCAAAAGATCCCTAACTTCTTCATAAAATTTTACATTTACAAAAATTAATTGACTCGTAACCATATTAAACTCATTTAAATGATAAAAAATTAACCCACCTTCTACCATTTCATATTAAATAAACACTTCATAAGAAATACCTTATTCGAAGCAAAATGATTTTCATATAACTTCTCTAGGGTTTCCATAAAATCTTCAATTATATTTTTTGTTGTAATATTGAATGCCACCGATTGTGCTAGGCATAAACAAATGGCTCCTAGTGCCTTTCTATCCAAAAGATTCCATTCCTCATCACTCATTGTTGTTAGTTTCTTGGTTGTTCCTTCCAATGACCTCCATAAATCCTTTTGATAGAGATAATCCTCCATTTGCATCTTCCATAAATGATATTTATGTCCATTGAATTTATCTACCTTCAATTTACCCTCGTCTACCATTGATCCCACTCAACTATGAGACTTTCCTATAGATGATAATCAAACACAACTCGCTTTAATACCACTTGTTAGGGTTAGAAACTATATATCTAACAATTAAATGTAGATTTGATCAATAAAATAGAGAAATAAAAAACACAAAAAATAATAGCAGAAGCAAGACACAACAAAAAATTTAACGTGGTTCACCCAATCCGGGCTACATCCACAAAACCACAACCATCCAATGATTTTACTATCAAGTTTAAAACATATTACAATATTTGTAATAATACATTACTACAATCCCCATCCAAACCACTTATAACAAGCCTTTTAGAACCTTCCAGAATTAGGGTTTGTACAAAGTCAATTTTTTTTTATTTTTGGTGAGTTTTCCTTTTTTTGGTGATGCAAAAAAAATGGGAAAAAAAATTTCTCAGGGGTTGTGGCCCTTGAACCCCCACCTAGGACCCAACCCACCCCTATAACCCAAGAAAGATACATTCCAGGTGTACAGTATAGCATGATCAATCACCACATACCACAACAAAGTTGTGAAGGAGTCCACCCTAGTTAGGGTTTGGTTGATAAGAGATTGAATTGTGTCGTTGAGAGTAAAAGACCTCCCTATTTTGCATCAATTGGCATCAGAGTGTAAGGATTATATATGTGGAAGGTGAAAAGTTGCATATTCAAAAAGAGAAATATATAATTTGAAAAGGGTCAAGATGCCTCCCAAGAATAATGCAACTGTTCAATAACTGCAAGAGTTAAAAGAAAGAAATGCTAGGTTGATGGAGTCTCATAATGTTGTGTTAGCAAGGATGGATTCTTTGGAGACAATGAAGAGAAGAGATGAGGATGATGAAATGGATTTAAATGAAGAAGAGGAAGAATAATTTGAGGATGTGGATGAAGAACTAGATCCTAAAGACCAGAGGATGGAAAAGTTGTTAAGGGTAGTTAAGAGTGACAAACATAAGGTTAAGATAGATGTTCCTAAATATGGTGGGAACCTGAATGATTAAGAGTTATTAGATTGGATTGCAGCCTTGGACAACTATTTTGAGTGTGAAGACATTCCTAAAGATCAAAGGGTGAATATTGCAAACACAAAGCTGAAAGGTCATCCACTTGTGTGGTGGGATTATGAACAATTAGAGAGGAGAAAGAAAGTTAAGTCCAAGATTGTTTCATGGGACAAAATGGTAGCAAAAATGAAAGATAAGTTCTTTCTCAAAGATTATGAAATTGAAATGTTTGAAAAACTTCAAGGTTTAAGACAAAAAGAAATGGATGTTGAAACATATTTTGAAGAATTCTATAAGTTGAACATAAGGTTTGGTCATAATGAAAATGAAGTGGAAAATATTGCTAGGTACTTGGGTGGATTAAGATTTAATATTCAAGATGAACTAACCTTCACAAATCTAATAACTATTAAAGAATGTTATCAGATGGAAATAAGGGTGGAAGAAAAGGTGAAAAGAAGGAAAGAAAAGACAAGTAGAGGTAGAGGAAACACTTCAAGGTGAAGAGGTACAAATCCTACTTCAAAAAAATTCAATGAAATCCAAGAAGATGCACACAGAGAACAAGGATAGTTTATTAATCAATGTGGTCGATTTAGAGGCAATAGAGGAAGATTTGGAGATGGAAGGAGTTCAAATACATTTGCAGGAAGATGCTATAATTGTAATGTGGTTGGACATCCAGCATACAAGTGACTTAAAAATTGTGGTTCTACATAAAGTGGAGGTGAAAGAAGAGGTTAAAAGAGAGTCCAATTTGTGCAAGAAGATGAAGGTGAAAGTGTCAATTCTCCAAGTCATGTTGTTCCTCCAAAGGTAGGAGAATCATTGATACTAAGAAGAAAACTCTTGAAGACATCTAAGGAAGAGGAGATTATTTAAAGAAGAAGCTTGTTCAAGACCACATGCAAATGTAAAGGTAAAGTATGCAAAGTTGTGATAGATTCAAGTTCAATTGACAATATGGTGTCTAGTGAAATCATAGAAAAATTGAAGTTAGAAAAAGTTCCTCATGAAACACCATATAGGGAATCTTGCATGAATGATAGTAAATCAATCTTGGTAAGTGAGAAAGCATTTGTTGTGTTTTAGATTGGTGGGTATAAGGACAAGGTATTTTGTGACATTTTACCAATGGATTGTTGCCACCTACTTCTTGGAAGGCCATGAAAATTTGATAGGCCTGCATTATATGATGGAAGGGATATCATGTATACCATTGAAAAGGATGGGAATTATTTCATACTAACACCATTGAAGGAGAGTGATGAAGGAAAGAGTAAGGCAACTAAGATCATCATGTTTGGTAAGAGGGGGCCTATCAAGCTTGGGGAAAACCAAAAAATTGAGTATGCATCCATTGCAAGAATTGTAGATGTTAGGATAATGACTTTGAAGGATGAGAAAACATATGGGAAGAAAGAGGAGAATACGAAGACAATAAGCTTGAGAAGTAATCTAGTTCTGATGAGAAAAGAGGAGGAAAGGTTGACAAGGACAATCCAAGAGGAAATCAATTGTGAAAGGCTTGAGCAAGGCTGGCATGATCAGATTGTGATAGGGACAATAACATGTCCATTGAGAGAAAAATGGGTTAAGGGATAGTCAATCCTTGTTAGAACTAAGGTTCCTAGGTTTGAGAGGATAGTGGATTGTAGGACTGATGATATAGGGGTTCTTGGGACAAAGAACCTAGTGACAGAGATGAAGAAAAAAGGTGGAGTAAATAAGAGTATTTGGAAAAGGTATGTGACTAGGATTAAGCATGCAGTAGAGGCAAGGAAGAAGACAATAAATGTTATGGAAGGCATAGGTAAATTGGTGGATTGGACATCATTTCCAAAGGGAAGGATAGTCAAACCACAACAAGTAACTGGAGGATATCATATTCAAAGGTTGAACCAATCAAAGGGAAGAGATGATGTAAGTTCTCAATATTTGACTCATGGGAAGGAGTCACTAGGTGAAGATACAAGTTGGAGAGCATTAAGTGGTTACAGATAGCATGGTTTTGGATTTTCCTCAAGAGACTTGATATTTTCTTTTGTTCAGGTGTATGGTGCAAGGGTACCAAGTCACTTCATTTAAACATGGTCTAATTTGGTTAGTGATTAGGTCTTAAGGTATTTTGGAGTCTTTGTTATCAAAATAAGGTAAATGAAGACCATTTTCTAGTGTTTAAATCATGTAGAGGGGTCATTGGGTCTATATAGTCATATTTTGCAATTTTGTAGAAAAGTTGTCATGTGTAAAATTTGGAAAATTCCAAAAATGCAAGTTTTGGGGAATCCCATTGGTCACTTGGTATTCAAAGGGTGGTTAGTTGGTTTGAAAGTTAGGTTTTTGTGGGAAAAAATTTAAATATGCTCCATTATTCGATGTAAAGCTCTCTCTTGATGGTTTCAAGTGAAACAAATAGAAATACTCTTAATTTTTTGTAATTTATGTGCAATTTTATTGTTCTTATACCTGGACGGTTTTGTACAATAGGGATTTGTTCTAAAAGTTTTTGAATTTGATGAAAACCTGAGTTATCTCTCTTTTGGTAGTGTTTTGGGTGAGGTTACATTAGTTTGAAGGATTTTATTCTCATTTTGTTGAGACTGCCTATGTAACACTATTTTAAGGGTTTGATTGTGTAACATGTCAATATAAGCCATTCCACCCATTGTATCTCCCTATAAACTAGTGGAATGGATCAATAGGGTGTAGGTATAGTGTTTACATGGTTTTAGGAGTGAGGGAGGTCTTTTGATGGTGTGGGATTGATGCCCTAGTTTAGGAAAATGGTGGTCTTTGAGTGAAATTGAGAAGTTTGAGAGTGGAAATGTGTGTAAATCTTGGGGGAATAATATAATGAATGTGTTTTAGGAATTTGAAGGAATAATGGGTCATGTTTGAAATGGTGGAAGAGTTTCTTGAGGTCTGGAAAGAATACTTTCAATAAACCCTCTCCAAATCTAGCAAAAGTAAGGGCTTGGTAAAAAGGTGACTTATAGGGATTTGTGTCAGTTAAAAGTTAGAGACTTGGCATTTATGTGGATTGATTATGATTGAAAAATGGTCTTTTGGGCTTGAGAAGAATATTGAAGTTGTGTTGCTTTGTAAACCAGGCCTAATTGGCTAAGTTGGATAGTGTAGAAGCCCTATTTTCATGATGTTGGTCCAAAGTGACCTATGATGATTTTGGAATATGTTTTTCATTGGCTTAATGGGTGCTTGAAATGGTGCATGGATTGAGAGTTTTCTAGGTATTTTGAGAGTTATGATAAAAAAATAGGTTTGCACACCTACTAGAGGAATTGTAAAGTTGTGAAGGAGTTCACCCTAGTTAGGGTTTTGTTGATAGGAGAGTGGCTAATAAGAGATTGAATTATGTTGTTGAGAGTATAAGACCTCCCTATTTTGCATTAGAAAGAAACTAAAAGGGATCACAAATACACAATAACACTAGATTTATGTGTAAAACCTAATAAGGGAAAAACCAAGGTGAGGATTAGCTGACAATATAGATAATATCAAAACTGATTACAAAGACTCACTATTAGAGAAGGCTCACTACCAAAACATGACTTAATGTCTAGATCAAAAATCACTATCTAACAAGGGTTAACAACCTAGAGGGCTCATTACCACAAAATTACAAATAAGATAGAAGGGATTTGTTATAGAGAGAAAACATTCTCAATTCAATAGAGATTTCCACCACAATTTTCTCACACACGTGCAAACATGAATGAAAGATAGAGTTGTACACCTTCAACTCACTGCTTTTGGAACCTCAACAATTAGTTTTCATACTGATCTTCCCAAACTTGCATCACATACACACTATTTCATATCTATCTCACATCCATCTTTCTTGCATACATGTCTTTCACAAACAAGTTGACTTGTATTTATACCATCTTCAACTTTGAAACCTATCCAAATTTGGACACACACCATTTGCATTTACAAATTCAAATTAGGTTGGGGAAAAAATATTCTAGGGTGGAATTAGAATGAGGGAAACCCAACCACATGCTTCAACACAGTTCCATAAACTCTTGAAGTAGTGATATTTGCAGAAGGTCATCCAAACTAGTGTAAAACATATAAAAATTAAACACACACAAACTTAACATGATCCAATCCTTTTGGATAACAAAATTAACTTGAAATTTTTTTGAAGAGCTTATCCTAAAAAGTTACACAAGTCATAGGACTCAAACAAGAAGAAATATAGAGCAACTACATTTCTCTCAAACCTCAGCCAGATACACTAAAAAACATAGTTCACAGCTGGTGAACATAAATCATACTATACAATGATTGAGAAACCAAAAATTTGGATATAACAACTTCCAACAACCATAATCAACATATCTAAACCACACAAACATAGGAGAAAATACTGGTGCACAACTTGAAGCAACCACTAAATACCTGCAACCTTTCTTCATTACAATTTTCTCAATATCCTCAACATATACAACCAATAACTACACATCAATGACAACAACAACTACTTGAGAACCAATTAATCAGTTGACATCAATGACAAAACCTTCATATATTGCAACATGTTACCCATATCATGTTGAAGTGTATCTGTAGTGATGTTGAATTGCATTGTATCGATGACAAGCCTCCATTATGCATTGCAAAAGCTTCAATATGTGTGATGTTGAAATAGAATTGTGAGGATAATCATAACATGCTCAAGAGATAATTGTGGAACACTTTGCTTATGTGAATTATAGATGATTTGTGTGAAGGTAGAAGGTTATTTTATAAATTTTATGATTCAAGATTAATGTACAAGATTAAACAATGTTGAATCAAGACCAATAGTTGAAAGTTGTTGAGATGATTTAGATTGCTTAGTTAGATTCTCTGATCAAATCAATTAAGCATGTTAATTGATCAGTCAGAGGAAATAGATTTCCTAATCAATGGAATTAAGGAAATCATGTTGAGCTTTCAGTGGGATTGAAGAATAGAAGGATTAGTAAGAAAAGAGATGAATCGATTAGGAAATAGATGAATTAGTTAGCCAATCAGAGTGAGCAATCGGTGATTGTAATTTTCTCAATCACAAAAGGGAGTGAGGCTAATTAATTAATTATTTTTTTTTTAGTTCGACATGCAAGTCATGTTTGAATTTTACAAATAAAGTTCTATTTTCTTGTTGATGATGTTTGAATAGTCAATTTAATTATTTTGTTTAGAAAGGGTGAAAGTGATTTAATTAAACTATTAAGTATTAATAACTTAATTGATTTAGGGGAATGGGGTAAATTAGTGACATAAATAATTGATTTTTTTAATTAATCAGGAGGTATAAAGATTATATAAATGATGAAATAGTGAATTAAATTAAATAATTTAAATATTATTTAATTAATAGAAGAAATTAGGAGTTTTGATGTAAATGATATGGAATGTAGTCATATTAAGTGTTAATGATGTTGATGATGAAAAATGTCATTTAGGATGTTTGATATATGTTAGGTCATTCTTACATGTCTACATTTTAGCCCTCTTTGAGAAAAAGTATTGGTTGCTTTGTTTCAAAGAATTTAGTGTTTAAAATCAAGATTTAATAAATTTTATATGCCCCACTATGCCTCGATGGTCATCAAAAATATAATACGATGCTAGTCTACCCCCTCGAGAGGCTAGCCAACAAAATCATTTTTCAGGTCGGGATCATGACAAGGTTTCATTTCTATTTAGATGAGTAGAGGACAAAAATTTAAGATTATAGGACCCTCGTTTATAGTTTAGATGTTTATGCAAACTCCTAATTTCAACCTAGGATGGTTTCCTAGGTAAGAAATTCATGTTTGGAGGATTAAAATAGGTAGTTAGGGTTCAATTACCTCATTTACATTCTAAGAGCTTATAAAATTCTTATCTATGGATTCCTTGATTTTTTGATTGTCAAGTCATAATGTTGAGGATTGCAAGAGCCCCACATTGCACAAAAGTTGTTCGTGAGTTTGGGAAGCCTGCTAGCATCAGTGTGGTGGTACATACCTTCTCCTTTCCTATTTTGACTTTTTGTTTTTGAGTAATTAATGTGTGAAAACTTTTCGAGTGATAGCAATAAGTTCATGATTTTTATGCTTTTTCCTCAGTTTGACCGCTTTTGATGTTTGTGAATGTACCACTTTCACATTTTTCTATCATGTTTGATTAAAATGTTCGCTTTCGCTCTATATGTTTGCTTATGTTTTTGCCTTCACCTAAAATCTTCGCTATTGACATTCTTTATGTGAAATGACCACTATTGTGAAATTTGTAAGCTTTTGAGAAATTTGTTCACTTTTCTATTTTTTCTACTTTTCAATTTTGATGCAAGAGCATCCAGTGGTGTAAGGGAAATCTTGCATCACTCAAAAATAGTTAAATTTCAAGTTTATCATTTTTTAGATATTTTTACATTTTGGGTGCATACCCGTCATAATAGAATTCCAGAATTTCACCGGTTTTTATTTTCTATTCTTGGGGTTGAAAAGATATTGCAGTTTTAGTTTCCCATATTTGCACCTAAAATCTTTTGAGTTGGATTTGGGAGCACTTAGAGCTTCGGAATGGCCTCAAAGCAGAAAAATCAAGCGTATAGCAATTTAAGCAGCGTTCTTGACTTTGAGACCTTTCAACAGATTTAAGCGGTTAAGTGAATGAACCCAGGATCAAAAGTTATGGCTCACGAAAGTTGGCTCACTTTCTAGAAGATACAATTGCAAATGTTCTTTTGAAATTTGAACTTCAAGTTGTAATTTTTGGCATAAAATCGCTAAACTCAAATTTTAATGTTGTTTGGGCTCAAACTAAGAGGAGCTCTATTTATGGGTGGGTTTCTAGTATTTTTTGGGTAACTTTTGGGGATGGCTATATTGAAGAGGGTGATGTAGCTTTCTGTAACTTGCATGTGCTGTAGAACTTGGGGATTGAGATCCTCTGCATGTAAGAAGTTCTATTTTCTGAATAATAAAATTATTCTCTTGTTTGTGGGTTATTTTCTGTGTCTCGGGTTGTGCCCTCATCAAGTGGTATCAGAGCGAGGTTTTCTTGAGCGTGTGGATAGATCGCTAATCGTGAGGCAGTTCACACCAGGACCGTGGTTGTGGGTCAAGGTCAAGAAAGATGCCTCCTAGAGTGATGCCTAGTAGGCATGGTGGTGCCAGAGGTGGTCGAGGTGGCAAAAATGCTGGTGGAAGAGATGCACTGGCAGCCCTCCAAAGACAAATTGACGCGTTACAAGAGCAAGTGAGGAGAGGGTTAAACCTGAGGGAGGAAAGTGAGGATGAAGGAGAGGAAGAAGGTTCAAATGCAGAAGAGGAAGAAGAAGCAATTGATCAAGACCAAATGCGGATAATAAGGGCCATTTCAAATATACAGAAAAGACCTAGAGCAAAAGTCCCCAGTTATTCTGGAGGTTTGAACCTAGAAGAGTTGATCGACTGGATCAATGAACTAGAAAAATATTTTGAGTATGAGGAAATAGAGGACCCAGATCGGGTTAAGTTTGCAAAAATGAAGCTGAAGGGCCATGCTAGTATTTGGTGGAAATAGGTCCAGTTGGAAAGAAATCGAAGAGGAAAAGTCAAGATCACTAGATGGGATCGTATGGTAGAGAAATTGAAGAAGCAGTTCATACTAGTGGACTACGAGTTAGATCTATTGAAGAAATTGCAAGAGTTGAAGCAAGGAAGCAGATCTGTGAAAGAATATACTGAATATTTTCACAAGATAATCATCAAAACGGGTCACACAGAGGCCAATAAGGAGAAGGTAGCCTGATATCTTAATGGGTTACGACAAAGTATTCAGGAGGAGTTAAGCCTAGTAAGAATGACCACAATTAGAGGATGTGTATCAGTTTGCTCCTAAAGGTGGAAAGAGAAGCTAAACAAAAGATTAGATATGTGAAAAAGGATGAGGAGGTCAAGCTGAAGGGGACAATGGAAGACCCGGGGAAGCGAAATGATGATGAAAAGAAAAGTGAAGATGTGAGTACGGTTTGAAGCCAAAGGAATAACTTCTACCACCCTCATGATCAAAGCAGTGTTGATCAAAGAGGTAGAGGACGAGGGAGATATGGACAAGGATCTGGAAGAGGTGGTTTCAAAGGGACGGTTTTCCAGTGTGGTGAAGAAGGGAATGGATCCTATGAATGTCCACAACACCAAAGAAGGAGTAGATAAAAGCGAGGAAAGGTCATGGAAGGGTTGTGCATGTAGATATATGAGAGGCCCAATCTGAACATTGAGATGATGCTGAAAGGGAGAAAGCGTAGTGATTAGGAAGCCTAGTGACTAAAGAAAAGGAACCATAGCAGGAGAGGAAGAATTTGTTTCACACAAGGTGCAAGTGTGAAGGAAAATGTTGTGATGTCATTATTGATGGTGGGAGCATTGATAATCTGGTATCAGAGGAGATGGTCACAAAGTTGAAGCTGAAGAGGGAAAGGCACCCGCATCCATATCGGATTGCCTGGTTGCAGAAAGACCACAAAGTTTTGGTCAATGAGCAGTGCCTAGTGAAATTCAAGATCGGAAGCTACCATGATGAGGTACTCTGTGATATCATCCCCATGGATACATGTCACATGTTGTTGGGGAGGCCGTGGCAGTTCGATAGTTGAGCTATACATGATGGCCATGCAAACACTTATTCCTTGACAAAGGATGGGGTTCGTCACAAGTTGAAAACCTAAAGAGTGAAGAAAAGGTATCGCGATGATGCTAGAATTTGTTATGTAGATGGAAGAAAATTTCACAGAAGGTATGAATCATTGAGTGTGTGTGTTATGCATTGATTCATTGAGTATGAGGATAGTGAAAGGTTCGAGGAAAAGAAGTTTACGGGATGTTGGATGTGAGTTTGAGGATATTGTTTCTGATAATGTACCTAGGTTTACCACCAATAAGGAGTCGATCATTAAGATTGGCTTGATTCACAGGCCAGTTTATAAATAAAATGACTCATAGAATGACTCCAGCAGAAAATGAGGAGTTGAACAGACAAGTTCAAGAGTTGTTGACAAAGGGTTTGATATGGGAGAGTTTGAGTCCATGTGCAGTACCTGCAATACTAGCACCAAAGAAGGATGGGGAGTGGAGGATGTGTATAGATTCTTGAGCCATAAACAAGATAACAATCAAGTACAAATTTCCCTACCAAGGATGGATGACACGATGGAATTTTGTTTGAGTGGAAACTTGAGTACTTCACAAAGATTGATCTAAAGTGGATATCACCCGGATCCACATTAGAGGAGATGAATGGAAGATTGCCTTCAAGACCAAGAGGGCCTATACGAGTGGTTAGTCATGCCTTTTGGGATAACCAATGCACCGAGCACATTCATGCGGCTCATGAACGAGGTATTAAAAGAATTTCTAGGAAGTTTTGTTATTGTGTATTTAGATGATATTTTGATTTTTAGTAAGACACTGGATGAGCATCTGATGTATATTCAGAGAGCCTTTGAGAAGTTAAGAGAAGATAAACTATTGATTAATCTGAAGAAGTGCAATTTTGTGAAGAGGGTGTTAGTGTAGTTGGGGTTTGTTGTTTTAGTAGGTCTGAAGATGGACCCGGAGAAGGTGAAGGCTATTCTGGAAGTGCCTACCCCAAGAACTGCTACCGAGGTGAGATCTTTCCATGGTTTGGCTAGTTTTATAGAAAGTTCATTATAAACTTTAGTAGTATTTGTGGACCCACGATTGGAAACAATCAAGGGGATGAAAAAGAATTCAAATTAGACACTAGAGCAGAAAAAGTCTTGAGCTGTTAGGCGAAGGTGACAAAGCAACTTTGTTCTAGCCCTCAGTTTCAACAAGGTGTTTCAGGTGGATTGTGATGCCAGTGGTTGTGCCATTGGAGAAGTGTTGAGCCAAGAAGGTAAGCCCATTCCCTATTTTAGTGAAAAGTTAAAAGATGCCAAGAGAAAGTATTTTGTATATGATCGGGAATTTTATGCAATAGTTCAAGCATTAAAGAAATGGAGACATTATTTGTTGCCAAAGAAATTTGTTCTATATCTTGATCCATCGAGGGCCTTACTGATACCCTAAATAGTCGAGGGAAAATTAAATCGAGGAGGCATATAAGAATGGGTGGGGATTTTTGCGAGTTACCTTTGTTTTGAAACATAGGAGTGGAAAGTCAAATAGGGTTGCAGATGCCTTAAGTAGGAGGCATACATTGATGACAAAGATGTAGATTGAAGTGGTTGGGTTCAATGAACTCAAGACACTGTATGCAAAAGATCCTGATTTTGTAGAGGCTTGGAAAGCTTGTAAGGAACCTATTATAGTGGACAGGACAAGGTGGCTGGATATCATAATCAAGGATGGCATGTTATTTAAGGGAAGTCAATTGTGCATCCCGAGGAGTTCCATGAGGGAGAACCTGATAAAGGAGAAGCATAGTTGAGGAATGGCAGGACATTTTGGTCAGGATAAGACCATTGCCATTATCAGTGAGCATTATTATTGGCCTCAATTGTCACAGAATGTGAAGAAGCTTGTACAAAGTTGTAGATTATGTTAGATGGCTAAAGGAGTGAGCCAGAATACAAGCTTATATCAGCCCTTACCTATACCAGAGAGGCCATGGGAGGATATAAGTATGTACTTTGTTCTTGGTTTGCCAAGGACACAACGAGGGAATGATTCAATCTTTGTGGTGGTTGATAGGTTTTCGAAGATGGCACATTTCATTCCATGTCAGAAGACCCATGATGCAGTCCACATTGCTGACTTGTTCTTCAAAGAGGTGGTGAGGCTACATGGTTTTCCAAAGAGTATTGTTTCAGATCATGACACCAAATTTGTAGGGTACTTTTGGAGGACCTTGTGGAAGAAAGGCTGAAGGCGAGTTGAAGTTGATTCTGCACACCATCCACAAATAGATGGGTAGGCAGAGGTTGTTAGCAGTCTGGGTAACCCTCTTTTGAGATGTTTGGTAGGAGATAAATAGCGATGGGACTTGATCTTACCCAAGAAGAATTTTTTCTTACAACAGATTCTATCAGCGAAGCTAGCGGTAGATCACCATTCAGTTAGTATGGAGGTAGCCACGGAATAGCTCGGAATTGAAAGATGGACCATGAGAAGAAAATAAGTGCTAAAATTTTGAAGATTTTGCAGAACACATCAGGATATACATGAAGGTAAGAGAACATATTAAACAAGATGAATATGCTGATTATGGGCTAAGGAAGATCAGAAATGGTATAAGGAGTTTTAGGATTGGTGATGAAGTGATGGTCCCTTGAGGGAAAGAAAAGGTTTCGATGGGGAACATATAACAAATTGAAGATGAAGAAGTTTGGTCCACAATAAAATTTTAAAGAAGCATGATTCGGGAATGCATATGAGGTAGAGTTGCCAGATGGATTCAACATTTCCCCTGTGTTCAACATTTCAGATTTGATAGAGTATCATGAAGGTGGCATAGAGGAAGTACCAACGATGGAACAGTGTGGGATTCTAGCATCTACTTTAGAAAAGGATGAGATTGAGGAAATCTTGGATAGTCGTGTGGGAAGGAGTACCAGAAACAGGTAGTATGAAGAATATCTGGTGAAATAGAGAGGAGGCCTGTGGAAGATTCATCCTGGCTATCTAAGGCTGTGGTTGATTGGTTGGGTTTTCCTCAACCATCTGAGATGTGATGGGGTCACTTCTCAAATTACCCTGGGTGTCTGATGCAAGAGCATCCAGTGGTGTAAGGGCAATCTTGCATCACCCAAAAATAGTTAAATTTCAAGTTTATCATTTTTTAGATATTTTTACATTTTTGGATACCCTTTTCGTCATAATGAAATTCCCAATTTATGGTTTTTATTTTCTATTCTTGGGTTGAAAGATATTGCAGTTTTAGTTTCCCAGATTTGCACCTGAAAATCTTCCAAGTTGGATTTGAGGCACTTAGAGCTTCTGTATTGGCCTCAAAACTTGCTAAAATTGGTGTAGCAAATTTTGAGCATGTTCTTAACTTCGAGACCTTTCCAACGGTTCAAACAGTTCGCGAATCGTAGCCCCGGATCAAAAGTTATGGCTCTGGGAAGTTGGCGCACTTTCTAGAAGATACAATTGCAAATGTTCTTTTGAAATTTGAACTTCAAGTTGTAATTTTCGGTGCAAAACTGCCTAAACTCAAATTTTAATGTTGTTTTGGCTCCAAACTAAAGAGGAGCTCTATTTATGGGTGGGTTTCTAGTATTTTTGGGTAACTTTTTGGGGACAAGCTCGCATATTGCGAAAGGGTGATTCTGTAGCTTTTTGTAACTTGCATGCATTGTAAAACTTGGGGATTTGAGATCCTCTGCATGTAAGAAGTTCTATTTTCTGAATAATAAAATTATTCTCTTGTTTGTGGGTTATTTTCTGTGTCTTGGGTTGTGCCCTCATCAAATTTTATGATCGCTTTTGACAAAAATAGGTCTGCTTTTGACTTTCTTGACCACTTTTGTCAAAAAGGTAACCGCTTTTGCTATTTTTTAAAATTTTAACAAGTTTTTTGCAACCTTAGGTTTTTTTTATGTTTTTGTAGCAAATTCTTCACATTGTGGGTTGAATGTTTACAAATGGTTCTCAAACCACTTTACTCGAAAGAGTGATGACTACATTGGTGATTTGATTTGATTACTAGTTTCCATGATCTTGAGTGAGATGTTATAGAAACTTTGGGGTTATGACATATCTACTACATGATGATGATTAGATGTCACAGAGTGATATTGACAGCCCTCATGGAGAGGGGTAGGTGCAAAAAGATGGGAGGCCAAAATTTTGAAAAACATTTGATAGGTCATAATGCAAGTGTGCTATGGCTTGGTATGACCAAGCTGAAGGCTTGGACACATTGAACCTATAATATGCCCACAGTATAACGTGAGCATATTACTTATTAAAACTAAAAAAAAAGAAAATCAAAATCATTTTGTGTGATTGTGTTTTTTGCTATCTATGACCAAAAACCCTACATTTGCATGCTCACATTCTACGAGGATTTTTTGCATTAATTTGTTACAATTTTGTCATGAAGATGCCACCATGTCAACAGGGAAGTTGAATAAGTAATTTTTTATTTTTTTTGTTGCGAATTTGTTGTGAATTTGTTAGTTTTAGGTTATTTTTGATATTCAATTGTTTAATTTGTAGGAAATGATAATGATCCTGAAAACCATCTTCAAAACCCTCCTAAAATTCCTCAACAACCAGAGCAAAAAGAACATGAATAAAATCCTCAATCACAAGAACAATCTCCTCCACCAATCCCTCACCATCCTCCTAGCACTCGACAAAATTTAATGGGGATAATTGAAAACAATAAAAAACATATTAAGGAGTTAGTCACAAGGTTGATCAATCAATTAAGATCAACCATGGAAAGAAGAACACTTGCAAATTCACTTAAAGAAATGTTAAAACATGTAGACATAACCAAAAAATAATTAAGTGGTTGGCAAGATAGGAGGCAACCAACTAGGAATTTTTACAGAGAGATTATCATATAAAGATGAAAAAGATGAAAAAATTACAAAATTACATTTGTACTCATTATTCACTAACCCACACACAAATCAAAATATTAACCTCAATGAAAAGAGGTTTCCTATCCATTGGTGCCACCACCAAGGGATTAGAAACTATTTTTGGGATAGGTCATACATGGTTTTTGATTACCCACCATGCATCAGCTGCGAAGTCCCATAATATTTCATGAGGAAACTCTACTATGAATTCATCCTAAAAAAAATCCCAAATTATTTTGATATGAGGGACTTCCCTGGGAGAGATGGGGGGTCAGCTCAAGATAGAGCCAGTGCATGACAACATCCTAGGTGGAAAGCGAGATGATCTCTCACTAGGTTTGATCATGAGCACATTCTTATCCCTTTCATCGTGAAGGAGAGTGTCGAGGTAGACACTTTGCAAGCTATCAACTCTTTTACCTAGAGTGTCATCTAGCATGCCATTCCTATACTAAAACACCATCCAAGGGAGTCTTCGAGTGGTGGACTTCCAACCCATTCATGTCAAGCTTGTGGGGAGACTTGTATATATGACCCCACTGACACTTAGGAGGATGCTACATAGGATATGTTTGTAGCTATGAAGATGAGGAGGGTATCTGACATTGTGAATGAGGCTTATGGAATCAATACTTAGGTAAATGTTAGCATGTTCATTGAATTTAATTTATTAAATTTCATTTTTGAAATACAAGATTATCTAGTTTAGTTTTATGATTGTAATAAAATTCTAGGGTCACAGTGTTGATGCTAGATACACCTTCTTCCCTACACTTTCTTATTACTCCATTGCATCTACCATTGAGGTATGTAACTAGTAAAAAATTATAAATTTGTTACATGTTAATAGCATTGTTATGTGAATGGTATTCTAATTTTGATTTTAGGTGTTGAACAGGCTAATATTGGAGGTTTCATGGGAACACCTCGTAGTTCCAGTGGAGTTGGAAAATCCTACACACTAGAATAAATAGTTTAACTAATGAATTGTACTTAATAGATTTGTGTAGTTTATATTCATATCATTGATTACATTGCATTGCACATCTTTCAAACTCAAGCATTACTTCACATTCCATAACTAATAACTAGATATTGATAGATGACAAAATTTCAGCTACAATATAGTTGTTTAGATAGTCAACATACGTAGTGATGTCGTTACTTCACATAGCATAAGTAGTAACTAGGGGTAGCTACCAATTGTATTTGCTTGTCATGGCATTCCATGAGACCACTTTTTACTAAGGAATATTTTCAAACAATCCAGTGCCTTGTATATGCTATGGATACTTGGAAGAAATATATGAAATAATAATGGTAAGAAATAGCATAGACAAGGCAATGAGTTATTTGAAAAAAAATCCTCAAAGAAATCTAGTCTCATGGTAATGTCCATCACCATGAGACCCAATTTATTTGAGGCATTTTTTCAAACAACTCACTACCTTTTCTATGCTACTACATTTCCCATACATGTCTACTAGAGCATTTTCCAAATAGTTCACTTCCTTGTTGCTATGGCTAAAAGCCTAAAAGAGGTGCTTTCCAACAAACTATGGATTCTTGGAAAAAAATCTCTCAAAGAATAATAGTAAGCATATAAGAGGCAACCAGTAGTTTGAAAAAATGCTTACTATTATGCTTTGATAGTTTTTTTCCAATCATCCATAGTTTGTTGGAAAGCATATTTTTTAGGATTTTAGCCATAGCAGCAAGGAAATGAACTATTTGATAAAATTATTTGCTAGACATGTATGGAAAATGTGGTAGTATTTAAAAGGTAGTGAGTAGCTTGAAAAAATGCCTTGAAGAAATGTGGTCTTGTGGTGATGGAATGCCATTCCATCACCATGAGACCACATTTCCTTGAGATATTTTTTCAAACAATTCACTGCCTTTTCTATGGTACCACATTTTCCATACACGTCTACCAAAGAATTTAAACAATCTACTCAATTCCTTGATGCTATGGTTAAAATCCTAAATTAGGTGCTTTCCAAGAAACTATGGATGCTTGGAAAAAATATATCAAATCATAATAGTAAGCAATAACTTAGACAAGGCAGTGAATAGTTTGAAAAAAATCATCAAAGAAATGTGGTGTCATGGTGATGGAATGCCATTCCATCACCATGAGATCACATTTCTTTGAGGTATTTTTTCAAACAACTGACTACCTTTTCTATAATACCACATTTTACATACATTTCCACCAAAGCATTTTATCAAACAGTTCATTTCCTTGTAGCTATGGCTAAAATCCTAAAAAAGGGGCTTTCCAACAAACCATGGATGCTTGTAAAAAATATATATCAGAGCATAATATTAAGCAATAGCATAGACAAGGTAGTGATTAGTTTGAAAAAATCCTCGAAGAAATGTGGTCTTTTGTTGATGGAATGATATTCCGTCACCATGAGACCACATTTCTTTGAGGAATTTTTTCAAATAGATCACCACCATTTATATGCTACCACATTTTGCATACATTTCTACCAAAGAATTTTATCAAACTACTCCCTTTTTACTATGGATAAAAGCCTAAAATAGGTGCTTTCCAACAAAGTATGGATGCTTGGAAAAAATCCATCAAAGCATAATAGTAAGCAATATCATAGTCAAGGTAGTTAGTAGTTTGAATAAATTTCTTGAAGAAATGTGGTATCATGGTGATGGAATGCCATTCCATCACCATGAGACCAAATTTCTTTTAGGAATTTTTTCAATAGCTCATTGCCTAAAGAATAGAAACCAACTCTTCAACCAAAATTCCCCTCCAAATTCTTTCCAAGGTCTCCATCCTCATCCTCAATTTACCAATCCATGGAACCTTCCACCTTTTATTCCACTTGTTCATGTTTCCATCCCTCCCTCTTCATGTCATGATTTCCCTCCATCTAATAACTAAGGGCACACTATACCATCCACCCCATCCCAGCATAATACCATAGAGAAGCTAATGAGTTGTTTGAAAAAAATCCTCAAAGAAATGCAATTGGATGGTGATGGAATACCATGACACATTTGTTTGTAATGGCATTCCATCACCATGAGACCTCATTTCTTTGAGGTATTTTTCAAACGGTTCATTGCCTCTCTATGCTACCATAGTTATCATACATGTGTACCAAAGCATTTTATCAAATAGTTCACCACCTTGTTGCTATGGGTAAAATACTAAAAATATGTACTTTCAAACAAGCTATGGATAGGGAAAATAGTAAGCATGCTAGCTAGAAATATATAGTTTAATAAGTACTTAATTTTTTTTTCATTATCTCATACATTATAAGCCATGATGTGCATCACTATTGTAGTTTTTGTGATTGAATAATTTGTTATTTTATTCTTAGATTTTGGAAGCAGATACACCTCCAAATGTTCATAGGGCATGCTAATTTTAGGACTAGAAATACAATAAGTAGAAATCAAAACACATGAACAATAAAAACAACATTTTACCTTGGGAAAATCATCCTACTCGAGGGAGAAAAGCCTAGGAAATAATCTCTCATGTATATCATATAAAATTGCAAAATACTGCTTGCAATTAGGCCTTGCACAAGGAAGAGTATATACAATGAATGGAGATACTCCTCCATGAATGGTAACACTTCTCTTTGAGAATGGATTTTTTGTAAGGGAAGGTCAAGTGCTGAGGAATGACAATCTAGAATGAATTAAACTTGATGATGTGAATGGAAGAACACCACCTTGTATATATACCAAACTAGGAAACCTTTCATCTAGGTTAGCCTATTTGATTTAAATAGCAAATATAAAATATCATTAATTAACAAGGTCAAATTTCCTTGATAATTATTTATTATCTAAATTACTTTTACGTAGGATAAAAATATCTCCCTAAGCTACAAACACTAACAAGGAAATGGAGCTTGGTGTTTCATCTACAATAGACTCCTTGATGCCTCTCAACTATCCTATGAGTGTTTCTCTTTTCAATTTTTTTGCTTGCCATCATAAGGGATCTAGCTTTTCAAATGTAACTCAGAGTGATTTGGAATGTTTGGGTGTGAAAGAGGACCATTCCTATCATAAACATACCTATTGGGAAGTGTTAGAACAATTTGTTTGGTCACATCAGTTGCAAAACAAAAGTTACACCACTTTGCAACTTTACACTACTTGCATTTGGCACTTTTTCCATCAAGTGAAAATTGGACACTATGGGAAAATGACTTTGTGATAACAAAAATTGAGAGAGGTTATTGTAGAGGATCCCAATGCAATCCCATAGACTTAGACAAAGATTTTGTAAGCATCACAATTTCCAAGTAATAGCTCATTAAAGATTCTAGCTATTGTGCACTTTGGACCCTTAAGGGATTGAGCTAGTTGAATGGAGCTAGGAGTGATTTGGCATGTTTGGGTATCAAATATAACCATTCCTAGCATAAAAATACCCATATGGATGTGTTGGAACAATTATTTTGGTCACACGAGTTGTAGAACGAAAGTTGTACCACTTTGTAATTTTACACTACTTGCATTTGACACTTTTTTCATCAAGTGAAAACTGGACACCATGGGAAAAAAACTTTGAGATAACAAAAAATGAGAGACAATAATGTAGAGGGGACCAACATGATCCCATAGGCTTAAACAAAGAGTTCATAAGCATCACAATTTTCAAGTAATAGCCTGTTAAAGATTGCAACCATTTTGCACTTTGGACCCTTAAGGGATCAAACCAGTTTAATGTAGCTTGGAGTGAAAAGGGACCATTCCTAGTGTAAATGTACTCATAGAAACATGTTGGAATAGTTCATTTGGTCACATGAGTTGCATAACGGAAGTTTTACCACCGTGGAACTTTACGCTGCTTGCATTTGACGCTTTTTCCATCGAGTGAAAATTGGACACCATGAGAAAATGACTCTGAGATAACAAAACCCAAGAGAGGTTATTATATATGGGCCTAATATGATCCCATAGGCTCAAATAGAGATTTCATAAGAATCATATTTTTTGAGTAGTAGCATGTCAAATATTTTTTCCCTTTTGCACTTTAGACCCTTAAGGGATCGAGCTAGTTGAATATAGCTTGGAGTGATTCAGTGTGTTTGGGTGAAAAATAGGACTATGCATAGCATAAAGGTACCCATTCGAATGTGTTGGAATATTTTTTTTGGTCACACAAGTTGCAAACTAAAAGTTGTGCCACTCTGCAACTTTACACTACTTGCATTTAACAATTTTTCCATCAAGTGAAAACTGGACACCACTCGAAAAAGACTTTGAGATAACAAAAATAAAGAGAGGTTATTGTAGAGGGGCCAACCATGATCCTGTAGGATCAAACAAAGAGTTTGTAAGCATCACAGTTTCTGAATAATAGCCCGTCAAAGGTTTCTTCCCTTTTGCAATTTGGAACCTTAAGGGATCAACCCAGTTGAACATAGATCAAAGTGATTCAACATGTTTAAGTGTGAAAGAGGACCATTCCCCACACAAACACACCCATCCAAATGCATTGGAATAGTTCATTTGGTCACATGAGTTGCAAAATGAAAGTTGCACCACTTTGTAACTTTACACTGCTTGCATTTGACACTTTTTCCATCAAGTGAAAACTAGACACCATAGGAAAATGACTCTGAGATAAAAAAAACTGAGAGATCATAGGCTCAGATAGAGAGTTCATAAGTATCATGGTTTTTGAGTAATATCATGTCAAAGATTGTAGTCATTTTACACTTTGGACCCTTAAGGGATTGGAACAATTGAATGTAGCTCAGAGTGATTTGGCATGTAAAATAGGACCATTCCTAGCATAAACATACCCATACATATGCATTGGAATAGTTCATTTGGTCACACGAGTTGTAGAACAAAAGTTGCACCTCTTTGCAACTTTACACTACTTGAAATTGACACTTTTTCCATGAAGTGAAAATTGGACACCATGGAAAAATGACTTCAAGATAACAAAAACCAAGAAAGGTTATTGTAGAGTTTCCTTACATGATCTCGATGCCTCAAACAAAATTCCATTAACTAACACAGTCTTCGGGTAACAAGTCATCAAATATTGCTAACCTTTTGCAATTTGGACTATTAAGGGATTACATTGCATGAATTACAAATGTTTGAGGGCAGCAATAAATTTCAAATTTTGAGTAAATGTCATGAATTTTTTTTATGTGAATAGATGGTATGCTATATTGATATTGATATATAATCATTAGGTTGATTTGTTTTAATAAATGATTTTTTTATAATAAGTTAGTCAATTGGTGCTAGTTATAATAGGGAGAGAATAAAAGAAGAAAAAGAATAATTGGTAACCATCAATGGTTATTACACTCACTATATTAATAATATGATGTTTACAATAAAATGATATTTATTTGGCAGTCCTAATTCTTTTGTTTGTCTACAATTGTCTAATATGCTTCATACACCATTCTAAAACCCAAGTGCTTGTACTTGTAGGAACAATGCTTTCTAAAAACTATCAAGTGGTAATAAAAAATCATGAGAAAAAAATCAAACTATATGAATTCCAACACCCCACTTAAATCGAATATTGAATCAATGTGCCTTATTTTCATGCACACAAATTCAGCTTATAATATTCTCTCATAATAAACAAAAATACGATTCAAGGATTCCTTAGGTACTCCGTTCTCATAGATCTTTTAAAATGTCACTCATACATTTGAGATGCTCTTATAATGTCTACATCATAAGTGCTCATGATGAGGTTAGCTTCAAATGAATAACTTGAAATTCCCTCACTAAGCTTCACATGCTCTTTTATAATAGCTTAAAATTAGAATTGAGATTTGTCAAGATCATAAAAATAAGGATGTTTCATTGCTTTTTTGGATGAGATTCTCTTGGATGGCTCATAAATCAGCATTTTCCGCAGGGAGACACCAATCAATTTTTAGTAGTTTACTTACAAATAGGAAAAGTAAAAGAAGAAAAAGAAAGAGCATCCAAAATGAAAATGAAATGAAA
Organism: Sequoia sempervirens; assembly: GCA_007258455.2. Lineage (NCBI taxonomy): Eukaryota > Viridiplantae > Streptophyta > Pinopsida > Cupressales > Cupressaceae > Sequoia > Sequoia sempervirens. The sequence goes on along the minus strand of VDFB02086081.1, from coordinate 352,519,926 downwards.
ATAGATGGAAGACACTTATAGACAATAAATCCACACCATTTTATTCCAATTTGGGAACAACAAGGATTAAGTATTGATGCTTCCATTGAGGATAGGCATGCAAATCTCTCAACTTAGTCACTCCTAGCCATAAATCTTCATTGGGAGTTCCAAGATACCTATTGCACACAACAACTTCTCATGAAAAGAATAACTTTAAATTCAAGATGCTCTTATAATTTCTATATCATAGGTGATCATGATGAGGTTAAATTCAAATGAATAACTTGAAATTCCCTCACTAAGCTTCACATGCACTTTTATAATGGCTTAAAATCATAACTAATATTTTTCAAGATCATCAAAATAAGGATGTTGCATTTCTTTTTTGGCTGAGATTCTCCTGGATGGCTCATAAATCAACATTTTTTGCAAGGAGACACCGATCAATTTTTAGTAGTTTACTTACAAAAAGGAAAATTAAAAGAAGAAAAAGAAAGAGCATCAAAAATGGAAATGAAATGAAAATAGATGGAAGAAACTTACAAACAACAAATCCACACCATTTGGTTCCAATTGAGGAACAAGGCTTAAATCTTGATACTTCAATTAAGAATAGGCATACCAACCTCTCAACTTAGTCAATCCTAGCCATACATCTTCATTGGGAGTTCCAAGATACCTATTGCACACAATAGCCTCTCATGAATAGAACATGAATAAAACATAGCCAAACTATTACTTTCTAGTATAGGAGCACCAAGGCTAACAATTGCAACATGGGGGGTCAAGAGTTAGGATTCATGAGGTTTTGTGTTATTTTTTTTATTTCATAAAGTTTTGAAAGACCATTTTTTTAATGTAATCAAGTGTGTTGAAGGTAATATAGTCTCATTTGGTTGTAAAATGAGCAAAATGTCAAAAGTGGAAAAAAAATTTCCAAGTTGAAAAATATGTTAAAATGTCATGAGGTATGTTGGAACTGTAAAAATTTGGTGATTTTACATGTTGTTCACATTTATAATTTTCCAGTGAGTCCTTCCTCGAGCACATTTTCCTCCCTTCATGATATCTTTACCCATATTTTTCACATATTTCCCCATAAAATCCATTGGGTCATGCATTTTCCATATTACAGTTCCATTTTGGCATGAGATTTTCAGGGTCTCCCCGACCCACAATGCATTTTTACTAACATATGTTTGCTATAGGAATATCGGCATGAGTTCTTCATTGTAACAACAATCAACATTCACCTATGGGTATGTATCAGCAAGATGTACATGTGGTTTTGGCAACAAAGGAAAGGTCTATCTGCAGGAGTATTTTTCACCAGGGTGAGGTCTCCCCGAATGGATTGGGTCTCACTGACTAATACATGAGGAGGTTTATTGGCATGAGAGATCCTTCATCGGCATTGTGTCTTGGAAAATTTCTTTAGTATCACCGATAGTGCACAAAAGGTTTATATCGGTAAGAGTCTATGATATGCAGAATGATGTCCCAACGACTTCGTTGGGTCTTGCCAATGCAGGGTATTCATCAACGAGTTTTTGGGAGGAGTCTCACTCAACAAGATATGAGGATTCACTTCAACCAAACTTGTTATGTTTAGTGTGAAGTCATAATGAAATCACTTTGTCACATCGACCAGCAACTAAATGAACATTTCGGTAAGACTTATGTAGCATCAGAGTATTGTCTCAACGAACACCTTACGTCTCACCAATGATGCAAAAATATGACTCTGTCAGTATAAACGTGATTATGTCCCAGTGACGAGGTGTGAACTTAAAGTATCTTTTGGTAAGACAAGGATATAGCCGATATGACATCTCCCCAATATCATGAAGTCACAACAAAGTATATGAGACCAATGGGCATCGTTGAGAAAACCATTTTGTCTCAATGATGCACAAGATGAAAGGAACATCTCGGTAAGAGTTAAAATTTTTGGAGTGAGGTCTTGGTGAGTGACCTTCGGTCTCACTGATGGAACACAAAAGGGACCTTGTCGGCATGAGAATTGATTTGTCTCAGTGAAACACAAAGATGGATGAAGATCTTTGGTAACACATTAGATGTTTTGTGAGATGTCTCTCTGATATCACAAGGCTATAGAAATGGTGAATGAAACAAAAATGCATCTCGGTGAGAAAAGTACTTGTGTCTTAGTGATTTAAATGTGTATTGGGTAGCCCCTCTCAGAAAAACAAAATTCTAATCTATATGATGTTTCCCTGACTCTGATGGGTTATGGTGAAAGTGAAACACAAAGGGATGACTGATGATATAATTGCCTTTGGCATAACTACAAGGTTGTCTCGGCAATTGTTTCATTGATGATTAATAAAATTCAAATATTGTGGCCGACATGTAAATGCTTGAATTCAATTGTAGGCTGACATGAATTGAGCCCGAATTCAGTGGTAGGCCGACATGGGATCTCAGTATGATTTGTTTTTCTGATATTGGTGTATAAATATATATCTTGTGATTGTGAATTGATCATCAGCTATTAGTTATTCAATATTCAGTAGGAAAATTATATGGACATAATACAATAGATTTACAAGATCAGAGACTATGATGCATTTTTTCAAAATGGAGGTATTTATGAAAGTCAATTGATGTTGTTGCACATTTCTGGTGTTAATTATCTATTGAATTTAATGAAAGTATTGCTAAGCTATCTCCAAGATGGATTCTTTCTGATTGTTTAAATTGATATAACAAGTTTATATTCAATTCATCAGTGCACATTTGTTGTATTTGTGTGGTTAATTGATTGGTTCTTTCAATAAAAGACTAAATCCTTTTAGTTGATCATAGTAATTAGATAGATTCATCTGGATTGTTAAAGTAGAGCTTAGTGGTCATAGTTTTGCATGTTTATACAAGTTGTAAACAGAATATATGCCAGATAATTTGAGTTTTCTCTAGAGAAGTGTTTCTCATCTTGGTTTCATTTGACTCCGCATACCCAATAAGGCACTAGTCTCTGCACATCATCATTTGGATTCATTCAGTTTCTTTACATCTATTAATTGAGCATTTTAGGATTTAGATCAGAAGATTGCTATTTTTATCAAGTTTGATTTCATTTGTTCACTTCCATTTTCCATTGTGGAAAAGTCACTGTAAGAGAGATAATCATAAGTCAAGTATGCTTCATTTAGAAAGGTACACCCACCTAGGTTTAGCAGCACCTGAAGAGTAGAAGGTTAAATTCTTTTGACCTTGTATGTTACCTTGAAATGTATCAAGAGATTGGCAGCCTCTTGAGGTATCTTGCTTGCATTTTTGAGAGCTAACAAATTGGTGACTCTACTAGGGAAACATTCAGAATTAGGTCCTTAATCATAGGGTTAGAAATATTGCACTGACTCCACTAGGAATAAGAAATATCAAACATTTTCTCACTTTCAAGAAAGTGAGTGGCGACTCTGACAGAAACATTGCATCATTTCATCATGAATGGAAGAAGATCTCAATACAAGGGACATCATACTAGAGCTCTTACTAGCAGCAGTAAGTGGACACACAAAGATGACAAGGTGGATAAGGGAAAAGGGATAAGTGAGGACATGTGCATAATAGATAAAGATAAAGCATCAAGAGCACATTATGAAATGTATGATCGCTATGATACATGGAGAGATAATTCAAGTGCAAAACTTTGTACCCCTGAAGAGAAAAGAAATACATTTTATAATCCTCAAGATCAGCTAGATTTTGATGCCAAACTTGAAGCAAGAGTACTCAGACATCGACAGGAATGCAAACAAAGAATGGAAGGTAACCAAATTGTGTTTATTGATCATGAGCTTCCTGAGCAAGTAAAAGAATAGTTTGAGTTACATAGGAAGGAGATAGAGGAACTAAAGGCTGAATTGTTGAAAGCCCAAATTACTACTCAGACAGCTAATTGCCCCCCAAAGTATGTACCACCTCATAAGCAGGGTAGTCATTGTGCAGGGCCTTCTAATCCATCAGTGTTTCCTCACCATCAGACGGGGAATCACTATAAGAAGCCAAATTATCCACCTCATATTCCCACACATCATACAAATATGTAGCCACCTCTTAGTTAGCTTTGTGTCCCACAACATAATGCATAGTACAATAATCCCATGCACCAATGTCAGTATCCACCTAACCCTCCCCCTCACCAGCATACAACAATGATCAGACAGTTTGATTTAGTATGTTTTCAATTATACCCTTACCCTATGGATGGTAGTTGGAGGGGTATGGTGCCCAAATTTACAGGGAGTAATGCAATTACTATTGAAGAGCATTTAAGGAGTTTCAACATTTTCATCCAAGATATAGATGTATCATATGAATATTTACACATGAAGTTGTTTATGATGTCACTTATTGAAGATGCTAGGGATTGGTTCAACAGCTTGCCAACATTCTCAATTAATTCTCTTCAAATATTCCAAGACCAATTCCTAGAGCAATATGGGAATCTAAATGCACCATATGCAGCTCTTCATGAATTGATGCAAATTTAGAAAAAATTAAAATGACTCAATTTATGATTTCAACCAAGATTCAACAAGTTGCAAACTAAAGTACCTCCTAGATCAAGGATTCCAGATTTTGTAGCTTTGAGTGTTTATTTGAATGCATTTGATCCTAAAATAGGGTATGAACTAGGAAATATATTCCCGAGAGATTTGGTTGAAGCACAAAAGATAGCACTAACAATTGAAAACAATAAGAAGGTTGCTGGTATAATCAATAAAAGAGACAACCCTAGGGCTCCTCAGCAAAACAACAATTATCAATACAAGCAAGAGAACACATATAGGAATGAAAGGCCGAGGTTGCATGATATGCCTTATAATATAGACTAGAAGGATGGAACCTATAACAATGAGGCCTAGAAACAAAGAGACTCCTGATCCATTGAGCAAGAAGGGAACCTATATTGTGATTAACAATTACTTCTGTGAAGCTTGTGATAAGCCACATTCCCCAGACTATTGTGTTGTAGCCCAAAGGATGCAAGAAGAGGGAATGTTGATGGAAAACAATGGAGAAGATCACACAGTGTATTTGACTTCAAATACCTTTCATCATGTTCAGGAGAGGTACTCATCTTCAGAGGATGAAGTTTATGATTATGATGTTTCAAATTAGAGATACAATGTCCATATGGATGAAGAGCAGGTCTTTTTTGATTCTGAAGAAGATTATACAGATCCACATTCTATTGAGGTTCCTGCTCAATGCAGTGTGAGGAGACTCACCAAAGATGAAATAGAAAGACTAACTATTGCTGTAGTTGAGGAAAAAAGAGTAAAGACTAGTTGAGAAATAGAAAATTAAATGAGATAGAAGGCATTCCAAGGGGAATCTTTATGAAGGATCAGAAGGAAACACAAGGAACTATGAAGAAGCCAGAAAAGAGATAGCCTAATAAAGGTGAACAAAGGCCTATCCAAAAGCAAGAAGTTGAGGAATTACACAAAGAGATGCAAAAGCCTGATTAGCCTAGTAAAAGAGAGAAGGAAGAAAACAAAGGAGAAATTCCAAAACATAAGAAAATTGTTAAGGTGGAGGGCTCTCCTTTTGACTTCACTCAGGCATTATCCCACGTAAAAATGTATGTTCCACTACTTGAGATGATGAAAATTAAGGAATATAGAGATAGTGTTGTTCAATTGATAACAAATGGAAATGAAAAACATATGAATTCTGAAAATAGAGTAGATATTGAAGCAGTCAATAGGCAAGAGAAGTAAATATCCCAAAATTTTGCTTAAGTGATATATTAACAACTCCCCCACAAGTGGATCCTTTTTTCACTACATTGCTTATAAATAACAATCTGCTGAGGAATTGCATGATAGACTCTGGTGCTGCTATAAATATCATGCTAGTAGGAGTCATGAAGCAACTTGGCATGTGGGTTGATACATGTGAAGGGAAGTGCTATGCAATGGATAACAAACCTGTTCCTGTGGTAGGTATTATGAGAGGTGTTGAAGTCAAACTAGCTACTTATCCACAGGTGGCTTATAATATAGATATAACAATGATAGATACTCCTCCTCAATTTGGGATGCTCCTATCAAGATAGTGGATAGCAGAAGTTGGAGGAAATGTTCAGTTTGATTTATCTTATGCAATTATTGCAGTGAATGGTCAAGAGGTCAAGTTATATAGGGAGCCAAGAATGAACCAACTTTTTGACAGTGTACCACAAGATCAGATCAATTGTTTTTGTGATGTTGATCTTGGAAGTTTTAAGATAGAATCAGCCCAGCCATAATTAACCAATAATGATCTAATTGAAAAGCATGTGGCACAAAGATGCAAAGAAGTGTGGAAGATGTATTTTGATGGAGCATGTAGCCAAGAAGGTAATGGAGTTGGGATTGTATTTGTTTCACCTGAAGGTATTACATTTAAATATTCATTCCTATTGACATTTCAATGTACAAACAATGTGGCAGAATATGAAGCTTTATTGACAGGCTTGAACATAGTTGTGAAACATAAAATCAAGTTGTTGGCTGTTTTGGGTGATTCTGAGTTAATTGTTTCATAATTTAAGTCAAAGTATGCAGCAAAGCACAAAAGATTGAGACAATATAGGAATGTTGTATGGGACACAATTGATTTGTTTGATGTATTTTCAATTGATTGGATTGACAGATCAAAGAACATAATGGCTGATTTTTTAGAAAATGTGGCACTAAAAAGAGATGATATCACATTGGTTGGGGTATCACAGATTGAGAGTTCAAGACAAGGCCTACTATTCTTGATAAAATTTATAGTTGGCAAGTCTTCAATGATGATACTGACCTTTTGAAATTTCTCCACTGTATAGATCAATATGAAGCCCAAAAAATTGACTTCAATGCTTTTGTTGAAGAAGTGGATGGGAAGCAAACAGTGTTTGGAAAGGAGATCTTACAAATAAAAACAAATAAGCTTCCTAAGGGCTTAGTGGCATTGGAGAGGCTGTATGATGGAAATGATCAGTCCCTCATGAAGCAAATACCAGTCAGAAGGGAAGATATTGAAGAAGTCAACTTGGGGACTGAGATAGCACCAAGAAAGGTGTACACAAGAAAGAAGATAAGCCCTACAATTAGAAGAATGCTGATAGAGTTTCTAAGAAAATGTAAACATGTCTTTGCTTGGTCTTATTAGGATCTAAAAGCATACAGGGAAGATTTGTTTTAGCATGAAATACCATTGAAGCCAGATGCTAAGCCATTTAGACAAAAGCAAAGACCCATAAATCCAACACTGGAGCCTAAAATGCAAGAAGAGTTGACAAAGCTCAGAGATGGAGGAATCATCAAACCAATCAGGCATTCAACGTGGGTCTCAAACTTGGTCCTTGTGAGGAAGAAGAACAAAGATATCAAACTATGTGTGGACTTCAAGAATTTGAATATGGCATCTCTCAAGGACAATTATCCTCTACCCAATATGGAGGCTATATTGCATAAGGTAACATGGTGTGAGCTATTGTCTATGATGGATGGGTTTTTAGGGTATAACCAGATCAAGGTCAAAGAATCTAAGTAATATAAGACAAAATTCAAAACTCCTTGGGGAACGTATGTATATAAGAATTCCATTTGGTCTCACTAATGCTAGAGCGACTTTCCAAAGAGCTATGGACATGGCATTTGCAGATTTGATCAATGTTATCATGGTGGTGTAAAAGGATGACTTGACTGCTTATTCGAAGAAGGCTGAAGATCATGTACAACATCTGGAGAAGGTATTTACTAAAGCCCTAGAATATGGTATTAGCTTAAACCCAAAGAAGTGTCATTTTATAGTCACAGAAGGTAAGCTCTTAGGACATTTTTGTTTCAAAGCAAGGGATTAGGATAAATCCTGAGAGGGTTGAAGCTATTGACAAAATTCATGTTCCCAAAATTGTTAAAGCTATACAATCATTCTTTGGACAGATTAATTTTGTTAGGATATTTGTTTCTAACTTTGCTGAGATCATTAAGCCCATATCAAAAATGTTGAAGAAAGGACAGAAAATGGAATGGACTACAGAAGCCTTGGAAGATTTTATATCTATCAAATAGGCCATCAAGGAGGCTCTAGTCCTTAAATCTCCAGATTTTGCAAAGCCTTTTCAGAAATTTTCATTTGCTTCAATGCACAATATTGCTATTGTTATGTTATAGAAGAATGAGGATGGTCATGAACAACCTATGTCTTTCTTCAGTAATTCATTACAAGGGTCTGAATTGAAGTATGAAATAATGGAACAATAGGCATTTTCATTAGTAAAAGCTACAAAAGCTTTCAGGTCATATCTTGTTGGTGCAAAGGTGATTACCTATGTCCCCCATGTAGCTGTCAAAGATATTCTAACATAATCTGAAGTAACAGGAAATAGATGTAGATGGATTAACAAGATCCAAGAGTTTCACATGGAGATATAGATTACTAAGCTAGTTAGAGGTCAAGGTTTGGCTAGGTTGATGGCAAAATCGAATATTGAAGCAAATAAAGTTTGTAATGTAGAAGAAAGGATTGCAATTGCAAGAATTGAGCACACTCTTTGGTATATTGATACCATGCATTACCTTAAGTACATGAAGTGACCAGAGGGATTGAGTAACAACCAGAAGAGAACTTTGAAGTTGCAAGCATCAAAATATGTTTTCATGGATGGAGATCTATTTTGGAAAAAAATGGATGGTATACTATTGTTATGTCTGGATGAGTCATAGGCCAAGCATGTTTTAAGTGAGATGCATGAAGGAGTTTGTGGAGGACACTACTTAGCAAAAATACCTGCACATAAAATTCTCAGGGTAGGTTATTATTGGCCAAAGGTTTTTAATGATTCTCTTACACATGTGAGAAAATGTGAAGCTTGCCAAAAGTTCTCTGGAAAATTGAAGTATCAGGGTACTTTACCACTTCGACCCTTGTAGGCTGATGCCCCTTTTCATCAATGGGGAATTGATTTCATTAGAGAGATACAAGAAAAATCAAGTGGAGGACACAAGTGGATACTAGTTGCCATTGATTATTTTACCAAATGGGTAGAAGCAATCCCAACTAAATAGGCTACAAGTAAAGTGGTGAAAAATTTCCTAATGGAGAACATTATCACCAAATTTGGTACACCACTAAGGTTAATAATAGACAATGGGATGTGTTTTAGGTCAGATGAATTCAAAAGATTTTGTGACACATATGGCATTATTGTTTTTTATGCAGCTCCTTACCATCCACAAGCTAATGGTCAAGCAAAGTCTAGTAATAAGAGTCTCTTGAATATTATAAGGAGGATGTTAGGTTAGAACAAGAAGGCTTGGGATTCAAAATTAAAGCTGGCTATGTGGGCCGACAGGATTACTGTGAAAAATGCAATTAGAAAATCCCCATTTGAATTGGTGTATGGAGCACAAGCCAGGATGCCTTTGCAAAATTTGTTACCAGTCTACAAGTTTGTCCTTCAAGAATATTTGGATATTCCTTAACCTATGGAGGAAAGAATGGAGCAACTAGCTAAACTTGATGAAATAAGGAGGGTTACCTAAAACCAAAACATGAAGTTACAGACACATATTAAGTATCTATTTGACAAGAAGGCAAAGGATAGAAAATTTGAAGAAAATGAATTGGTGTTGATGTGGAATGCAAGGTGTCAGGAGAAAGGCAAGCATGGTATATTTGAAGCTTTGTGGATGGGACCTTTTGTTGTTGTTGGAAAGAAAGGTGAAGATTCATACTATCTACAGAATATGGCTGGTGAAGACTAGGAGTTGCCTATTCATGGGAAATTCCTGAAGCAATTTTTCTCTTAACCAACATAGAGGATTAAGGGTTTCCAGTGCATGGACAACTCTTGCTTATCCTCTTTAAAATTCCTTTCCATGCACAATAGTTTAGGGTTTTGTTCATCTCCATTTTGCATTCATTTCCATTTCCATTCATTCCATTTTTGCTCACTTCTCATCACTTTGTGTTCGGTCTGCTCACCCAAAGATCTAGATCCTTGTAATGAGCTTACTATCATTCATCCCCAGATGGAGCCAATGTTGGAACTTTAAAAATCTGATGATTTTACATGTTCACATTCATAATTTTCTAGTGAGTCCTACCTCAAGCACATTTTCCTCCCTTCATGATATCTTTACCGATATTTTGCCCATATTGCCCCATAAAATCCATCGAGTCATGCATTTTCCATATTACAGTTCCATTTTGGCATGAGATTTTCAAGGTCTCCTCGACCTACAATGCATTTTTACTAACATATGTTTCCTATAGGAATATCAGAATGAGTTCCTCATTGTCACATCAATCAACATTCACCTATGGGTATGTATTGGCAAGACGTACACATGGTTTTGGTGACAGAGGAAAGATCTATCGACAGGAGTATTTTTCACCAGGGTGAGGTCTCCCCAAATGGGCCAGGTCTCACCGACTAATGCATGAGGAGGTTTATCGGTGTGAGAGATCACTCATCAACATTGTGTCTTGGCGAATGTCTTCAGTCTCACTGACAGTGCACAAAAGGTTTATATCGGTAAGAGTCTATGATATATGGAATGATGTCCCAACAACTTCATTGGGTCTTGTTGACGTACGGTCTTCATCAATGAGTTCTCGGGAGGAGTCTCACCGAACAACATATGAGGATTCACTTTGGCCAAACTTGTTATGTTCGGTGTGAATTCATAATGAAATCACTTTGTTACACCGACTGACAACTAAATGAACATTTCGGTAAGACTTATGTAGCATCAGAGTATTGTCTCAATGAACACCTTAGGTCTCACTGATGATGCAAAAATATGACTCTGTCGATATAAAGTTGATTATGTCCCAGTAACGAGGTGTGAACTTAAAGTATCTTTTGGTAAGACAAGGATATAGCTGATATGACATCTCCCCGATATCATGAAGTCACAGCGAAGTATATGAGAATAATGGGCATCGATGAGAAAACTTTTTTGTCTCAACGATGCACAAGATGAAAGGAACATCTTGATAAGAGTTAAAATTTTCTGAGTGAGGTCTTGGCGAGTGACCTCCGGTCTCACTGATGGAACACAAAAGGGACCTTGTCAGCATGAGAATTGATTTGTCTCAATGACACGCAAAGATGGATGAAGATCTTCAGTAACCCATTGGATGTTCTGTGAGATGTCTCTCTAAGATCACAAGGCTATAGCGATGGTGAATGAAACAAAAGTGCATCTTGGTGAGAAAAGTACTTGTGTTTCAACAATTGAAAAGTGTATTGGGGAGCCCCTCTCAGAAAAACAAAGACTAATCTATATGATATCTCCTTGACTCTGATGGGTTACGATGAAAGCGAAACACAAAGGGATGACTGACGATATAATTTCCTTTAGCATAACTACAAGGTTGTCTCGGGGACTCTTTCATTGATGATTAATAAAATTCAAATATTGTGGCCGACATGTAAATGCTTGAATTCAGTTGTAGGCCGACAAGAATTGAGCCCAAATTCAGTGGTAGGCTGACATGGGATCTCAATATGATACATTTTTTTGATATTGGTGTATAAATATACATCTTGTGATTGTAAATTGATCATCAGCTATTAGTTATTTGATATTCAGTAGGCAAATTATATGGACACAGTACAATAGATTTACCAGATCAGAGACTATGATGCATGTTGTCAAAATGGAGGTATTTATGAAAGTCAATTGATGTTGCTACACATTTCTGGTTTCAATTATCTATTGAATTTAATGAAAGTATTGCTAAGCTATCTCCAAGATGGATTCTTTCTGATTGTTTAAATTGATATAACAAGTTTATATTCAATTCATCAGTGCACATTTGTTGTATTTGTGTGGTTAATTGATTGGTTCTTTCAAGAAAAGACTAAATCCTTTTAGTTGATCATAGTAATTAGATAGATTCATCTGGATTGTTAAAGTAGAGCTTAGTGGTCATAGTTTTGCATGTTTATACAAGTTGTAAACAGAATGTATGCCAGATAATTTGAGTTTTCTCTAGAGAAGTGTTTCTCATCTTGGTTTCATTTGACTCCGCATACCCAATAAGGCACTAGTCTCTGCACATCATCATTTGGATTCATTCAGTTTCTTTACATCTATTAATTGAGCATTTTAGGATTTAGATCAAAAGATTGCTATTGTTATCAAGTTTGATTTAATTTGTTCACTTCCATTTGCCATTGTGGAAAAGTCACTGTAAGAGAGATAATCATAAGTCAAGTCTACTTCATTTAGAAAGGTACAGTCGCCTAGGTTTAGCAGCACCTGAAGAGTAGAAGGTTAAATTCTTTTGACCTTGTCTATTACCCTGAAACGTATCAAGAGATTGGCAGCCTCTTGAGGCATCTTTCCTGTGTTTTTGAGAGCTAAGAAGGTCTAGGAGGGTGTATTGTTGTAAGGTCATGTTTTTAACTATAATAAGGTCTAAGAGACCATATAATATGTATTTGAAGTTGTTTGGTGTCTTAGGAGGTCAATTAGGTGAAGTTTTGTAGTAACATTTGTAATTAGAATGCAATTTAGGGGTTGTTAATATTTAAATAGTGGTTGAAGCAAGTTGGGTGCATTGGGGAAGTTGAGTCCGAGGAAAAAAATAAAAATATGATGAAAATCTCCAATGGAGTTTGATCAAGAGGATTGGGAATCATATTCAATAAGAATTCTGCCTGATTTAAGTGACTTTTCTGTGTTTTTTTTTTGTATGGACCCGTATAGGTCTCCCATGCTTTGAATTCTCTTGTGCATATGGATTAAGGTTTTCACTTGAAATTTATTTTGGTTTGAAGGGTTAATTCATTGAAGGTTGTGAGAAACCCCAAAATATAGTCACTGCCCTATTTTGACTGTGTAAGGGTTTGAGGTCCTTAATGTAGTGATCTTCACTAATCCACCCACTGTAATGGATTTGTAACTCAGCAAATTGGTGTGTAATATATTAGGGTAGGTGTTAAATTCATTGAGGAGTTTGGAGGAGCACAAATTTTATCGGTGGAATGATGCACCTAGCTAGGAAGTAACATTTTGTGTGGAAAAAGAGTAACCTAGTTAGGGTTTTGATAAAATAATGAGATTTTTAGTGTGTTGGGTTGATTGGGAGAGGACTAGAGTTGTGGTTTCCAAAAGAAACCCTTGATTTTTGAATGTTCAATGAGGGTTTTTGAATTTGAAGCTTAGTTGAGCACTTGGGGGTCTAAAACCTAGAAAATCCCTAGTTTTGAAACTTGAATTACAATTATTTTTGGGTTAGAGGGTCTGGTATAGAGATTCAAGGGTAGATACTTTGTAAAAATGGCCTAATTAGGGGCCTAAAACTATGGAAAAGCAAAATTTAGAGCACATGTTCCAAAGGAAGCCTAGCTGAGTTTTGAGTATGTTGTGTAAATCAAAATGGGTGTCTGAATCCATATTTAGTTTTTTAAGTGTCTTGGAGAAGTTTGGTCAAAAGACTCAAAATCCCATCTTCTATTGCTACAAGGAGAACTTGTGTAAATGAGGGTGAATATGAGAAGTTCAATGAACCTCCCTTTGTAATTGTGCAAAGTGGATTTATTTGTCATTATATGTAGGTTAATAACCTTTGAAAAGGTCTTGTGGGGTTTGATGTTCTTTTGAAAGTTTGAGTGGGTTCAGGTTCCTTGAGTTTGCATCACTTTCCAACCTTTTGGAAACTTGTAACCTATTATAAAAATAACACAATTTAATCTTCCACTTAGTTTACTAATCTATACAGAATATCCTACATTTTTTTCCACATTTTTAAGAAAAAATAAAATACCATTGAACTATGCATCCTTTTCCACAATTCTAAACATAAAGTGTGCTACATTTGTAGGTATGATAACATCATCAATCACCTACATACATGATATAAACATTAGATGATAACATTGGCATCATACAAATTAATGTGAATACAAGTAAAAATTTATAAGAACCAATGTTCATACTTACAAATTAATCCAACGGACCATCCGGGTCTGCTCTACTCTTCATTGTGTCAAGCATTGCCTCATGTTAGACTCATGCACCTTCCACAAGGTCTTGTTAAAAGGTCTACCCCCATATTTGGTCAAAAAAACATTGGATGTCATGACAAGGTTTAAGTAATGAAGAATCTTCCGATGTGTGTCAAAGTTTTGAAGCAACCAAAACTTAACACTCTTATGTGGGTACCTTCTAAGCCATGTTCCAATAACAACAATTGAGCCTATGGGGCATTCGATGTTATCTCTATCTATAATTGGGGCCTCCAATTTCTTTTTGGCCTCAACACAATGAAACAAGTAATAATGCATTCCCTATTTGTTTTCTTCATCTGAAATAACCACGTAAACATGCCCTAGATTGATATGTGTAGCAAATTAGATGAAACTAGTCAACATTATAAATACACTACAAAGTAAGATAATAATAGGGATTTGAAAAATTATACAAGTAGATATATTACTTGGTTGAGCTAGATTTGATATGTCATCAAATTCAACCAATGAATCCATCTGTGTTAGTTCCAATGCCATCAAAGGATGATACATGTGAAGTGGGCTAAGATAACTTAATGACCATTTCTCAACCCACTCCTTTGACTCACAATCATCCCAAGCTTGCATTGTACATGAAGAACAAAAGCATGCCATCTTCTATGCATGGATACTCCATGAACCTACAATTGAACTAAGGAAAGAGTGTAGCTCACTCAATCATGTTAGTGTATAACAATCTTCATATGGTGCAATGTTAGTATCATCCATCAACCAAAAAATTATATGAATTGAAGACTTACCTTAAGTATGTGGACCTGTTGAAGCATTATACCACTTGATGATTGATTTCATATTTGTCAACTTTGTATTGTCTTTATACTTTAATTCTTCTTATGATAATGCTATTTTGGCACATGCTCCTACACCATCATGCTCCCCCTTTCTATGTTTGACCTCACAAAATTTCCACATACACTGAGCACCTATAATGAAGTGCATCTTGCTCAACTACTAGAACATGTGCAAGTTCTTGAACTGTGTTGTACAGCTATCTAACCATATTATATGGTGATTGTATGATATGCCCCTCTAAACTAAATCATTGTACATAAGAATTGGAAGCAACCTTGCACAAACTCTAGAGAATGTGTGTGATCATCACTAGCAATACGTTGCGTTGGTCCTCAATACTATCAGCTGCATGAATGAATGCTATGTGAAAAAATATCAAAACTTATGTGGAGTTGCAATATTGTGACTACACCTCATGTTGTGGTTGTAGAGTGTAGTTCTTTTCAAATTTGACCACTAAAACTATGTTTCCAATTGGAAAGGTTTCCATGCATAACTTGAATTGTGTGTCCAAACATTGGGCTCTATGGGTATCCCTTGCATACTCATACACTATATTGTCATGAAACATAGACATAAACTGATACACTAGAATCTTTTGAATAACCAAATCACACCTTTTTTCTTGATTACCATCTTTTGTAATGTATGCCACAATTTTATACTTCTCAAACTCTACTATTTTCTTTCCCACCTCATGTGTGCTTTCCATATGTTGACATACTGGCATATGTTGCAAGCCACCATAATCTTGACATGAACCATCCAAGCATTTTTCCCTGTTGGATATTTGGCTATCCTCTATTTCACATAATTTTTTTGATAAGAAATCTCTTAAAGATGGTGGTGGTTCTTGTATGGCACAATCCTACGAAACATCATTAGTATGTAAATCTAAACACATAGAATGATAAACATCATAATGGTTATAGAATTCAATATGTAGTTTACAACAACAAGTAGAGTGTGTGTGATTTATCTTGACATAAAAAGGTTTAATCATTTCAAAATATATTTGAAAAAAATTAATTTGAGGATAATCCTGTTGAAATTTAGGAAAAAATTGAGTTTGAGTTGTATCTAATAAAATGCTTTTGATGTGGCTCATGGTTCAGAATACTAATTCTCCTTACCACATCCCTTTGATTAAGAGATGGCCTTGTGCTATTTTTCCAATAGTCTCCAATTAGTGTTCTTGATGCTTCAACAATAGGCTTATCTTTTTGTGTGAGTCTCCCTTATAATTCCCATAATTCGTTTGAATTGATGCCCTCAATTCTTTGTCACCTTTGAATGACTCTTGATAAAGTTTTTCTATTAATTCTCAATTGTTCACTTGTCTTTCTAATAAGACAAGGTCTCCTTGTTTGACTACTTACCAAAGTTGATGTAATGACACATTAGGTGACATTACTATCCTTTGAGTGTGAGGTCATACCCACACTCTCATAAGCATCCATTAGATTCTTCACAATAGTGTTTTCACTTGAAGCATTTGATCTTCTCAACCCAAAAATTTTCTTGATTTTTCTATACTTTATACCCTGCACCATCTCAACAAATAGTTGAAATTTTGCAGTCTCATTTATCCTTTCAAAGAACAATTTCCAAATCTTATCAGCATATCTTCTACAAGTGTGTGCTAGAATATTACCTTCATTGTGCTACAAAATATCCTTATCAATATTAATCAAATACTTTGGATTTCTATGCAAAATTTTTGGTGGTGTTCTCCCAGGTACATACATCTCAACATTAGGAATTTCATCAATATTTAAGTGAGGTGGGCTAGATCGCATACCTTCGATTAAGGGTGGAACATATGACATACCTTGAGGTTCACATGGGGAAGATGGTATACCTTCTTCATCAAATCTGAGTGATGATGTACTCTCAACTTGAGATGTAGTGGATGTTGTCCCTTCATATTCACTTATGGTAGATGGTGTCCCTCCATATTCACTTGTAGTAGATGGTGTCACTCCATATTAACTTGTGGTTAATGGTGTCCCTTCGTATTCACTTGTAGTAGAGGGTGTGTCTTCAGCTATGGTATTTGAATCTATCTTACCACAATGCTTTTTCATTCATGCCATTTTGTGCCATCAATTCCTTTTCTCTTTTTGATGTTGAGGTTCCTCTTCACTTGTCTTGTTCTTTTTAGTCATATCCAATTCTACTTTTGACGATATTCCCCCATCCATTCTCTATTTTTTTCTTTATTATTCTCATACTATTTGTCTATTGGTTTACTTCTTCTTTTTTTCCTTGGAATGGCAGATAATTTTACCTATAGCATGGTAATGAGACAAATATTAGTTCCTAAAAAATGAATCAATACAAATAAATGAAATATATGTCATTCAAGGGTTCATACAAAATACTTCCAATAATCCTATAGAAGAGTATTTCTAGCATACACAAAGGTCACAATAGTTTTTTGGATGAAATTCCTTAAATAAATGTGGTAATGTGGCATGCCATGATTGAAAGATAGGCTCAAAATGGAAGCATGGACAAGGCATGTGAATTTCTTAACAATAATATTTTTGTACAAATGTATGCAAAATGCGGTAGCTTTGACAAGCTAGTGAGCTCACTATCTTGGCAATGCGGTAGGGTTGACAAGGTAGGGGTAGAATCAAAAAATGCCTCATAAAAATGGGGTCTCATGGTAGGGTTGACAAGGTAGGGGTAGTGTGAGAAAATGCCTCATAGAAATGGGATCTCATGGTGATGTACTTGTTGATGGGTGTTTTAGCACTTCTCAACACAGACAATGCATAAGTGCATCATCTCTCTTGAAAGACAATTTCCTACAAGTAAATTGTAGAACACTATCCCAAGGTTTTGAATGTCAGGTCATGAATTTTTTGGAATGTCTTAGTTGTTTCAATGTGATCTTGTTTGTAATCATAGGGAAGCCTTACGTGAGTTAAGCTGGAGGGGAATTAGTCCTTCAAATGAAGTTTTTAAGATGTTGGAGTTGATGTGTAGTTACTTCAGGTTCAAATCAGCAATCTAGAACTCCATTTTCATCATCATATTTGATTTTACAATGTGCAATGAACCTTGTCTAAATCATCTTTTAAAAGAAAAATCAAAAGGGCAGGGGAAGAGGAAAGTTCCTAGATCTGAAACTATTGATGAATAGTGATAATGGAAGACTCTAGAGTGGAAAGCCTTTGCAAACTAAGTTCCACTTAACCAAATCAACTCATAGTCTCGTGAAACTAGTGCAATCTTCTAAGGTCTACAAATTTCAACTATTCATTAACCATAAAGCATGAACAAAAGATAGAATTTAAGTGCAACATTCAATTCATGTCTAGACTAACTTTACACTATTATTTATCATAAAAAAAATAAAAAACATGGATAAAGAAGGGCATCAACACAATAGAATTCTTCAATACCAATTAATAACATCTACTAATCTACCAAAGCAAGTTAAACACATGGAACAACAAAGTAAATCTGCTGAAATTCACTAAATATGAGGAGAAGAATCATGAAACATGAAATGGAACTCAAGAATCCACCAAAATCAATGAATTTCTATTAAAATTTTAGCAACATGTCTTTACAACAAATCAACTCTCTCTTGAAAATGAGAGGATACCCCCTATTTATAGTGTCAAAAAATAAAAATGAATGGACAAGATTTAATCTCATTGTGTGGCCAAGACTCACTCAAAATTAGGGTTTCACCTACCCCCAAATATTTTATAATATAAAATACACTTTTGTCTTCTAGTGAGTAGCATTGTAGCAATTTTGTCCTTTAAATGGCTTCCTTTGTTGCAACTATACTGTGAGGAATTCATCATCAATCACTGGACTCCCTTCATGCTTCTTCATAGTAACATATTCCACAAACTTATTGATCAATTCTTAGAGCTTTTTCCACTTCATTATATCAGATTGAAGTACTTGGAAATTCAATTTCCTAAATTGTCTGGTGATTACATCCTATTATTTGTCACACTTGGGTGCATTCTTTATCATATGCTTAGATTGAGTGAAGGCTCCAGCAACAAAATCCATAAATTCTAGCATGAGGGCATCAGTGGCTCCATCCTCCATCTTCTAATGGAAGTAAGGATTTATCTTTTCTAGATCTAGCTCAATGGAGGAAAATTCATATTTTTTCATTATCCTCATGTATTCCTCACTGGCCATCCTGATTTCCTTGGCCCAATCAATATCAAGCTCCACTTCATGGAGCACCTATTCCAATATTTCTCTTTTGTGATCAAGGCCCAGTTTCCAAGTTTCTACCAACCAATGAACATCTTTTTCTAGTGCAAGCTCCTTTTCCCATGTTCTATTGGGAATCTTGAGGATAGCTTCGAGCTTAGGGTAAGTAATTTTATATAATTCTGAGAAGTTAGTGTAAAATTTTCTTATGCCTTCAAGTTGCTTTTGCACTTCCAAAAATTTATTTGTCATTCTAACAACCCGGTTGATGCCCATATTTCCATTGTAAACCACCCATCAAAACCAATCCTCAATGGCCTTTGTCCAGTTCTTTCTCCTTTCTAGCTTGCGGGTATGGTCTTTCAAGAGTAGTAGAGGAGTAGTTGATGATTGTGAGGGAAACTCCTCAGCTGAGGACCATTGTTGTATGTAGGATGTTAGTTCTATTACTTGTGCTTTTAATTCCTCCTTAGAGGTCTTTCCCTTATTCATCTGGCATACAATAGTAGCAACTAATCCTTGAAGATGATCAATTTTCTATTCTCTCGTGGTCATTCCCAAGTCAATGGTAGAGATATTATAGCTGAATCCATTATTAGATGGGATTTGAACTTCTATTTCTTCTCCTTCTTTGTGATTATCTATTCCCAATCCAAGATGGCTTCCAACCTCACTTTTGGATCTATAAGGATGGGGGAATTCTTATTCAATTGTTTTTCTAGCCATTTAGGCATTTGGGATCCTTCCTTTGGTGACTCATGATCACCTCCATCCTTTTCAGCATGATGGATCTCCATTTCTTAGTTATGGGTATGTGCAGGATCATCATGGAAAAAATAGGCCCTTAAGTGGCAAAAAATTCAAAAAAATAGAGTTAGGCAACTTGACGTAAAGATTTGAATAAGTTATCTACATTATTTCAAAAATATGTAAGAATAGAATTTGTAGCAAATTGAATGTAGTTTCTAAACTACTAGGTTTATATAAAAAAACAAAAATTTATTTAGTGAAAATTTGAAATTTCAATGTAGAAGTACTTAAATTTCACAAAAAAGAGAGTAGGTGTCTGTCTAACCATCCTAACCACAATAAAATGATAATACTTTTTTATAATATTTTATATATAAGTAGAGGACTCATGTCTAGATGTGATGCATATTTTTTTGTAATTTTTTTCCAAGTAAATAATTAATTATGAATTTTTTATTACAACTTTTAAACAATATAAAAACTCATATGTCTAACCACCTTAACTTGGTCAAAACTTCATGAAATCAATTTTTTCTTTTTTTAATCCTATAGTATACAAAGCATAGAATGTGACACACATTTCAGATTCAAAAAATGTGATACTGTTTGAAAGCTATAGATGTTTTTCAATTAGCCTATCAATTAGTACTTTAGTTGTAATTCAAATAAATAATAAATAATAATAATTTAGTAAATTCAAAGTAAAGCATAATTTATATTTGTGGAAATATGAGAATCTCCTTTAAAAACCCTTTTCATTTCATCAATTTTGGGTAAAAAAAGTCATCAGCCACATGGGCCATCATATCACTTACATATTGCCACTTTTTGGCCCATCATGATCTTGCACATACCCTTACCTAGGGCCTTTTGTTTTGTCTTTTCTTCCTCTTCTTCATCTAAATCTTGAATAAATATGGCTTCTTTCTCTAGACATTCAGTGGTGGCTATGTTTTTCTTAGGACTATCTTCTCCTTCGAATCTCTTCTCTTCTTCTTCTTCCCACCCAAGTTCTTCATGATGCTTGGATTATGGGCTTTTCCTTGCTTTAACCTCTTCTTCAAGCTTATCCTCTTCTTTCTTTTCATCTTTCTTTTCTTCTTCTTCTTCCAAAGGAGGAATTTATTCATCATGTTTAGGGATTTTGTCTTGCTCCTCAGTTGGAGGCTCTATGGTTACCTCCATTTCTTCATGTGTCCTCTTCAAAGGGTTGCTTCTCATCTTCCTCCCCAACATCCTTGAGTTGTTGGGCCAACTCTTCCTTGATATCCTAATAGGAAGTTTCTACAATGTATTTTGAACTAGGATCTTTAGTTTCTTCCTCAGAGGATTGTGTTTCCTCCTCTTCATGTACCACTCATCAATAACCAGGTGTTGATCCCCAAGATGCTCATGATAATCATCAACTTCTTAAACCATTTCTTTTACTGTCTCGCTCTCTTTCCTCTCCAACTCCTTGTAAATTTACATTGTTTCCTCCATTTTTGGTGGCTTAGTCAGAGGAATACAAATAGAGAGGTTGACAACAACTTGTGCTAGGGCAGCTTATAATGCAGGATTCATTAATACTCCTGATAGCTCTATTGGTATGTTTTGCATATGCCCAACAAAGGCTTCTAGGAGTGAGAGGGAGGGCATTACCATTTTTGTAGTTTCACATGGAAGGGTTGTTGATGGAGACATATAGGTGGAAGAGAGAGGAAAAGTGATAGCAGAGGAAGAATCTATCACCATAAATTATGCAGTAGGTGAGGTGGAAGTAAGCTAAATTGAAATATCCACCACGAGTGGAGAAGAAGCAAGAAATGCTTGAGAAGCAGGTGGGGGAGTGATGGAAGTGGCAATAGTTGTGGCAACAAGAGCAGAGGTGGTAGGTGGAGACTTTGGCTATCGAGCTTCTTCTTCCTCTCCCTCATGAAGTGGTTCTTCTTAAATGGTGGGAATTTATGTGAATCCACCTGAATTATTTTATTTTTTAGAGGGCTTTCCCTTAGATGCCTTTCTTGAGTAGACTTGGTGCTTAGGTTGGAATTCAGCTACCTCTTTTCTCTTCCTTGACCATAGGGGAATTTTTAGTCTCGCTCTTGGGCTCATCCTTGAGTTCACCATAGGTTAAATTATCTCCTTGTAGTTTCAGTTGAGTGATCTACCCATCAATCCATTGTTTTATTCTTTCCTCTATGGTTTTCATCAAAATATTGAGGTCATTGACATTTTCCTTTTTCCAGTCAATCAAAAGCAGTGATAGGTTGGCAACAACATCATATCTTAGATCGATCACTATGTTCTCATCCTCAACAATTTGGTCTAGCACTGGGAACACATTAAATTTTTTAAAAAAGTATGCCATCATGTGCATGTAGTGCCTCATGCACACTTCTTTATCATCTCTACAATTTTCCCAAAATTCTTCAACACCGTGTAGGTGGGTGTACTCCTTTCTAACCATCTTTTTCAGCCTACCATACATATTCATCCATGGTCTAGTAGAGTGGAGTTCCAGGTTGTATTCGTTTATCTCATTTTTAGAATATTCCCCACATTGGGATGAGGGGATTGCATGCATTCCCTAGACTATGTTTGTCACTCAAAAGCATGTGATCATGCTGCAATTTCCTAGAGATTTTGAGTAATACCAACCGATCATTTGGGTAGTGGGGTAGCTTATCCTGTCTTTTTGAGAAGCCCCCAGTTTTGAAGTATGCAAATTTAGGAAATTGAATGAAAAGGAATCTAAACCATTGGATGAATGTGTTAGCACTATGAGTGACTCTCCTTTCAAAGTCACCTCCAAGTAATCTAATGGTTTGGGTGATGAAGACATCATTAACTCTACTGTAGTCCCTTTTAAAATTATTGTATTAGAGTTGAGGGTACCTATCATAGACCTTCAATTCCATCTCAAGAGTCTAGCTTGGTGGCACAAACAAAATCCTATATTGAGCATGGTCAAATAGTAGATAGACTAAGTATGAGGTCATATAGAACTATGAGGTATTCTTTACAGCTACAAACTGTTCATTTAGGCAGTTGATAACCATTCCTGCCTAGTAGAATTTAGTCTCTCCTTTGATGATTTATTCTATGAAGTACAACATCCATTCCTAGAAGAAAGTTGTAGTCAGGAAGCCCGTGACTCTACTTAATAAGGTTACCAAGTCATGGTAATCCTCATAGAAAGCACTTTTGAAGAGCTCCTAGGGCACTTTGTTTGTGTTGCCCCACTTCTCCTTTAACTAGTATTGATGGATTAGTTTCTTCCAATTAAGGGGGTCAAATTTCCACCTCTTGGCATATTCCTTGGACGTCTCCTCAATTTCATCAAAGGTGGGAATATGGAAAGTTTCTACAATAAATTAGGAGGACAGGTCAACCAATATGTTGCCATCTCTATCTACAATTTTTTTGTTCTTTGTTGGTAGGCCTCTTTGTAGGCCATAAGGGAAGGAGGGAAAACAACAACCTTGGCCAACCCACTCCTTTTAATCTTCTTGGCATTCTTTGTGGTAGGGTTGATGATGACCCTCTACTTGAATTCATCAATGTCAATGTGCCCCAAGTTAGTATCTGAGATCCTATCCCAGTCTATGGTGACCTCTGACTTGAGGTCTTCTCCTTGAAACTCGTACTTCATTTGATCCTTTTCCTCCTTACCTCTTGGTACTTTGGTAGCTTTCTTGACCTTTTCCTTTTCTACGGATGCTTCTGAAGGTCCTATAGTTGGTTCCATAAATTCTACAAGTAAAGGAGTAGTAAGCATATTCAAGTGTAAAAGAATTAGAAAAATTAGCAAAATCGAATGAAAAATATGTTAGATCAAGTAATTTAACATTCAAGGATCCTAAAATTTCTTTCAGATCATCTTTAGCCTTTTGCTAGAGGGAGAACTAGCAATGCAGGCCCAAGGATTTAGACTTCTCTAGGCTGGCAACCATTTGAGGGTAGTTGCCAATGGATGTAAAACAAGGCAAGGCAACTCACATGATTCTACCCACATGAAGTTTTCCATCTTTAGGTGGGACCCATTAGGAGGTTAAATAGTTTTGGCATGTTGGTTGGATTGATATTGATGCCTTGGAAGCTTATCTTGGTCATTTAGGCTTAAAGAAACAAAGGGTGTGGGTGTAGAAGGTCTCTTGGTCATTTTGGGCTTCACTGTTAGAAACTGCACTAACAAGGAGGCACCCTACATTGTGGGATCTACACTAGAGAAGAATGTGACCTTTTCAATTTTGAAGTTCACTTCTTTGAACTGGGTGTGAGTGAGAAGTTGCGGGAGGATGCTAGGTGTTTGTTGTTTGGAATGGAAAAGGTGGGACAAAGTTCTGCCAAAGGTTGCCCACTTTGTTGGGCCCACATGGAGTCACAACATCAAGTTTTATTTACCTAGTGGCTTTTAATTCATTTTGAGGATAAAAGAAAGTATTGAGACCCATGGAGTAGAAAACTAGGGGTCGTTGGATGTTTTGAAATGGCGGTCGAGGGGTGGTAGCAACCCATGTTGGAGGGTCCACAATCGGTAAAGTAGTTGTCTTATTCTAAGATCAGATGGAAGTGGTGAGTATTGTGTGCACTAGGCAAATGGATGGTAAGCTAGGGCCATTCAAAATGATAGAGAGCACTATGGAAGGAAATGGATGGAAGTCCGCAATAGGAAGCCCGCAAAGGACCCAAACTTAGGCATTTTTGGATTAGTGGACTAGTCAAAAGTTTTTGGCATGGGGCTTGCCTAGCGGGGAGATCTTAAGGCTTCATCATTTCAAGAATGGTCATGTAAGCAATGATAGAAGGATATCAGAAGTCCACATTGGATAGTATATCATGAGAGTTAAGCAGAGAGTTCTTCAGTCAGAGACATGGATTGTGTAGGACACTCAAGGCGGATGGCCAGGACCAATTGGATGTTTTGGAACAATGTGACATGAGAGGCAATCCTGGTGTGGAAACCCGCATTTGTAGAACTGGAAGAGTGAAAAGATTTCATTTTAACTTATGATTTTTTGGTTAAGTTTGAATGGTGATGGTTGTAAGTAAGCACCTTCCTGAATACACGGTCCCGAAGGGGACAAAGGCCATTGTTCTAAAGTTTTCCATTAAATGGTTAAGGCATGGTGGTGAGCATCATGTAGGCCACAAGGGTACGATTTCCTTGGTTCAAGAACAACCATGGGAGGTGGAAGTTTCACATAGCTTTCTGAGGTGCATTCAAAAAGATTTTTCAATTTTTAACTCATGGGTTTTGTTTACCTTTCAATTTTCTATCCAACTTTAAAGTTTTCCTCTTAAGATTTTTAACAAATTTTGTAGAAATGGAGGAAAAATAGAAAATGGGGTTGGGGAGGAGGTCCTACATGGTGTACCCATAAAAAATTGATGAATAATTTGAGGATGGTAAAGCATGAGCAGCGACAAGACTTCATGAGTGTGGCGGCATGGCGGCTGGAGGTTTCTGACAAATTTCTGAATGTTTGATGGTGAAAATGACTTGTTGAAATTATTATTTATAGACTTTACTTCATTAAATGTCCATTATAAATACTATTACGGTGGTGGCTAAGGTTGGTGGGTGCATAATTCAAAAGAACTAGCGGTGGGAATGGCAAGGTTCACGAAGTAGATGACATCCACTTGATAGCTATTTGGAAAGTCAACACAGGAAACGATGGAGGATTTAGATCCTGCAAGGTAGGCAGACGGTTGGACTCATTCATTTGGAATGACAAGAACACCACAGAGATCTATACAATGCAGTCTGCATCAGTGGACCTGCATAGCTTGGAGGATGATAGTTTGGAGATTTCAAGGAAAACTACCAAGGGAACTTTGCAAAGGCTGAAGACTTCAAAATTTTGAGGTTGGTGAAATTTAGTCAACACAAGATGATAACTTTAGGATTCCTTGAAACTTAGGAAGCAAAATGAGGCAATAATAAAAGTAACCCATCAAAGTGAAAAGAGAGGGTCCCCATTCTGAATAGGGCATGTGTGTTATAGGCACAACAAATGGCGACTCTGCTAGGAAACACTCTTGGGCATTCCAAGGATAAATTCTCATTTAGAACCCAAAATCTTTGGTTTTGTAGACTAGGGGTTGGTTTCCAAAGGTGAACTATGGGACTCAAAGGAGAATGATATCCTTAACTTAATAAAATCACAAAAGTGTTTCAAGAGTGTGTGCGTATGGTGAATACATTGCCTTTTCCTTCAAAAACTATGACAGATGGTCGTTAATTAGACCAAGAAATCTATACAAACCGTCTAACTCCAAAAGTAACTTGGAAATTACCCCATTTCCAATCAAGCATCCATAGCCCCGACGAAGTTGTCATTGTGACCCCATGAACATTTTTCTACTACCAATTGGGCATCCATCGCACCAGTAGAGTTATATGCACACCCACATGGTTGCTTTATTTCAACATTTTCTTTTCTTTTTCCCTCTTTTGATATCTCTTTTAATATTCATTCTTTTTCTCAATCATGTAAGCCTTAAAGCTTATAGTGGGTTTGGAATCACAATGGTCACTAAAGTAGACCTAATATTTTTACTTGCTAGACCATCATAACAACCACCATACAACTCTTCAAAAATAATTAGTGTATGTTTTGTGCAAGATCAAAGATGAGATGTGAGAGGATTCAACCAAGGGTCATATTCTAGGTCAAGTAACTAATTTAGGTAAGGAGACCATTCCATAGCAACAATTAGAGACTAATAGTCAAGAGTGAACGTTTATCCAAAGAACACTAAAAGCAAGTAGAAAAGTGGACCATTTGTTGAACCAAGCACAACTACTGTATTAGAGACAAAGGACACCCTCAACAAAATAAGACAACTAGGAGATGAGCAATGTAAGGAAAACTTAGGTGTGGAACAAACTCTCCTAATGTCAAAACCTCAGGGAAGAATGTAGAGGTGACTTTAAATTTTGTAATTATAGTTCAATTAAGATAATCATGAAAGAAATAATAGAATATAGAAATGGACATACACAATTGGACACTAGATTTAGGTGGGAAAACCCTTACGGGAGAAAAACCCACCACACCAAGAAAAGACTCTTCATATTATAATAAAGAAAATTACATATAGAGTTCAGACTTAACGTTTTGATGTCAATTTACAACAACATAATTTCTTAATCAACCTTATATAGAAATTCTCATAGAAACATCTAATGAATTCACTCAAAATAATTCATGTTCAATCAAGCAGCATTTTGTTATCACTCTTTTTTTCATCGTCATCTGCCATTTCCCAACATAGCCATTTCCCAACATAGAGAAACCTTATCGCTAAGAGGTCATATTGAATGCACTAGCTTGTCAGCAAGACCACATCCATCAGGAAGAGTTCTTATCAAATGAAAACCTATCAACCAAGAGTCTTCCCAAAGATCACCAAGAGCCAACCCATAGCTGAGACTAGAGATATTGGAATGAGTCACTCTGAATATTCAACCATCTTCCCAATGTGTTCCATCCATCACCAATGTGTAAAACCTTCATGAGACATACTTGGTTAGAATAAGTCATTTTGAATGTTCATGCCTCTCCCTGATGACTTTTGTTGCCATGAGTCTCCCCGATAACCATTAGACACCAACCCATCAGTAGGAGATCTATCTAGGAAAAATGAGATGGAAGTTTCATAGCGATCGACATGTCTTGCCAATGACTCTTGTCAACAAGATAGAACCAAAGTCTTAGTGACTTGAGCACTTCAAATTTTTAGAACACAATTGTTAGTCGGTAAGAATTTCAGAGGGTCTTGCTAACTTTTCTCTTTCAGAAGTTTGCATGCTAGTAAGATTAAGGCACATTTTCCAACAATCTCCCACTTGACGAAGATCTTACTAACATCTTCAGAGCTCAAGACTACTAAAATTTATGGGCATTAAGGCCCATCGAACTAGAACACCACCTAAACTTGTTTGTTCTCACTGGTTTTGTCAATGCATCTACAACATTTTTCAAAGTATCTACTTTTTCTAAAGAGAACTTTCCATCCTCCACCATATCTCATACAAAATGATACTACACATCAATATGTTTCATCCTAGCATGGAAAGTAGGATTTTTCACCAAACAAATAGCACTTTGACTGTCACAAAATTGTAATTTTCCCTGCATCAAACCCAATGTTAGAACACAAATGTTTTAACTAGATTGCTTCTTTACAAGAATGTGTTGCTGCCATGTATTCTACCTCTATAGTGGACAAAGTGATTACAACCTGCCACTTACTCATCCAACTCACTACACCACCATTCAATATGAAAATATATCCACTGGTGGATCTTCTACTATTAATGCCCCCTGTCCAATCAGAATCCACATAGCCTCGATTGTTGAGAGTCCTCTGTGCTTCATCCAAATTGCCATGGTAACACAAAGCATATTCTGAAGTGCCCCTCAGATATCTAAACACTCTTTTCACAGCATCCCAATGTGTCCTTCTAGGATTTTCCATAAAGTGACTAAGTACTCCCATTGCTTGGGCAATGTGTGGCCTTGTACAGACCATTGCATACATTAAACTACCAAGTGCACTAGCATAAGGAACTTTGGTCATGTCCTCTATCTCAGTAGAATATTTTGGATAGTCTTCAATAGATAGCTTCATTCCCTATAAAAATGGAACAACTAGTTGTATGTAGTCATTCATACAAAATCTCTCCAGAATAGTATTAATATACTTACTCTGACTAAGCCAAATTTTTCTACTTTTTTTGTCCCTGGTTATTTACATTCCCAAAATATACCTGGCTGGACCAAGATCTTTCTTTTCAAACTTTGCAGACAATTGAGATTTTATATTGGAAATCATTAACTTACTATTTCCTATGAACAACATATCATCAACATAGAGAGAAATAATAAGAATACGATCACTTTCAGCTTTGTAGTACACAGAATGATCAAATTTTGATCTTACAAATCCCAATGATAAAACAAATGTGTCAAAATTTTGGTACCACATTCTAGGAGATTGTTTTAATCCATATAGAGATTTTTACAACTTGCAAACTAGTTTTTCTTTACCTTTTTCCACAAAGTGTTCAGGCTGGGACATATAGATTTCTTCTTCAAGGTCACCATGAAGAAATGTTGTCTTCACATCCATCTTTTCAATCTCTAAGTCATGTGCTACTACAAGTGACAAAAGAAATCTGATAGATGTTAGCTTAGCTACAGGAGAAAATATTTCTCCATAATCAATTCCCTCTACCTGGGAATACCCCTTTACAACCAACCTTACCTTATACTTTTTCACACTACCATCCAGACCTATTGTCTTTTTAAATACCCATTTGCAGCCAACAAATTTTCTACCTTTAGGCAAGGGCACCAAACTCCAAGTATCATTCATTTCTAATGATGCCATTTCTTCATTCATGGCTTCCAACAAAGAGTTTGAATCAGACATTCTAAATGCCTCTTTCATAGTCCTAGGCTCATCAGTGCTAGAAATTAAAGCATAGGCACAAGTAGAATCTAACAAAGAAAACCAATACCTATCAGGTTGCTTTCTTTCATGTTGACCTCTGTTGTGCAGTTTTGCACACACGCCCTGTTGAAAGCAAGGACCCTCTTTCACTTTTGTTTTGGGTCTCTTGGTCCTTCAATTTTGGGGATTTATTTTTCTTTGGCATGTGCTTAAAATGTTTATTCTGATTGCCTAAATAATCCCCTAGGTTATTCATTCAAAATCTTAAGTTATGGGTGAATTTCGGGTATTTGCCCCTGTTCAAGATTTTCAACGCTTCGCAGATTTTCCCGAGTCCTACTCAATTTTCGACTGAATGCTATAGTTCAAGGATTTTCAGTCTTGGTGAATTTTTGCGTGGGTCATATTTTCCTAAAATTTGTCTTCTGTCGGGCTTCCAGATTCTCCATTTTGTCTTGTCAGTGGAATTAATGATCTTTGTATGAGCGGGAAACTATGTATTTAATCAATCTTTGATGACTTTTATGCCATTATGATCTATTGCTTGTGTTTGATGAAGCTAGGGAGTGTGCTCTTGGGTAATTGATCTAATTTGGGGCATTTGATCCATGAATTATCCAATTTGTTGGTGATTTATTTGGGTGTTGTTGTTGGGGTCTTTGTTGATATTGATTATTGCTTTATTAATGGTATGTATATGATATCCCTTGTTGTTAATTGATGTAAGTTAGCATTGCTTTGGCATTACTGAGTTTATTGCAGTTCAAATTCTCAAATGTTGGCTCATTTCATGACTAGGGTTTGCATAACATCATTTAATTTATGGTCTCTAAAGTGAGTTTTGAGATCGTTTGTTCATTTTCATTTTGATGTATCTTTCTTGAAATTCGTGAGTATCCCCTAGTGATGACTTATCACTTGAAATGATCAAATCCCAAGCTTTCTAGAGTGTTAATGGCAGATTCATGAGAGTTTGAAACTTAGGGCATCACCACTTCATCTTATTCCACCCTAAAATTGGCCTAGTATTCTAAGAGAATCCATAGAAGGCCCTTATTAAACTTGTCTCAGGCCTAAATCCATGAAATTCATGATCTATCTAATGGTCTAGGTGAAATTGTGCTTTAACATCAATTTTTTAGGTTTTGCAGTAATCCTAGGATTTTCCGTCTTTGACGGATTTTCTCGATCCTCTTTGTTCTTCTAAAATCCACATGCTTTCAAAGTTTTAACCTCTTCATGGATTTCCTTCAGGTCCAAATTTTCCCAAAATCCTGTGTCCCCTAGATTTTCTAAGGTTTGCGAGATGTCTTCTTCTTCGCAAAAACTGTCTCTGATAGATTTTCCCGAAATTTGATGGAATTAGGGGAAACATGGGACAATTGGATTTGTTAATGAATTATGATTCATTCATGTCATCTTATGATTTCCTATGTGTTTTATTGATTGATATTGATTAGATTTAATTGCTAGTAGGTGTTTCTTGATTATTTCATTAGAATTTGTCTGGTCTGGAATTTCCTAAAATTCCTCTCTAGTACAGATTTCATGGATGGTCCTAAAATTTGAAGTTTGTTATGATAATTTTATATGAGATTTAATAACACCCTAATTGTATGAGGTTCATTCTAACAGTGTTTTTTGACAGATTAAAATTGCTTTTATGTGGTTTTAACTATGTTTTCCTTGTGAGTGCAGGCTGAATCTAGCAAGGCAGCGAAAGGATCCTTAGTATCTGAAGCAAAAAGGATTAAGATGTACACCAAGAGTAAAGTCCCAGAAAGAAAAATCACATCAATTTGGTTAGAGGTGACATATACTAACGTTAGACTATGGGACTATGAGGAATTTAAAGGAAGAATGGCATCCAAGGATCTCCCTTTGGTGGCTAGAAGAATAAAGGAGTCAGGTTTATCACATGTAGTAGGTTTAAAGTGCTATGAGCTTGTCCTTGAGTGTGCAAGACACTATGACCAAGGAACATAGAGAATTATTGGTCCTCAAGAGAGAGTGGTGGTGAACCTGAATTCAGTTTCCATTGCACAAACTTTTGACATGCCTGATAGATCACATGTGGTGGCATTTAACATGGAAGCATCTAAGGGGTTCTATGAAGAAGAAAATTTTAATTCTCAATAGCTTATCAATTCCTGGTTGGAGAAGCCCAAGTCACATTACTCCAAACTTCCCAAGAAACTATTCAGGGAAAAGTTCAAGAAAGAATATTATGATGCCATCACATTACTTAGCAGGGTGGTTCGACTGAAGAATGTGGGAATGTTTCAAAATTGGATGTTCCACATTATTGTGAGGATGGAAAAAGAGCTAATCGACTATCATTGGGCTAGTGTGATTAGTAGAGTAATCCACGAGAACCTATCTAATCTGTTGTAGACTAAGACCTTCATAATGACCTCATACTTGGTCTATGCACTTGCAATATTTCACCCCTACAAAGGATTGAGCACAAGGTGAATCTTCAGACAGGATGTCATCTATGAGGTTTACCCTCAATTGTACCTAGGAAGCTTGAGCTATTAGAGGGTTAGTGATGCATTCACCATGCATATCACTAGATTGCTTCAGGGAGTTGAACATGTCAGGATTTTAGACCAAGCAAAAGAGCTCATCAAGAAATATGGGGCTTGGTTTATTCAGTTCCCAACTTTCTCATACATTCAGATTGATGGTTGCTAGAGGGATCCTTATAGACTTCGAAGGCATCCTACCAATCACATTATACTATTGGAAGTAAATAGGAAAATATGTGACTTTGGTGTTATTGTCAAGAGGGATAAGCATAAGACTAGTTTTGGTGGAGATTTCCCTTTGAGGATAGGTGCTAGAGAGGCATGCCCTTCCATTGTTTTAGCCCATGCTTTAGAAGAGGAGATGAGTGCTCTTGGCTTATCTTTCCATTCCAAGAGGTCCATATTTGATATAACAGGTGAAGCCCAAAAGAAATCCAGTAGAGAGTATAGCCATAAAGTTGATCAAGAAGACTACTGGGCTAACTACAGTGATGAATATGAGATAAGAAAGGAGAAATTTTCAAGGCTTCCAATTGAATTAGTCTGATTATACAATGTAAAAATAGTTCCTGATCAACTAGAAGATGATGGAGACTTGATTCAAGGTCATGCCTATTAGGTAGTGAAGGATAAGCCAACTGGAGATGTGGATTGGGTAGAAGAAGAGAAGATAGAACTGAAATAGCTAATGGATCCAGTTATCAAGTTTACCAAGATGTGGTTAAGGCACAAACTGTGGGAGTTGGAGAATGAGGGAGTGAAATGCACCTACAATCTGATGGGAGATTTGGACCCTCATTAAACTTCTGAAGAATCAACTAAGCAGGAGGATCCCAAAGGCAAAGGTAAGGTGGACTCTCCTTTCAAAATTAATATTAAGGGTGTTCAAGAGGAGGAAGCCCAAGGAGCAGAAAAATAGAGAAAGCCAATTGCTAAGAAGAGGACAAGGATTAAGAAGTATGAAAAGGAACAGACTGAAAAGTAGAATCCTAAGGTTGATGTTCTTGTGCCCAAAAGGAGAAGAGTCATAAGACTATCATAGAGGGCAAGCTCCAAAGTAGGAGAGGAAGAAGTTACTCCACCGATGGTAAATGTGGAAAGCTTAGAAGAGAAGGAATGGGTGTACACAAGTAGGTCTAGAACTCCGCATAAGGATGGTGTGCCTAAGGTAGACCTTCCTCTAGTTATTCATCATGAGGAGCAATGTGACAATGTTCCTTCCACCCATGAAGCTCAAAGTGAACCTGGTGAATCTGAGAGGGCTAAAGATCATCCAAATACTGAAGGGGAGGAATTTCATGAGGGTGACCTTTATAGTGCAGAAGCTGAAGTTGAAAAGGTAATGCAGTCTCCCTTGGTTGCATATGTAGATTCACCTATTGGAACTAAAGAGGTTAAATCACCTCCAAGAGAAGAGGAAGCGTAAAAGATCCCTTCAACTAAACACAAGAGGGAACATGCTAAAGAGAAGGAGAGCAAGACAAAGAGTCCTGAGAAGTAGGGTTCGAGTAAAGAAGCACCTAAGGATCAACAGGAGGAAGTGGGATAGACTGAAGTATAATTGGAATCCACTATCCCTGATTGGTTGAACAAGGGAATAAGGAGAAAACAAGTTATAGTGGAGGATACTCCAGCCAACTAGGATGAGCTGCTAGCTAAGATTGGAAAGGATAAAGGTAAAAAGAAGGCTAGGGTGATTTCAAGGATTGAAAGAGATGAGGAAAGCAACAAGGTTGTCCACATTGTAACCCCTACCCTAGATAGGAGTAGAGATGATGTGGTTGGAAAGGATTATAATGTTTAGACTTTCAATTTAGGGCCCACTTCTATTGAGCAGGACATTGAAGATTATCAAGGTTCCAGTGCAGTCATCTTGGGCAGGTTGAGGAAGGAAATAAAGACTAAGCAAGAGCTAAAAAGGGAAAATGAGAATCTCAAGAAATGCTTGTAGGATCTGATGAATCCCTTACAATCTATTAATGCCTCCACTTCTACTGCAAAACCCTTACCTCAGGAAACTATTATTGAATTGGAGAAGATGAAAGCCTCTTCTCTTGCTACTACAAATTGGCTACAAGGGGTGCAATCTAAAGGAAATGAAGCCATCAAAGATATTTTGTCAACTAGGAAGGATGTGAGACCAGTTGATTGGTTGAAGGAGGTGTTAGCATAGGACTGAGAAGATACAGATCTCCTACTATAGAAAACTAAAACTATCATGGAGTATACCAAGGATAAGCTGGTGAAAGATAAAATTATCCCCTCCTCTAGAGCTACTTAACCTTGGGAATGGTTTGAGTCATTACATATTAGGAAAAAGGTTCTAAAGAAGATCTACAAGCAAAGGAGGAAAATCGATGATACCCTACCTAGTGGGCACAATGGATGCATTGCATTCTTTGAGATAATGATAGGAAGGAGGAAAATTGTGCCTAATTATTTGAGTTTAGAGAAATTAAGGGGGTGGTGGCAGGATGTTTATGCTCTAGTTAGTGGTGATCTTGTGACTGAACACTAGTTGGATGATGCGGCCATTTACCTTGTTGTTATTGAAAAGTATCTGACATACAAGGTGGATTGGAATAAATTGGTAAAACAGTCAAGGACATTGCCTCAATTGAGAGTCGACTCAGGATCATTCCTTTACCTCCTATGGCCGACTTGGATAAAGTGCTTTTGAAGGTGCATGAAATGCTAGATTGGAATAAGGACAAAGGGAAGAATAATTAATATTGGGCTACATTGAGATTTGTGCTTCCCTATTATCTTGGCATGCATTGGTCTGAGCTGCATTGGAGATCCCAAGCTAACTTGGATGGAATTCATGCATTTAATGCATCATTTATCCTATTTTTAATTTCTCTTGGCCAACTTGTTGTTGCTAATTATTATTGTAAAAACTTGGCTAGGCTGACATGTTTTGGGATTTCTATTAATATGGCATTTTGCCTCATTTGTAAGGGCTAGAAATATAGACAAAAGGAAGATAGATAGAGATAGCTAGTATTAAAGTGAATTTAGCAGATTAGAAGTTAGAGAATTGTGCACTCAAGAAAATATTGTAATAGAAGCTGGAATTGTTGCTACAGTGGATAATTTGATGCAAGTAATGACATTGTGATTTGGTGCCATACTTGTGTTTCTTTTATCTTGCATGGTTCTTGTTATTCTATCTTTAGAATTGCTTTGAGGAAATCCAATATTTAGATGTTTAGAATTAGATTTGATTTAATGATGTCTATGGTTTAATGTTTGAAGTGTTGTAGTGATCCCTAGTCCATGCTTTTTGCATCTAGCTGATTGTTAATTGCTTTGCAAAGTTAGCCTGGACTATTTATTGCGCATAGTTCAATTGTGAAGATTTGTTCATTTAAATTTCCTTAGGGTTGCATTGGTTGAATTTTCATTATTTGAGAATTTTATTACCTTCGAAGATTTCACTATTCTTTTGAAATTGTAGATTCATCTGAGTTAAACATGAATTAGTTTATGTGGGGTTGGTCCATTTCAAGTATTTCATCATATGCATTATTGATCTTAGAATAGTGTTAGTTTTGTGATCTCTTTGAACTCTAATCTTTTGTTGTTTCTTTATCATTTGAGTTAAATTTAGAGTGGTAGTATCATTATATATCTAGATCTGATAAATTGAAGGTCCATTCTTTCCTTGTAGTAAGGTCCCATTGTGATTACTAGCATTTTCACATTTATCACTGAGTTGTTTATGCATTGTCAAGACCTGACATTAAAGACTTTGAGGTTATCTCTTGAGGCTTGCTGATAAAGATTTACCTTTCAAGAGAGATAGGATTTCATATTCTATCTGAGTTGTTCCTATGTAGAAAACATCATCAATAGATTGGCACTAGGAGGGCCTGAATAAGCAAGCTAGATTGATTTTTGAATGCCATCTCTCCTGAAAGACTCAGAAGGAGAACTAGATCTACTCTAGGAGAGGAGGAATTTTAGGAGTTACCAGACCCTACTAGGTCAAGGAGGACTAGAACCAGGGGTGAGTCCTCATCTTCCCATCCACCTCCATCATCTCCATCATCTCCATCTTCATCAAGTTCATCTAAGTCTGAGTCTGAGAACATTTCCATTCCACAATCTCAGCCAACCGTTAATCAACCACTATCACCTCCACCTCCACCAATGGATTTTATCGCTAATAACCCATATCCATTGATCTTTTCCAACTACAATGTCATACCCAAGAACCCAGAGAACTTCTGGTCCAAATTCCATGCTAATGACCCTAATAGAACCACTGGGGTGCGTTTGAATAGCATTGAGAAATGCATTTCCCTTATTAACATTGAGTTGGGTTGGAGAAAAAGATGCTATGATTTGTAGAATGTTTTAAGTGATATTTTGGGATGCGGGTGTCAATGATATGGGAATGATGGATGAGATTGGAGGAAAAGATGTCTCCACTATGGTACTAATGTTGAAATCTAAAGGTAATTTGGCCCCTTGTTTGCCTAGTTCAAGCATGTATAGAGAAGGGTTAAGCCTCATCATGATGTTGATGATTTTATGGTTTTCTAGATTTTGGAGCATTTCAGTTATTTCTTCATGAGACATCCCAAAGGTAAGATCCTCTCCTTGGTTTTCCTCTTGTGGGTTTTGGGTGTAGACACCAAAATCTGGTTTAAGCCTGCGACTTCCATATTCTGCATAATTCGTATTATTCATGTTCATGATTAAATAATGTCAATTATTTAATTAATTCACCTTAACATTAATTCTTCTATTGATTAAATAATCGTAATTATTTAATTATTTATCTTAACATTAATTCATCTATTAATTAAATAATCTCAATTATTTAATTAATTCACTTTTCTTCATTTCTTCTAATTAATTAAATAAACGCTTCTTATTTAATTATCTTACTAATTAACCTTATTCTTCTTGTTAAATTAAATAAATCATTATTTAATTTACTCTTTATCATATTTCAACTATAATTAAATAAATGAATAATTTATTTAATTATTCATTTAAATCCTCTTCTTAATTAAATAAATCTTATTTATTTAATTATTCTTCAAATATCGAGTCTTGAATTAAATGAATTATTAAATTCATTAATTCTATTTTAACACATTTTTCTATATTTTAGATAATTATGTGAGTTATCTAAGTATTCACTTTTACTCAACTTGACATCTATTTTAATCGTTCAGTTAACTATTGATTTGATGTCTGAGTGGCGTCTTCGAGTAATCTCTTCTTCAGATCATGCAATCCTCCAGTTCTAACTCATTTGCGTGCACATGCATATTAATTAAATATTCTTATTTAATTAATTAAATGTTGTGCGTGCATTCAAACAAGAGTTGATTTAATCAATCTTTATCTTTGTCATGCAAAGATATTTCTAATCTTTTCGAATGCCGAACTGAAGATTAAATCATTTATTTAATCTTTAATTCTATCAGTTATCTGAATGCATGACTAATCTCTCAATCTCAACCGTCTGTTAATCTTTCAATCTTGACCTGTCGTTCGAATAATCAATTTTCTATAAATTGATTTGTCATTCTTCATTCCAATCTCTCTCTCGAAATCTCTCTCTCGCGAATTTTGGAACCTTTTGAGAGCACTTTTGTCTTGAATCTTTGATATATTGCTAATCATTATCATAAGGCTATACTTGCACGAATTTACTTGAAAATCTGAGGGAAATTATACTACACAAGCAAAATGGAGAAGGGCAATCGAGATAATTTATGGAAATAGGTTTGGAATTGGTGAGATTGTTTCAATTTTAATTACGTTTTTACTTTCCCATGTTCTTTGTTGCTTAACGATTGAAATTTGCATTTTAGATTTAGTATTGTATGCATGTGTGCTTCTAATCTTCTTCCTTGTTGTCTATTGTGCAAAAGCTTGTTTCATTTTCAGCGTTACATTTTGGTGAACCCGACGTGAACGAAATCCCGTCACTTTCTTTTGAGCACAGAAAAATAGATGAATAAAATATTTTAAAAATTTTCTGGGTTTTGTAGACCTCATTCTCAGCTTTCCAGAACTTTAAACGGTTTAAAATTTTGTTAATATTTGAGAAAGTTATGGCCATTTTAGTGACCGCAGTTTTTTAAGCTTTAACTGTCAAAACACGAATTTTGTTTTATTTATAACATTTTTGTCTTGTAGGATTTTACAAAAAAAAATTTGGGTTTTGAAGGTCTATTCTTTAGCTTTCCATAGATATCTACTATTTAAAATTTTGTTTAGTTTTGAGGAAGTTATCACTATTTTAGTTTGTTGTTTTCAATTGATTTGTGTGTTACTAATATCTGATTTTCAGCGTGTGGCCATTTGGAGTTAACAAGCTTTTGCAGGATGATTGACGAAGACAATATTGAAAATTACTAATTAGTTTTCTGCAGGACGTTTTTCGAAGACCCTAGTTAAATTTAAAACAGATTGTTTGGTAGCGTAGCAAACCTTTCATTTGGTTAAAATTAACAAGTGTCTACTGTGTTTGGTGTGAAAGCACAAGTTTGGTCACCCTTACAACTTGGTACATCGAAGTATCCTCTCCCCTTGCGCATCCGTGCGATCCTGGGTGTAAGAGAAACGGTTACCAACTCTAGAACTTGGGCCTGTTCTGGTGGGAAAAAGTACTCACCCTAGAATGACTCAGACCGGTAGCACCCTGAACCCGAGGGACTTCCAGCCGGTATACAAAAGTGGGTTCTTGGGGAAACCCCAAGAATCACGAGTGTGGTTCTGACGAGATGGATCCGAAAGGGGACTCGTGCCGTATGGATCACACCCCACGAATGGAATGCCCGAATTAAATACCCTTTGTTGTAGAGACCAACCTATTTGTGGCCGTTGCTTGGTATTAGTGCAAGGTACAGTATCATGCTCGAAGATACTCACTACTGATCCCCTTGAGTAGAGATAGCGATTCTTGGGAAGTCACTGCCCAAAGAATTCAGAATTGGTGTGCTCGAAAGATGTTAATGAGCCGTGGAGGGGAGCCAATGCCACCAAATTCCTAAGCTATCCGCTCTCGAGAAGGAAAGGTGTTCATCACCAATCCGGGGTATTTCGGTGAGCTATACCAAGTATACAAACCCTAGGCCTTTGGCCTATTAGGATGTGCTTGTCTGTTATCACTTTAAACGTTCTTTGAGTCCAAAATTGAAACTGAAAACACTTTGTCTTACGACTGTCTTTGATTGTCAGAATTTGATCATGGAAAACAAAGTCAGTTTAAATTTTATATCACTGAAAATTCACAGAGAGTCGCAATTGTTCACCAGAAACACGCATCTGTACTTTTGAGTCGCATCTGTTACTTTTGAGTCACATCTGTTACTTTTGAGTCACATCTGTAATTTCTGTCACATTTGTCAGTGTGACTCACATCTGCTTTAGAAACACCGCATGCGTTCTATTCTGAGTCGCATTTGTCAGTTAGAGTCACATCTGATAATTCTAAGTCGCATCTGTCAGTTTGGACTGCAACGGTTAAATTTGAAATGCATCTGTCTGATTACCAGAAAACCAGAATTAATAGTCACTGTCCAGTCAACACGATTACACCAGTTTTAGTGGTCTTCATACAAACAGTCTTTGAAACAGAAACTTGAAACGATTTGCTCAACTTTGCATCCTTTAGGTTCATTTAGTCATTACCATAGTTGTCTTCAGTTAGATTTTGTCTTCATCTTAGGGTACATATTACCTTGCATTAGACTTCCAGAAAGGTCACTTTTACAAATTTTAGGATAGGTCCATCATCTATACTCTAGAAAAATCATAGTGACAACAAAATTTTTCATTGAACCTAGTCTTATCATCTTATACTTTGTCCTACAGAGAGTCCTCCTAGCTCATCAGTCTAGTTAGGAAACTCAACTTGTCTTCGATCTTCGTCCTACATTGGTTCCTTGACTTAACTAAATTGACACTTTGGTTTGACTTTAGGTAGTTGGTCCCTTCATCTTGGGTTTATAGAATTGACCACTTTAGGTTCTTGCTTAGACTTTTGCATCTTTAGAGTCTAGACTAGTGTCATCCTAGGACATCCTTTATTTTGCACCTAGAAAATCCAAAAAACATAGCTTAGGTTGCATACCTTAGATTTAAGTCACTCTTTGTATTGTCATACCTTAGTCATTCTCCATCTTTCATCATAACCTTACCACCATGTCTGCAATTTACCTTGATATACGCGCTAGTCAAGTTGAATACCAGTTACTCCATAATGGTCAATACCAACAGGCCCTAGACTTCAAAAGACAATATATCCAATCCAAATGCCAATCAATGTCAACCCATGGTCAACTACCCACATATCATTCCTACCAACAATCCATAAGTCCTAGTCCTCCATCCATCTACCCTCATTATCAAGAGTCCCTTAGCATAATCCATGCCATGAATCCACAACAAACGTCCACTTATCACCCTTATCCTAACCTTGACAAGGGAAACCAACCTTCCACTAATCCCTTCCAAGCCTCCATGTCCTATCATAGTCCTTCATCCACTAATCCCTTCCAATCCTCTATGTCATATCCTAGCCCTTCATCCACTAATCCCTTCCAAGCCACTCCATCTCAATCTACATCTTGTCACAAAATTACATCTATTCATGGTCTCCAAAGTCACATCCCATCTACTAAACTTAAGGATACATGTCAAATGGAAAGTCTAAAGCATGACTTCATGGCTTCACCTTCATGTCAAGATCAAAGTAGTCTATCCCACGACCCTATCTTTAAGTCCATCCAAGAAGTCCTAGATAATCATGGCATCCAAAATACACCTATCCTTGACCAAGATTCCATTCCCAACCATATTATTCAAGACAAACCCTTCTTTGATCAAGACACTACTATTGAGCAAGAAGTCCAAAATGATCCACTCCTTGACCTTTATGCCATTCATGATCAAAAATTTGAAGATGACCCTATCCAAGTATCAAATGCATCCATTTCCCAAAATGAGACACATGCCTCTTTTGGAAACATAGATGATATTCCTCTAGAACAAGAGTCTCCTACTCTAGACATATTTGCAAATGATCAAGCTATAGTTGAGTTCATTGGACTCTATGACAATGACCATAAAGGCGGTTTCAACATCGACTTGGAAGCACCAGTAGAATCCTCTGAATCTGATATGTCACAAAATAACAGCAACAATATCCAACATTTCAATGAAGATAAGACATCCTATCAACTAGGATCATCCACTTTTATCAAATCAGGCTTTCTTGAAGAGGAGAAGATTCCAAGTAACAGTTTCCACATGAATAGTGATGGATTCGCATCTTGCTTTCAAAACAAAAAATACCCCATCGCAAACAGAATCTATCAGAGCATGCAGTATCAAGGAAAAGGACTAGGCATACACGAGCAAGGAATTCTAGAACCAATACAGTTTCAAGCAAATCCTAGACATCAAGGTCTTGGTTATTCTTCATCCAACAAATCTAATGATGTTAATGTTACCTTCTCGATATTGGGGGCAACTTTATCTGATACAAACATCAAAATGGAGGCCATGAGTAGTTCTTACCATAAGGTTGTTGCCAACACTCCTTCCATCCATACCATAAATTGTCATTCCAACACGAATAAACCTTCTATTTGGAACCAACAAAAACAAAAGTCTTCCAAATTCAAAGTTCAAAATCAAATATCAAAGGCCATTGAATCAATCAAAAATCCAAGTGGACAAATAAAGTTAAAATGGATCCCAAAGAAATATGGATCAAGCAAAGAAAATAGTTCAAAAGTAAAAGTCAATCAAAATGTGGAGCCACAAGAAAAGAGGACTCCCACATATAATAAATGTCCACCTCCTTCAAAATGGTCATCATTCAAGGCACATAAAAGTCATGGTTCCAAACATTATCCCAATCTAAAACTCAGTCTCCATCATCCATCACCCCAAGTTTGGAAAATGAAAATTCCTACATCTAAATTGTCAAATACATCTCCCATCATCCATCATAATCCTACATATCGTCTAAAGTCTAAAAATCCTCCGTCACAAATCCGTCAAATCTTGGCAGCAACTCTTTATTGTAAGAACTCCCATGGCACTCTATTGCGATGTGCGTATTTTGATAAGGCCAACTCTAGTGTCAACAAGGATCACAATGACATCAATCAATTGTATGCAAGTACTATGATCCTGACAAGGCAACTACTTCATCAAGGTTATTATTGGCATATCATGGCACCAGTCTCTACATCAACACCATCAATGGATTCGACACAATCGGTAATCATCTAAAGCATCAAGGCCATCCAAAAAAAAAAAAAAAGTCACTTTGATGAAAACCTGGCAAACAGGCATCTTGGTGACACAAAAAAAAAAAGTCAAGAGAAAAATTTCGTCCAATAGTGAAAACCATTCTTATGGTGCTTTGGATAAGTACCATGATGAAAACTTGGCAAATAGGCATCATATGTAAGAAATTATCTATGTGGACTATCACACTTGGGGGCAAGTTGTCTCATCTCCCATACCCTTCGTATGACATTTATTATGACATTTCCATCTATCCATCTAAGCCCTACCACTCATGCCCATTTTCCCACCTACTTTGATCTTGATAAGGACTGGGGTGCAAACACAAATCATGCTGTGGAAAAACTCTTGACATGTTTATCCTTTGGTCATACACTATCCATGAAATATCATGTCATAGCCTTCACAACATTTTTCCAAACGAGTTATCATTATACACAATACCTATCACATGCCTTGGGTTTTCCCTTGTCAATGGTCTAAGGATCTTCCATCATCCCATCCAATCTTGAAAAGTCATTCCAAATGCAAAAAGTCCAATCCATACAATCTTGCTATGTATCCTAGTGCATCATTCAGAACATTCCTTGGATTTATTTTGTTTCTAGCCTTGTTGCAAACCTTGATCCTTTAGTCATATTATCATCATCCTCATGTTGTTTCGGGATGTGTCCTTCCCACGTCAAACAACATTGTCAACATTCTCATC
Organism: Sequoia sempervirens; assembly: GCA_007258455.2. Classification (NCBI taxonomy): domain Eukaryota; kingdom Viridiplantae; phylum Streptophyta; class Pinopsida; order Cupressales; family Cupressaceae; genus Sequoia; species Sequoia sempervirens. The sequence goes on along the minus strand of VDFB02086081.1, from coordinate 352,477,160 downwards.
ACCTGTCAATTGGTTTTCAGCTTGACTAGGGGCAAGACCATGGTTGTCCTTGGATTCTTGTGCATGCTTGCTTGGTTTCTTGTAGGAATCATTTCCCTGTACATAGTCCTTATCCCTATACATACTACCTATCCCTGTACATAGTCCTTATCCCTGTACATATTCATTATCCCTGTACATAGTCCACTTCCCTGTACATAGTCCTTATCCCTATACATACTACCTATCCCTATACATATCCCTTATCTTTTGTGTCCATCGCTCGTATATACCATTCATAATAAGTGGTAGTCTTTCCCATAACTTGGAACGATTGACATCGAGAGCATTTCATATCCCTTGTTTTACCCTATTCATAGTCAATTGGTCTTATACTCGACTGGGGGAAAACACTTGACATGTGTCATATTGGTTCTTACATTGGTTGTGTTGAAGATGTCAAACCATGCAAAATCCACAAACATCACAAAATGACCTGAGAAAACACAAAAACATCAGAAAACTTCAAAAAGACAAAAAAATCAAAACATTTCAAAAATCCAAAAACAGAGTTAGAGTCAGTCGCACTTGTCAATCTTTGTCGTTTGTCGAACTACGTTGCCTTTGTGACTGGACGTAGGCAAGGCCATCTACCGATGTGCCCCCAAGGCATTAGGTCAGTCTATTTAGGTTTGTCTGTATAAATTCATGCATCAATCCATATGTCTATATGACAAGGTCATTGGTCATGTCAAACTACGAGGTCTCTGCGTGTACAACGTAGGCAAGGCCATCACACGATGAGCCCCCGAGGCCACACTAGGTCAGTCCATTAGGGTTCGTCACATTCACTTTCACACACGTCTTCTATTTGTAGTCAGTCTTGTTGGTCACAGTCAAGTCGAACTACGAGGTCTCTGCGTGTACAATGTAGGCAAGGCCATCACACGATGAGCCCCCAAGGCCATACTAGGTCAGTCATTTAGGGTTTTGTCGTCACACACAGTAAATTGTCAACACGTCATATCAAGTCATGCATCAATCTGGTGAACAAGTCAGCAATGTCTCTAAGTCAAATCAAACAACTTGCCAAACAAAACAATTCAAACAGATTAACTAACAATCTGCTACAAGATGTGTCTTTCTTGGAAACAGATGTTATCAAAACAACCAAACTATGTCTTATACAGGATGCGTCCTTTCTGCATAATCAACAAGGTCAAACAATCAAACATAGCCTTACACAGGTTATCACATCAACGGCATCTGACTCAATGTCTTATACGATACATGTCTTTCTGAAACCAGGCTTTGTCATGCCTTATATAGATAGTCATAACATCGAAACCAGACTCACAGTCTTATCCGGTATGTGTATCTCCTGTAATCAGGCTCTACCAATCAACAAATCAAACAAACAAATCATGTTTCTGGCAAATATTTTCATTGGATTTTTGACTTTATGGCTTGTTTCTTTTATCATTTATCTTGAATTGATGACTAGGATTCATGTTACTAGCTTTCTCAATGATGTCCCATGAAGGATTTAGAGAAGCAACGATGTATCAGAATCCTATTTTCTTTGACTACTGTCTGTCGACTGTCTTTTAAATTTGATTTTGAGTCATGTTACTAGTTTCCTCAAGGATGTCCCATGAAGGATTTAGAGGAGCAATGACGTCTCATGACCCATCTTTTACTTTGTTTGCTGTCTGTGGTTTGTCCTAACAAAAAGACTGGGGCAACTTGTGTCCTTAGTATGAGTTAATGACAATCCTTGTCTGCGACTATCTGTTATTAGCAAGTGGATGACCTTGCACACCTTGATTTATGTCATATCCTGGTGTTTGTCTCCATTTGTATTAGTCCCGCCCAATGATGATAAAGTGCAATACCTTTTGTGATATGGTAAAATATCAAAGATTCCTAACACTAACATTTATCTTCTGTCTTTTTCATTCTTTGTCGATCTTCTATTCTGCACTAACAATTCTTCTTTCTTGCATTATGACGGAGTCCTGTGACACAAACTGGTATACATCATCCTGCATCAACATACATGTTAGAAACATACATATATATAGGCATATTTCACATGTAGATCATCATGGCATAATAGATAATAATCATCATTTAACATGGCATATCATAAGCAATAAACTATAAATACATGTATCACATTACATTTGTATAGCATCACATGTCATTATACATATAACATCACATTGCATCTCATCATCATATAGAATCATATGTCACATAGAATCAAATTTATCGCATTAGTTGCATAAACAACATAAAGTACATACAACCATCCATCACATAGGCATATCATATAAACATCACATGCATAAATAAATAACTACATAATCCATAAATAGACAATGCATATCATAAGAATCGCCGCCAAACTCATATATATATATCGCTCATATGTGTCACATCACAATGTCATAATGTATCATAAATACATGGAAGCCCGCAGGCTATCGGATCAAAATACAATGTCTCAAATGGACCTCAAAACTGTATCTCTATAGTGAACTGCCATTGCCATCATGTCGGGAGTGTGTAGGAGACTGATGCTGGGAACCTGCTGATCTCGGAGCTGTGGGAGGTCTGTCATATGGCCCTGCTCTGCATGGCTGATCCACTCCCTCTGTGCTCACTGTCCGTGTGTGGGTCCTGCTCTGAGACCTACTACTCTGTGCCACTGAAAAGCTAGGAGCCCGTCTTTCTAAGGGAACCTCTGCCTCATACAAGTCTCTGTAGTATCTCTCCCTCTCACCGGCTCTGACCAACTCTCTGGCAAATGCTGCTGACGGTCCTGTACATAATGTCCTGAGCTCTGTGAATCTCTGCTCAGTTTCCTACCACCGGGCTACAGCCTGATCTCTCTCCATCAGGGCTCTGTCTCTCTCCACCTTGTAGGCATCTCTCTGCCATCAACACCTTCATCTGCTCCTCTAAGGAGGCAACCTAGGCTCGTAATATATCAGTGTCAGGCACCTCTGCCTCTGTATTGTCCTGATGGACCCTGTCTCTCCCATCCTCCTCCTCATCCAACTCCTCCAGGATCTGATCCCTAATCTCCCTCTCGTGATCATCCTCTCCATCATCATCCTCCTGGTAGGCGCCTAACAATCCAAGGGCATCAATCTCTGCCTCCTCTCCCACTGCCTCCTCTCCAACGGCCTCCTCTACACCTGCCTCTGCCTCTGCTGGGATGTCAGGGATATCAGGGATAACTGCCTCAGCTGGCTGCTCCTCCTCACCACCTCTAGCCACATCTAGCATGGCCACATCCTCCTCTCCTCCCCTCTCCTCTCGGATCGATGACAAGGCTGCTCCTCGTCCCCGTCGACCACGCCTCCCTCTCCTGCCTCCGTGTCGGCCACCTCTACCATCATCCCCACCATCACCTCGGCCTCCTCTGCCTCCTCGACCACCTCCTCTACTGTGTCTGCCTCTGGGACCTCTAACATGCCGCTCTACCGGTGCTGGCTGCCCTGGATCTGTCAAGGGAATCGGCCGGTGTAGTGCCCACCACTGATCGTAAGCTGGGGTAGTCCCTGGATCTACTGGTCCACCCCTCCATCCCCATGGCTGCGCCTATAATCCATCAATGTCGGCCTCTGCAGTGGCGACTGGAATCTTTGGCCCCCACAGCAGGACCTCTCGAGATGACCAGGAAAACTCTGCTCTACCCCGAGGCACATCCTGTACCTCTCCGTACTGTCTCAATACCTGATCTGGCAACTGCCTCTCTATAATATGCATGTGGGAGACTGTCCGTCCCACTAGGTACTATGTCTATCTGCAATATGGCAAGTGCTCGTCCTCATCTGACCATGCCTCACAGCCCAGGTATGGTCTCCATGTGAACTCCTGCATCAGATCTATCGCATGTCTAAAGTAACCAGTGTCCCCAATATGATGCTAAGTAGTGGCCCCCGCATACCGGAATGCATATGGCGCTCCATGAGGTACATCAACTGTAACCAGTGGTCTAAATATAGCGATGTGCTCCCACGCCCATACCATTAGCAGCGTCGTACCGCAGCTCATCGACTGTGCCTCTCTATAGGCAATATCATGCAGATGGAAGTATAGCATCCCCAACACGCATGAACCCCAAGCATATATGACTCGGCGCTCAACCATGCCCACTAGCATCTCACCCCATCCCACAGGGAATCCATGCCCTCGGCGATCAGGCAGTACAATACCACCTATCAGTGTCGCTACTAGACAGTCTAACTGTCTATATCTCTGGGCCAGTACCCGCCATCTAATCTCATAGTCATCTACCCCTAGCTGTCTAACGTCAGCATGGGGGTAATACTTACACATCTCAGCTATACCCCTTTGGGTATCATAAACTACCCGAGTCCCTCTAATCGGTAATCTCAGAATCCTGTACACGTCCTCCAATGTCACCATGGCCTCTCCAGTCAGAAGGTGGAAGGAAGACGTCTCAGAGTGCCATCACTCGCAAAGTACTGTCAGTAAACCCCGATTTGCCCTAATCTGGGGCATATCGGTCACGTGCAACAAACCCAAATGCCATAGAGTCCGTCGCTCGGCCGGCCGTAGGCTGTCTCTGAATCGAAACGTCGTGGGTCTCGACTCATGTGTGTAGATAGGGTCAAGAACAACCTGCAACAACATGCCTCATGTCAGCCTGAATCATCTACCCTAGTGAAAAATGAATGTCTTGACATAAAATGCAAATGCGTCATTATTTTGCAGATGCGTCACTTTTTTTAACACATGCGTTGCTTTTATACAAATGCGGTTCACAAATTACTAGTGCGTCATTATTAATCAAATGCGGTTAATTATTATCAAATGTGTGCTAAGATTAACATTTGCAGTGCAAAATGACAAGTGCGTTTCTAAATATACTAATGCGTCGCTAAACATGCAAATGCGTTTCAAAATAAACATTTGCGTATCAAATTAAACACATGCGTTTCAAAATTGCAAATGCGTATTACAATGATCAAATGCGTAACACAAAAAACACATGCGGTTATTTTCTAAACTAAGCCTAAATGGTCGGCGTTAAAATACAAATGCGGATTTTCGCAAGCAGATGCATCGTTTGCGCATACAGATGCGGTGCAAATTGAAATGACACGCACAACAAAAAATGCAATAAATACCTTAAAATGCGCGCAAATTAAAAAAAATTTAAAAGACAAGTTTTAGGTACATACCGGGGGGTCCACGCTGGCTGGTCTCTAGAACGTCCTGATCCTGTAGGCACGATGATGGGTCGCTGGAACTGGAGACATCCTCGCTGAAAGTCAGAGCAAACTTTTGAAATCTCTAAGCTGGGTGGGTGCAAATGAATAGTTTTTCACCCCAATTCCAATATATACCTAGGGCTTAGGTGGCATTTTCTTCCTACTGGCTGTGTAAACTTCTATTTTCCATCATCCCGTATCCGTCCCTCCCATGTCCGAACCTCATTCCGTCAACTGCATCGCGTTTCTGCCTATCTATTGAACTAATCGGGCACATTTCCAAATTTTTCTGAACATTTCCGAAATTTGTCAATTTTCCCGAGGGGGCATACCTTCACCTATTCTAATCCGGAGCTTGACTGGGGCATATTTCCATCGATTTTCTTTGACACAACGCCGAAATGACATTGTATCAAAGAGGGGCAAATGTAGACACCGAAATCTGGTTTAAGCCTGCGACTTCCATATTCTGCATAATTCGTATTATTCATGTTCATGATTAAATAATGTCAATTATTTAATTAATTCACCTTAACATTAATTCTTCTATTGATTAAATAATCGTAATTATTTAATTATTCATCTTAACATTAATTCATCTATTAATTAAATAATCTCAATTATTTAATTAATTCACTTTCTTCATTTCTTCTAATTAATTAAATAAACGCTTCTTATTTAATTATCTTACTAATTAACCTTATTCTTCTTGTTAAATTAAATAAATCATTATTTAATTTACTCTTTATCATATTTCAACTATAATTAAATAAATTCATAATTTATTTAATTATTCATTTAAATCCCCTTCGTCACTTAATTAAATAAATCTTATTTATTTAATTATTCTTCAAATATCGAGTCTTGAATTAAATGAATTATTAAATTCATTAATTCTATTTTAACACATTTTTCTATATTTTAGATAATTATGTGAGTTATCTAAGTATTCACTTTTACTCAACTTGACATCTATTTTAATCGTTCAGTTAACTATTGATTCGATGTCTGAGTGGCGTCTTCGAGTAATCTCTTCTTCAGATCATGCAATCCTCCAGTTCTAACTCATTTGCGTGCACATGCATATTAATTAAATATTCTTATTTAATTAATTAAATGTTGTGCGTGCATTCAAACAAGAGTTGATTTAATCAATATTTATCTTTGTCATGCAAAGATATTTCTAATCTTTTCGAATGCCGAACTGAAGATTAAATCATTTATTTAATCTTTAATTCTATCAGTTATCTGAATGCATGACTAATCTCTCAATCTCAACCGTCTGTTAATCTTTCAATCTTGACCTGTCGTTCGAATAATCAATTTTCTATAAATTGATTTGTCATTCTTCATTCCAATCTCTCTCTCGAAATCTCTCTCTCGCGAATTTTGGAACCTTTTGAGAGCACTTTTGTCTTGAATCTTCGATATATTGCTAATCATTATCATAAGGCTATACTTGCACAAATTTACTTGAAAATCTGAGGGAAATTATACTACACAAGCAAAATGGAGAAGGGCAATCGAAATAATTCATGGAAATAGGTTTGGAATTGGTGAGATTGTTTCAATTTTAATTACGTTTTTACTTTCCCATGTTCTTTGTTGCTTAACGATTGAAATTTGCATTTTAGATTTAGTATTGTATGCATGTGTGCTTCTAATCTTCTTCCTTGTTGTCTATTGTGCAAAAGCTTGTTTCATTTTCAGCGTTACATTGGGATGATGAGATAGTCAAGAGATTGCTTGTTTCGACGAGATTCATTTCAACATTTTTTTGGCTTAGATCACTTTAAGCGGGTGTTTCTTTATTGGCTTCCATGCTCTTCTTGTATTGAGACCTAGTTTGAACCATAAAACAAGGATCAATTTTCAAGAATATGGGAAATGAAATCTCTTAATTATTTGGATTGATCTTTACTTTATGCACAAAATAGAAAATTTTAGGATATCTTGGGGATCAAAAGGTGATGTGATGATGATGCAAGAGATGGATGATGTGGATGTTTTAGTCTTTTGATAAATCTTGAAGGAGATGCTAGGATTTTGGGACTTTCATATATGTTTTGGATTTTGATTTTGATTTTCCTTTTGGGATTGTCCTTGATTGATTGATTTTTCTTTGATTTGAACAAAAAGACCCTAAGATGTTGGGTGTTTATATAAAGGGTAGATTTGCTCAAAGGATGATAATTTGAATATGTGTAGGGAGAAGGATGCATCTACCCACACGTATTCAAACAAGATGATAGTTTAACTAAGCATATGAAGAATGATGCATCTACATATACCAAGCTAAACAAGATGATTTTGATAACTTTGACTAAGCATATGCAAAAGGATGCATCTACACATACCTAGTCAAAGATGATTTTGATAAAATTTTCAAGGATTTTGTCTCAAGGATTTGGTGATTTTGATTTTTGCCAAAAATCCTAGCATTAAGGATGATTTCAAGATTTCTCAAAAGGTGATGATGAGATGATGTTTGTTTTGATGTTTGAAGGATGGGTGAAAAGGATTTTGATTTCCTTTTGGTCCTAAGATGAATCCTAAAAAATACACTTTGTTTGCCTAGACCTAGGTATTGAAGAGCATACAATGCTTCTATAGACCTTTGTAACCAAGAAGTGATTTCATTTGAACATACATTTTTGGATTTTGAACCAATGACTTTTGTTTTAGGATTTTAACTTCTTGAGAATCGTGAGGCTTCAACACACATGAAAGTTCATTTTGTTTTAGCTTTTCTTAGTGGATTTATTTTACCAAAAACACTTCTTTGATTAGGTTTCCAAGCTAGATGTCCAATGTCCTAATTTCTTCTCATCCCACAAAGTGTACTATGTGGAATTTTTATGAACTCAAGGCAAGGGTTTACCTATTGTTTACTTTAGTAGAAAAATCAAAATGTAATCCAATGTTTAGAAACCTCTAAGGATAGAATCCCAAGGGCAAGCAATAACATATGGATTGAGTCAATTGTATTTGTCTCCTAAAGGGTTTGAAATTTTGATGAGGATGTTAAGTGTTTGTTTTCAAGATGTTTTCGCATAAGCAAAGCATTTTGTAACCATGAATAAGTACAAACCTATGGATGTGAAAGACAATATTTGTTGGATTCCCACTTGGAAAAGTCCAGCTACACTTATCTTTAGTGAATGGTTAGATGCTTGACCCCACTGGCTCCCCTCTATGGATCATTAACATCAATCGGGGCTGCCAAGCATCAACACCCATGAAACTCCCATGGCATGCTTTCCATTTCTACTAAAAGACCGTAAAAGTGTGGGGTGGCTTCAGAATGACCATTCTTGCACCAACAAATAGATTAAGGATTTTGGAAAATTCTAGAACATGGGTTTTAATAAGGACTTTCCATTCATGGAGATTGACCCATATGGCGAGAGTCCCCTTTCAAATCCATCTCATCGAAATCAACTGTGTGATATTGGCATTTCTTCCAATACCCACATTTATATCCTGGTCAAAAATACTCTTGGGTTCAAAGTTTTACTATTGAGTCATTCTCTTGAGTGAGTAAATTTTCCCCAAGGCAGGCCCTCTAAGATAAACAAAAGTGAATAAACCTATTCATAGTTTGATCAACCCTTGTTTAGAAATAAAGGGAGAACATATGCAATAAATTTATCCACACTCACACAAGATTTTATTCAATTTTAAACCCAAAGATGAAGTGTGGAGGTGATTTCTTTGTCTTAACCTAAAATGATGAAAATGGCCTTTTGATTCTCAAGATCGCTATAAAGTGCAAGAGAAACACATACATCCTTTTTTTAATTTAGTTCAATTAAACCTTCATAAAACAAAATAGCACATGTTCATTTTAGATCCCCAAAGCAATTGTGGGTTATTTTTAAAGCACCAAAGGACAAATGATAGACATTTTTTTCAATTGTTAACCAAAGAAACAAACTCTAGTAAGTTATAGTCCTAATGTTCATTTTAGCCCTTGTAAGAAAAATTTGAAAAGGTTCCTTTTAAAGCCCAAATGAAACTAGTGTCATCAAAAAGAAGTGATAAAAATTTCTCAAAAGTGTTAAGCAAACACTAAAGTGTTTAAAAACACTTTGATCTTATGAACTATCCTCTTCATGCTCCTCCTTTCATTTTTAATTCCAACCTATAAGAGAGAAAACTAGTCAGATTTTGCAAAATACAGAGATTAAAAAGCAGAAAACAAAAGATAAATTGATCATTAATCAAAAGGCACGTGCTAAAATTTAATTTCAACTTTTTACTCCCTTATAGCAGCGCAACCCATGACTGCGTCAGATTTTGATTTCCCAACAGTGCTCTTATAGCACCACTTACCAATCAGTATTGCTCTGTGTCAGGGACAGTGAGCTCAACTCCATTGCACTTTTTCCCAGCATCGCAATTTGATTCTTTTGAAAAATCTCGTGGGTCTGAACTGTCAAGCGACAAAGTTTGAAATTTAAATTTTTGGGCAAGAAGACTCTAGCGTTGCAGTTTGAGTTTCCAATAGGGCTATATGGAAATGCTGAAGAGTTAGCGGTGCTAAAACAACAATGCTAATCTATCATAGTGGGAATTTTTCTGTGTATAAACAAAAATGTGAAAATTTGTGAGAAAAGTGATCAAGAATGAGATGCATTCGTCCTTCTAGCACCAAATGTGTGAACCCCAATTTGAATACCTACAAAACACAATGAATAAACACATTAAGTTAGAGATGGCAAGCAAGAACAAGGATTCCCCATGAACTCCATTTAAAAAACTCAAATTAGGAAAATAAATAATGAAGAACACAATGAAGATAACAAACTAGATTGAGTCCTAATTTAAATTTGTAAACTCATGATCCCATGGGGGAATTGGTGCCAATTTGATGTGAAAATTGGTGCTTTCCCAATTCCTATGATGCAAGATTGATATGTTGAAGATATGTTGATGAGTGATCCATTTTTTGATGAAGGATTAATGCTTCCAAGCTAAAAACCTACATAACCTAGCTATGATTCAATGATGTTTGATGGAAATGGCTAAATATTTTAGCATAATAACTTTGCATAATTTGTGGATGATAAAATGAGGATATGAGCTCTTTATTTATAGAATTCCAAAATGAATGAATGTCCAAATTTGAGCAATGCGGGACTAACATTCATCCAATGGCAAGATGCCACTTGTCAAACCATGAGTGGATGGAGGATGTGCAAATTTTGAAGATTGTGCCAATAAATGCATATTTTTGAATTTCAAATTTGTTGAAATAACATGCAAGAGGGAAGAGAAAATGCAATAAATGACACTTTTCTCAAGGCAAAGGACATGTAAGATGGAGTTATTGCCTTGTTGAATTTTTGAATTCAAACTTGAAGGATATTCCAAAAAGATTCCTTGTGAGGAAAATGAAGATTTAATAAATGAGTTAAATCTATTTTCATGTGCAACTTGAAAAATCTAGAGGATGGGACATGACAAGAGATTAAATTAATCAAGGGTTAATTAATTTAATGAGAGATTAGATGATGTGACCTATTTGACTCAAATTTATGGATTTATTTAAATCAAATAAGAGAGGAATATGATAAGAGAATAATTAAATAAGGATTTTTATTTATTTAATTAAAAGAGGTGATGTTAGATCAAATTAAATAAGGTTTTAATTTATTTAATTTAATAGATAGACTTTAGAGATTTAATTAAATAAAATTGATTATTTAATTAAATTGGGGTAATTAGATCAGATGGATGATTTAATTAACAAAAGAGAGAGACTTAATTAGATAAAATGATTTATTTAATTAAGGGAAGGAAATATTGATGAATTTAATTAGATAGGGGAATTTGATTAAATGGTTAGACTGAGGGATGATTCAGGATGAAATGATGTTAGTAGGTCAAGATCAGATGCACAATGTCAATCATTATATTTTACGTGTCTACACTCATTATTGCACCTTTGACATCAATGACAATATTTTTCCAAAACATCATCCATCCATCATGGATTAATCTCCACCAATCCTTTCTTCCTTAGGGAACTTAGCCATGACCCACCAAAAACTTAGAAGGTTGGTGGGGAGGCCATTAGGTCTTGTTACCTCAACCAACACTGTCGATCTTCCTGAAGGGATATATTTGCATGACACTTAGGAAATATTAAATGTGAAAAATATTTTATTAACTAGTAATTGCTAGGAAAGGGGGCTCATCATACCCATGACTTCAAAAACATAAGTTGTAACTTATACGATCAGTAACCTTGAGTAGGTAGTCATTAAAAAAATTGAAAGCTTGTTAGAATTTCATGACTGCAACACCTTAGGTTTTAAGTAACAAACCCTAAAGCCTATCTAAGAGGATAAATAATTGATTCCAAAATACATTTGACACCTAATTCTACAAAGCACACCTCTAGAATTGTCTCAAAAAACCCATATCAAATTTGTTGCTTATTTTGTCTTCATACACTTGGAAAAACCTTTTGCAATAACATGTCACCATTTCATGACATTTTTGTAACATTTGAGAAACTTTGTAACATTTGAAAATACATGCTCTTGTCCTCATCATTCTACACCAATTCTTCTAGACATTGATCCTCTAGTCTTCATGGCATCCAAGCACACCACTTAACTGCCTTTTTGCATCAATCACACCATTTTTCATCAATAAAAAATCTGCTCTTTAGGAATAATTCCTTCTCACTTCTGATCTCTTTTTTGACATCAATGACACTCTTACATTAATTCCATCATCCTTAGTTATAAGATCAACTCCATTTCATCATTGATATCTACTTTTGGCATCAATGAAAACAATATGCCAACATATCTTGATCATGAAGCTTAATTAAAAATAATGCTTGAATATGCTTGATAGATCTTGAGCACTACATCAACACATTAGCTCAACAACATGCATGATGTAATCCATCATTGACATGACAAATGGAATCATTATTGCTGCAATAATATTCTTCAAATCTTCCCTTGAATGCCTTAGAAATGCTCTTGAAATTCTCTACATCTCATAAAAATGCTATTAGGACTTGAACACTTGAAAGCTTAGATGAAACTATGTGAAATAACCTTGTATTTATACATATCTTACCATTAATTGTCAAAATTCAAATATCACAAGCCGAAATTGAATTATGGATTTTAAATCATTAAAATACTACCAAAAACATATTTCAAGGAGGGGTCTAGGTCTAATTGAGGACCCATTTTCTATGTGGAAAATGGGTCTTAGGCCACTCACCTAGGACACACTTTGGGCAATGTGATGTTATGTAAAAATAGGGTCATAGAACTAGGTGAGGACCCATTCTATCCTAGGTCACTTACCTAGGACACACACTTTCCAAAATTAAGTGTTGTTTAATGGAATTTATGAATGTCAAGTTTTATCCCTTAGAATTTGTATTTAACTGGGCTTGGATTTGAATTAAAGGGACCAATTAAGGAAAATTAACCTCAATTAATCATAAAGCCCTATATTAATGTGAAAGTGTAAAGATAAACTTTACAAAACCCTAAATAAGGCACAATTAAGTCCATTTATTTAACAGGTCCCTAAACTTAATGTGAATATGTAAAACATATTACAACACTAAATTAAGGAAACATTAAGCTCATTAATTATTCCCAAATTAAGTGAGAAAAAGGGATACTTTTTCCGTTAATACAAATGCTATTGTAGATGATTGATAATGTTGTCCTTTAATTCTTTTGACAATAATATATTCCCTTGTAAATTTCACCTCTTGCTAGATAATATTGATTATATTTGAATTAATAAAAATATTGTGTTTATAGGTTTTTATCTAATTTTCCAAAAAATAGATTACAAAAGACAACAATTGCATATGTAATTTGAATCATCAAAAGAATACCAAAAATATATTAAAATTTGGGACTTGTGACTTAAGGACATATTCATGCTTGGGTGAATGGGTCCTACTCCAAAAGTATAGGACACATTCATTTTAGGGTGATTAAAATATTAATTGCATTAAATATAGGTTACCCTTTCAAGAAATGGGTAAATTAAGGTTTTGGAATGCATAGTTTAGAAAATTGGGATCTCAATTAAGTCCAAATAATTAAGGGACCAAAACATAATATGAAATTGTAAATGTATACAATTTCCTATATTACATTTATCCCCCACTTTAGTGAGAGTATGAGCCCACACTCAAACTCACACTAAAGTAGACAAATATGCGTCAAGAGAGGTCCGATTGTACAAATGTTCAAAAGATAGGATGACAAAGATCAAGGAGGTAACCAAGCCCCCAAGATCTAATATCCCATGGAAAACCAACATAAGGACAAAGGGACACACATGAATGTTAGATATGAAGCAACAAAACAAGATACACAAGCATACAATGTTAAAGTTGATGCAAAATGGAAAAGGGATGGAATAGCGAGTTGAAATATTCCACATCCATCAAATACACTTAGAAGGGTGTAAAACCACTTATTAGAAACATGGTTCCACTAGAAATTGAGTTGTATTATGCTAGGTAGCCATGAAATATGCTCACAAGGGCTAGTGAAACTCAGTTGCCCACTAGGTAAGCCCCTAAAGGATGACAATAACACACTAGGCATACAAGATGTGTACTCATAAAAACATGTGTCACAAGGCTAGAAAGATACATTATGCTAGACACATGAAAAATTATCAAGATACTATGCCATTTATACACTAAATTCAATGTCTAAGAACAAAGTGAAGAAAGAAATGGCAATGCCAAAATGAAATAATGTCAATGTAATAATGCTAATGTAAAGGTCACACTTTGTAGGAGATATATGCTATCATCACTAAGAAGGGGAAATGAAAAAAAATGAAAGAGGGACTATATTCCCCCCATTTAAAATTTCAACATACTTGCTATGTTGGTATTTTATGTAGAAGTAATGGGGAGTGGGGATCCTTGAAAAGAATGCATACCTCCAAAAACTAATTATCCTTGCCCCCCAAGTATAGAGACAAAGACAACCACCAAGTATTATCATGTTGTTTCCAATATAAATATGGTTTCATGATGAAAATAAGTGTTTATCAAACTCAAAACAACCTTAAACAAGTTCCTTTGTTCATCAAAAAGTGGGTTTCCCTTCACAAACTCTCATTCTTGCTTATAACCTTTCAAAAAGGAAAATTGGAAATATCTTTTGACTCAAACCTAGTCTACAGAAAAGGAGACTCATTTAGATACCCATTTGGCCATTCTTACACATATCCAAAAATTAGGTAGTGATTTTTTGTATGGAGGGGCTCAAAATTTGACTGTCCTACTTGTAAGAGGGTTTTCTTTGGGTTGTCTACACCCAAATGCAAAAAAACTTTCATTAGTAACTTCATCAAAATGGAAAACTATGAAATATCCTCTAAAAGTTTTTAGATACACTCAAAATAGAGATTTTCACCAATTTTTAGATATTTTTGATGGAAGGAAGAAAATATATGGAATTTTCTTGTTTGTTGGAAACCCTACGGTAGATTCAGTCCTATTATTACAAAAATGCTATAATTTTTTCTAAACTTCACAAAATTTAACCAAACCAAACAAAAAAGAAAGCTACCTCAATTATATTTCTAACCCTACCATGCATAGGTTATACAAAGTTCATACAAATTCATACCATATTAAAGAATAAGACCATTACAGGAAAAATGCACATAAAATTTGCTCCAAATTGATTTCAATTTTTATTCCAATCTTTTCCATTCTTCCCAACTTTGGGATTCAATTTAAAAAAAAACTATTTATGTTTTCCCTATAATTTTCTAACTATCAACCACCCACAACTAACTTCCTAATCAAAGTTTTAACCTTAATGCATTTTTGAGAACTTTCATAATGACAATTTTTACAATTTTGACAATTGTTTTGACATCATTTGCATTATGACTCCAAGACATTCTAAAATGGTCTAGAATGACTCCAAATGATCATTAATAGTCCAAAATGACCTTATTTACATTAAAAAATACAAAAAAAAAAACAAAAACCCAAATTTGATCATGAGATTGCTCTTGCACCACAGTCCCAAGGGAAAGAAAAACTCAAGTCCACTTGAGTGCAGGGCTTCTTTTTCTTCCTGGTCTTGCAATTCTTCTGCACTATTTCCTTGATTTATTTTTGGATATTTTTTTTGTCTTCCACCTTTTTGCTCTAGGTTGTGTTCTCATCTTCTTGTCTTCTTTCTTCCTTTCAAGGTATTCCTCTTTTGGCATCCACCTCTGAACCTAATATCTTTCAAAAGTCTACTTCTCAATGAGTTGTATCTCCTTGTCTAACAAACCTACACATACATAGTCCAATGAAATATTAGAAATAAAATATTGAGACCTTTAGGTCTCTTCTTTGTCTCCTTGCACCATAAACTCCATTTCAATACCCAAGAGATTCTCTATGTGTGCTACATTTGTATAACAATCTTCATACACTATATGTACTTTTCCTTCTTTAGACTCTTTTCAATCTTCATTTTCATATGCTGCACTTGTAAATGCATACTCACACAAAGGCTTAGTTTCAAAAATAAAATATTTGCTTCTCTCTTTCTATTCTTTTAGCACCCTTGCTTTCAACATATTTTACATCTCATCCATTCATGTTGTTGTCCTCTTTTTCCTTCTTCTCCTCCAAATGATCTTGATAGGCCATTTTATCCTCTTTCTTATTGGTAAATGCCAACCACTTTCTTGGTTTTCTCTCTCAAGAAACTATTACATCTCAAGTTCCATTCTTTATTCAATTTATTTTTAAATTTTTTCCATTTGTTCCAAGGCTTTCCTCAACTTTATGATCTCTTCCTCAACATTTATTTGTTTTTCCTTCTTATTTTTCTTCTTCATCTCAATTATTTTTTTATAATCACTTATTTCTTGATTGGTGCCTCCTTACTCTACAAGTATCCATAGAAAAATCTTCTCAACATTACCATTCTCCTTCTCAAGAAAGTCTCTTTCACCTTGCTTCTTTTTGTCTTTGTGATATCTCACCTAGGTTTCCTCCTTTCTTCACTACCTAGTCTTTTGACATCCAGGTTCTTGCTTCAGCTTGCAAAAATATAACACATAAACTCCAAAAAATTTCTTGCCCATATATATGGGCTCAGATACCAATTTTATGCATATCAAAGGTAATAAAACTTGCTTGTAACCTTTTAAAAAGTTAAATTGGACATATCTTTTGACTTAGAACTGATCTATTAAAAAATAGAGCCATTTAGGATACCCATTTTACCATTCTTACATATATACAAAAATAAGATAGGGTTGCTTTGTATGGAGGGGCTCAAAATTTGACTGTCCTACTTCTAAGAGGGCTTTCTTTGGACTATCTACACCCAAATGCAAGAAAAATTTCATTAGTAACTTAATCAAAATGTAAAACTATGAAATATACTCTAAAGGGTTTTTAGATACCATCAAAATAAAACTTTTCACCAATTTTTAGAGATTTTTTATGGAGGGAAGAAAATATATGGAATTTTCTTGTTCATTGGAAACCCTAGGGAAGATTTAGACCTATTATTACAAAAAATTCTATAACTTTCTCTAAAATTAATGAAATGTAACCAAACCAAAACAAAATGAAAGCTAGCTCAATTATCGTTCCAACCATACTATTTTTAGGTCATAAAAAGTCTATAAAGATCAATAACGCATGAAATAACAAGACTATTACAATAAAAATGAACAAAAAATTTGCTTCAAATTGATTCCAATTTTTATTTCCATATTTTCAAAACTTTACAACCTTCAAATTCATGTTTAGAATATATAATTATGATTTACCAAGAATTTTTCAAGTACCAACCATCCACAACTAACTTCCAAATCAAATTTTTAACCTTAATGCACTTTTGACAACTTTTACAATTTTGACAATTTTTTTAACATCATTTGCGTTATGACTCCAAAGTTTTTTAAAATGGTCTAGGATGACTCAAAATTATCATTAATGGTCCAAAATTACCTTATTTGAATCAAAAAACACAAAAAAAGGACAAAAAAAAAAATTTGAGTGTGAGGTTGCTTATGCACTATTGCACTTAAGATTGTACCACCATGAATGACAATGAGCAAAACAAATAAAGCTACCAATGCCACATAGTGATGAGAAACATGATAGGATGAAAATAATTATCAATTAGAGGAAGTAGGTACATAAACACAACGAAGAGTGCCACAATCCTTAAGATGTTTAATTTTATTACTCAAAACCTTACATTCATTGGTAGAATGACCATACTTGATGATATGCACAAAATAAGCGTTTATTGTAGAATTTATTTCATGTCTTTGGAGGGAAATATATCAAGAAAGTTTGGAGAAGCCTTGAAAAGTTAATATCTTGATCAATAGTGGAAGATAATCTTTTCTTTTGTGAAAGAGATCTTTCTTGCTTACTAGAAGGTGTCATATGTATATAAGGCCCTCTACATTTAGATTGTGATATTTTGTACTCTCCAAAAAAGGAGGGTGTAAAATATGATGAACCTTAATCCTTATTAAAACAGTTGTTTAAATATGAAGCAATATCATGACCATGATGCATATTTTTCCCAGGAGTGTTTTGTATGATGACATTGATATTAAGCGGAGGTTTCTTTGATGCTTTCATTTCTTTCAAAGGACAATAACCAAGAACTCTTGTTTGTTTTGTGTGCTAGGTTCAATAGGGACATGGATGCCTTGTTATTTAACATCACATCCCTTTCCATTATATCCAAGTTGTTTTAAAATCTCATTACCTCTTCCATAAAGTTTTTTCATCTCTTTTGAAGAAGGTGGTTTCTCATGATCCAACTATCACATGTGGATGTATAATTTGTGTTTTCTTCTTCTTTTCTAAAAGTTATGGATTCACATGCTTTTGATGACTTAGATTTTATTGATATTATGGTAGCTTCTTTCTCTTTTCCTAATTTATGTGTGATCTTGTATTCTCCCACGAATCTAGGTGTGAAATCTAAGGAACCCCAATCATCATCCAATAGTTTTGTGATTGATGAAAAACACTTTTCCTTCTCTTCTTCTTTGATAGGTTCCAATTTTGTAGTTTGCATCTATGTTGTAAGAGGATTTTTCATTCCAAGTTCAATTTATAAACAATTCTCGGGTTCAAGGTCAACTTTTACCATGTAAACCTTATTATTGTAAGTGTATTTTAGTAAATGATGTAACATTGAAGGCATGATATTCACTGCATGAATCCATGGTTTTCCCAAGAGAAGATTATATGAAATATTTATAGGAATGAAATGGATAGTAGTTTGTAAAGTAACCCTACCAACTTTAATAGGAAATGTTATGACATTGAGTGGTTGTTTTCCTAAATTATCAAAACCACAAATAAATAAAGAATTTGGTTGAATTTTACTCTTGTTCATGTTAGTTTTATCCAAAAGGTTTACACTATAAAAATTAAGTGCCAAACCATTATCGAAAAGGGTATGTTTAGTTCTAAACTTGTTAACAATATTGTTAATAATAGCCACTATCATCAAAGAATCAATTTTCTTTTTTATGTCCTATTGAGGTAGCTCATCTTGATGAAAAAAAATATAAATTGACTAAGTTCATGCATTGAATTAGGGTTGTTGCATCATTTGGTTGCACACTAGGAGGAATACCAACTTTTTGTAAGGAATTTTATAACATTCCATGGTAAAGAGGTGATGCTTGAATTAAATCCCATAAGGTGGTGTAGGAGCACCTAAACATATTGCTTATTCTCCATCAAGCATTTTTGCAAAAAAATTAGTTTTCAAATGTAAAGCAATGTAAAAGGGTCATGTGAGGTCATATTTAATGCATTTAAAGTCTCAAATAGGTCATTAGGTGATTAAAGAAGTAATATTGCAAAAGTTTCCTTTTATGACAAAAGTTGTCAATTATGTAAAAATACAAAAAATGCACAAAATCATGAATATGAAGAGTCTTTTGTGGGAAAATGAAAGGATGGGTCAGTTGAGTATGAAAAGGTAGTTTCCATAATTGATTTAAAACTCTATAAATCATTGTAAAAGGTTGAGGGAAAAGAAAAACATTTGTATCTTGAACAATTCTAATAATAAAAGTACCCTATAACAGTGTTTTATCCCAATTTTTAGGCTTTGTACTATTATTACAACATACTAAGATTGTTTTTTCAATTTGAAGTCTTAAGAACTTTGTGTTAGCACCTTATTGGTGAAGATTTGAAGAGTTTTACTTAGGTTTAGGGTGAATAAGAGCATATTTTTATTAGACTAGTTTGTAACCTCAAATGCAAGGGTTTGAGAGTCTTTTCAGTGTATATTATGCCATTCCACCGATGGTAGTTTTTTAGATCAGTGGAATATATTATTATAATGTGTTTAGTGTAGTGTGTTTTTGTAACTATAGGGGAAGTGAAGACACAAGGTTATGGTTCTTTCCCACTCAGATTTCTTGAGTTTTCTCCATGAAAATTGATGATTTAAGTAAAAAATATTCACAAATGCCTTTAGACTGGTTAGAAGAAGGTTCTTAATGTATGTATAGGTACCTTCCAATGTGTGAAGATTGGAAATTGTGTTTTGTAAGAAATATACTAAATTTAAGTTGTTGCCCCTTCATTTTGCATTAATTTTTTGGGTTCAAGAGTGATGGCTAAGTGCAAGGTTAGGAAATGGTGTAAATGGTATGTGTAGGTGTATTTCAAGGTGTTAGAAGCATTGGAATGTTGGTAGGAGATGTGGAAGGCTTAGTTTCATGAAACCCTCCTTATATGAAGCATTAGTAAGATTAAAATAAGGGTTTGCTAATTGTGGCTTATGGAAAGATTTGAGTGGCCAAATTTTTGTTGATTTTGTAGTTTCATAACCTAGTTGAAGATTTTTTTGGGTTAAGAGTGGTTTTCGAGTTGCTTGAAAGACACTTGCTTTGAATTTTTGGCCTAATTCAAGCACCTTTCCAGCGGACAGTCAATTATTCTAGTAAATTTTTCAAAAGAACCTAATCTAAGCTTTTGATATATTATATTAGATCAAGATGGATTTCATAATATGTCTTGTTTTTGTGAAGGTTCAACATGGTAAAGAAAACTTACCTAATTTAACCATGTTGCTATACTACTAAGGTTTAGGTGTTTGAATGCAAAGAAAGTGGAAATCTACTAAAGCAATGATTTGAGTGATGGAATTTGGTATGAATCTGCCTAAATGATGTTGTTTAAGATGTCTCAAGGTTTTGGAAAGGTCTTGAAGTCAAATTTGTTATTTTGGTTTATTTGAACAATGTGGAATCACGGTGTCTTGGGTGTGTAAGTTGATCAAGTTGGTTGATTTCAAAGTTTTCTAATGTGGTTTTCTTTTTCTTTCAGTCAAATCATGATGTTCAAAGGTGTGCTAAGATTTGGTAACATTTTTGAAGCAATAATGGGTTCTTGATTTTCTTTTTTCCTTAATTGAAACAAGTTACAATGAACGGTAGGGTATGTGCAGGATCATCATGAAAAAAATAGGCCCTTAAGTGGAAAAAAATTCAAAAAAATCAAAGTTAGGCTGACTTGATGTAAAAATTTCAATAAGTTATCTATATTATTTAAAAAATATGTAAGAATAGAATCTATGGAAAGTTGAATGTAGTTTCTAAACTACTAGGTTTATTTAAAAAAAAAAAATCTACTTGGTGAAAATTTAAAATTTCAATGCAGTAGTACTTAAATTTTAGGGAAAAAATAAGTAGGTGTTTGTCTTACCACCCTAACCACAATAAAATGATAATATTTTAGATATAAGTAGAGGACTCATGCTTGATGTGATGCATATTTTTTTGTAATTTTTTTCCAAGTAAATAATTAATTATGATTTTTTTATTACAATTTTGAAAAAATATAAAAAACTTGTATGTCTGACCACCTTAACTTGGTCAAAACTTCATGAAATTCAATTCCTTTTTTTTTAATCCTATAGTATGTGAAGCATAGAATGTGATGCATGTTTCAGATTCAAAAAATGTGATACTATTTGAAAGTTGTAGATATTTTTCAATTAGCCTATTCATCGAGACTTTAGTCATAATTCAAATAGAAAATGAATAATAATTATTTATTAAATTAAAAGTAAAGCACAATTTATATTGGTGGAAAGCTGAGAATCTCATTTAAAAACCCTTTTTGTTTCATCAATTTTGGGTATAAAAAAAGTTGTCAGCCACATACCCTACAAATACCCATCATATCGCCACTTTTTGGCCCATCATGATCCTACACATACCTGGTAATTTGGTGAATAGTGAAATATGTGGTTGTTTTAGGGTTTCTAATGGTCTTTTGTTTTGGTTCAGTCAATTTGATGTTGGTTAAGATATATTTGAGTTTGATAAAGGTTTGGAATATTGATTGGGTTATTTTGGTGTTTGTTAGCCTAATGAATGGCTAGAGAATTCAATGGATTTTGTGAAATATTGGTGAAATGTAGTGGATCTTCTCATGACTTTTGTTTAGGGTTTAAAGTATCCTTGATGGTTTTTGGTAGATGTTATGCATCATAAGGACATCTTAATAGGAGTGCTATAAATTTATTTAGCAAGATCACACTCCTTTCCACTATGTGAAGGAAAATGAGGGGAATAAGGAAAAATGGGTTACAAAAGTAGTATCAATGTAGGAATGGTTTGTGGTTGCCTATTATTCCTTGTGTTATATGTATGAGAAATGATATTATAACTTGTTGTTGAAAAACATTATTACTAGAGAGTTTCCTTGCAAAATTCAAGATAGCCCCTAGAGGTTTTAGTTTGTGTTGAGGTGGTCCTATGATAAGAAGTGGCTTAGGAGGTCCAATAACTAAAGGACTCTTAGGAGGTTCAAAAGTAATATTGGGTGGCCCAATGATTAGAGGACTCTTGGGAGGTCCTATAAGCAAAGGAGATATAATGGAAAATTGTGTGTTCATAACCTCAATAGAAGTGACTTCTTGTTGATGATTTTCTAACAAGGGGGATCTATGATTTTCTTATCCTCTTCATCTATACTATCTTTCATAAGAAATGTATCAATAACATCTCATTTTGGCACAATATCTTCCCAAGTGGGAGAAGTTTTGCAAGCATGAGTAGTTGGTGGTTTCATTAATATTAGCAAGTTTGTGTTGTCATTGATGTTTGTAGCTAAATGAGATTGTTGCAAAAGTGAGAGTAGTTGATGCTTTGATTAGTTGCATTTTGTTGTCATTAGTAAAGCTACTAGTGTCAACATCTAGTGTTTCTTTGACAATATTTTGTCTACATTTGTAGAAGTACTAAATATGATGATTATGTGTCTCTGGTGTTTGGTTTCCAAGTGCTTTTGAGAAAAATTGATAAAAAGAGGAAACAATTTGTAGTGGTGTTCTCGGTGACAAATTTGTGTTTTGGTTTTGATCCACATTTATTCAAGGTTTAATATATACCAGTGTGATTTAGATATGTTTTTGAGAGATTTTTAGAGGTGTTACATTCAATATTTGGTGTGTTGGATTGTCATACAAAAGAAGTTGTGGTCACTAGTGTGTGACTGTGCATTGCAGAGGTGTTTGGGAGAATTGTTATGGCTCCATGTTTCTCCATAGTTTTTTTTTTAGGTATTACAATTTTTAAGGTGTTTTGATGGTGTTGGAAGTTTACCTCAATCAAGAGGGTTTGAGGTTTGGTGCTTCAGAAGATGGTTTTTCAAGTAATAATGTATGACAGAGTTGTCTGAGTGTACACACTTGTACATTCTCCAGGTGGAAGTTTTTTCACAAGAGTTTGTTAGATTTCAAGGTGTTTGTGGAATATTCTAGGTCATTTTTTTTCATGGTGTGTGGTTCTCAAGTCATCCTTGGTTTGATGAAGTGTGTACTTAAAATTTTAATAGTGTTTGCATGGGTAATGACTGTCCTGGTGTTTACACTACATGCAAAGGATAAATATTTTTTTAGTAGCATGTGGTTGAGTTGTGTTGTTTATTTGGGTCCCAATTAAGTTTTTATGTGATTTTAATTCACTTATATCTACCACAAAAATGTTTTAGTGCTGACCTAATTTGAATTTGCATGTTTGAGGTGCATAGTTGACCTTGGAGAAGGTTTCAAGGTTGAAGATAGTATAAGTATGAGTTGGGTTGTTGAGAGATATCAAGATAGATGAAATATATATGTGGGTGATGTGAATGTTGTGAAGTTTAGTGTGTTAGAGTGTGAAATTGAGTAGTGTAGTGTGAGATTTCAAGTGTTAGTATACTAGATGCAGTGAGCAGAAGGTGCCTAAAATTCTTTAATTAGATTGTGCAGGTGTTGAAGTCATTGTGGTGGATTCTTTGTTGCATTGATATGATTTTCTCTATGTAACATTCCTTCTCTATCTTCTTTTCAATTCTTTTAGGGATCCTTTTTTCTTTGGGCAGTGAGCCCTTTGGCGGTGAGCCCTATTGTATTTGGTATTGATATTACTTATATTGTGAGATAATCCTCATTGTGGTTTTTCCCTTCTTGGGTTTTCCACATAAATATGGTGTTCTCTTGTGTATGGTGTAGAGTTGTTTAATTTTTTTTATTCTCCTTTCATGCTAGTTCATCATAAGAAAATTAAGGGTTTAATGAATGAATGTGTATCTGAATGTTAATGATGGTTTTAAAGTTTTAAGGTGCAATTGATTCACCCCACCCTCTTAGTTGTCTTATACATTTCAATAATTGGTATTAGAGAAAGGTTCCTTAGAAGAAATATTAACCATTTAAGGTAGATCTAGGATGGCACACAAGAATGAGATCCCTATGTTTAATGGAACATACTATACATTTTGAAAGATGAGGATGGAAGGATTTCTAGAATATCTGGGATATGATATCTAGAAATCAATTAAGTATGGATACAACATGCTTAAAAATGGTTTGATCATTGAAAATGAACTCAAAGTCTACGAAACCAATAGTAAAGAAAGTTATTCTCTCTTAAGTAGTCTTACAAATTTTGAATTGGTGAAAGCTATGAATTTGAAAATTGGTAAAGAAATTTGGGAAAAGTTGGAAAGTATTTATGAAGGAGGTGTTATTGTCAAACAAACTAATATTTAGAATTTAAACACCACATTTGAGAACTTATGAATGTTTGAAGATGAAAAAATTGCAAGCTACATGCAGAGGGTAGATGAAGTGGTCATCTCCATCAAAGGTCTTGGAGGTAAAGGCAATGAATCAAAAGTGGTAAAGAAAATTATTAGAACCCTACCTAAAGCTTACAGTCATAAAGTTTCTACTATTGAGCAATTTCCAAATCTAGATGATTATTCTAGAGATCAATTGTATGGTTCTTTAATTGCATTTGAAATGAGAGAATTTGGTCCAAATAATGGTGCAAGAGTTGAGACTATTTTTAAGGCTGCAAAAAAAAAGAAGGATACAAAAATAAAGATAATCTTATTATTATCTCAATTTACCTTCTGTATCAAACCTTCCCATCTACTTGCATTACCTATTTTAAAATTTTCCATAACTTTCATTAAGAAGACTAACTTCATCTAGTTGATTATCTCTCTTTGCATGGAACCACCTTCTTCTTGTGTAAATCTTTCTTGTTTGTACCCTCTAAGAATGGTGCCCCATCTCCCTCCATTATTTTTCTTTTTATTCATGTGGACACAAAAAAAGTAACCCTTTTACTTTTTCTCTCATGTAGACCTTGATTTAATGTGATTAACATGTCCACATTAGGTCTTAGACCCTAGAAAAATGAATAAAATACATGTCTTGTCCAGGTGTTGTAAAGTGTTGTAAATGATTTTCACACTTTTCTAGACTTTTATTAAACATCTAAGTCTAATGAGCCTATTTTTACTCTAATTCAATGTATTTAATTGCATTTTCACATTAATATAGAAGGCTTGTAAATTAAACTTGACTTTAATCTAGTGTTGTATTGTGTTTTACACATTCACATTGGATGTTGTTCCTTTCTAGACTACGTGGACCTCATTTTAATGATGTAAAGTGTATTTAATCACACTTTAACATTGAATTATGTGTCTCATTAATAGGCCCCTATGATCCCATATTATGCATCTCAAAGTATAATTTGATTAAATAACTAACAAAGTCATCATATAAACCTGATTTCCTTACTTCCCAACATTCCAACTGGAAAAAGAGACCCTATGGGACCCATTTTCCCTTGATGGTGAATGAATTCCATTTGGGCCATTTTCAAGGTTTGAACAGGAAAAATTAAGTTTTAATTTTGATTTTCCTCCATGTCAGCCTTGGGGATCAAATTAATGGGAATTTTAGGTGGATTTACTATATAAACAAGCCTCTAAACCCTAATTCATAATTCATTCATTATTCATTCATCATTCATCATGTTCTTGGGTAAAGTAAGCTAGGGTTATATCATTTCAAGTCGTCAAGATAACATTTTTCACACATTCAAGGGTAGATTCTTAATCTATTGTTGTAAAAATTAAAGATTTATCATCATGTCAAGTCTCTAGTCTCATTATTTCATGCTTCATTACATTATTTCTTCATCTTGGTTTAATTACCTAAAAATGGGTTTTACCAAGGCAAACCCCCATGCACTAACATCCAACATTTCTTCTTCTTTTCTTGTGTGTTTGCAAATTGAGGTATCTTGAAGACTTGGAAATTATTGAAGAATAAGTTAAAAATTTATTGAAGACATATCCTTGTTGGCTAAGCCAAAATATCCATAAAAATTCACTTATAGTGCCAAAAATTATAGTTTCAAAATCAATCACTTGTCAGGAACTAAAGTGCAGACCGAGGGCTTCTATTTCCACTTTTGGATTTTTAGAAATTCAAAAGTGGACTCATTCACAATTAATGGAAAATGAGTCCCATTTCCAAGCCTAAAAAGTGTTTTCTTATGTTTTGGATACCCATTTGTCTAAAATAGGCTCCTAAATAGTTTCCCAAATTTAGGACTAATTCACCTAGAATGGTGAATGAGTCTGAGTAGGTCAAATTTTTAAGATCAGCAACATTTTAGAAGTCATTTCTAGTAGCAAGTTTCCAAGTGCACACTTTCAGTTTTACAGATTTATGTTTTGTTTCATTTGCATTTCTAGGTCTTTTTGCATATCACAATGTGTTTTCAAGCATCTTGCATTTCTTGAGTTTTCATTCAATAATTGATCTATTTACAAGTTTTCTACAATTAGGGCATTACATTTAGACATATTTCACTCATATTTGCATTAATCTTGAGTGTATACTATAGACACTAAAAAATATCCTAAGCTTGTGAGCATCATTTTTCTTGGTCTTTGTCATTCGATAATTGAATAATTTTAATTATTCAATTATGTTCTTATTCATCTATTAACTAGATAATTTTTAATTATTTAATTAATTCACTTTCTAATCTTTGTTCTATCCTTATTGATTAAATAATTTAATTGTGTTGCTAATGTACCCCCTTTTCTTCTATAATTAAATAAATCATCATTTATTTAATTATTTTTCTATATTCAGATAATAATTATTATTTGACCCTTTATTCTTCCATGATTAAATAATTGTTGAAATTATTTAATCCCTCTGCAATTTCCATCCTCACATTTAATTAAATTGAATGCTCCATCTTTTATTTCCTCCACATAAATAATTTGAATAAATTATTTATTTGCCACTTGTCCCCTTTCTCCATTTTCCTCCATTTTTTAATAAATTATTTAAAATAAATTATTTATCCCTCCATTTTGGTCAAAGATACCCTATCATTATATCATTCCATATCTTGCATGTCTATCATAGCCGTCAATGTCATAGCTTTTCCATACATGACATATTTCTGGTGCATCAATTCTAAACCATTGAACTTGGCATCTTTCTAGAAGATTAATCTTGACTATCCATTATGTAACCTCCCTCCCACTCATTCTCATCCATTGATCTTGGAATCCTTCTAAAGGATTAATCTCAGTTGTCCATTCAAAATATTGTCTATAAAAGCAACCTTCCTCCTTCATTTTCACCTTAACAACTAACTTTCTCCAACTTTCTTGCTTACTATTTGCAAGTATTTGCACAAATTCAACAAAAAATATAAGGGAATTATTGGCATAAGAAGAAGGAAAGCAAGGGAAGTGAAGCAACTACAATGGGGAGTATTTATTTATGCATGCTTTAATTTTAATTTCTCATTGTTTGTATTCTCTTGTTGATGTGGTTTTGTAGTCTAGAGATGTTTAGTTGTCACTATTATAGGCTAGAAGTTAAGAACCCCATCTCACATTTTTGAACCTAATGTGAATCTTAAAATTTTATAGATAAATCCATTTCTTTTCTTTTCTTTTTGTTGTTTTGCAAGTTACAACCAAGAATTCGCACAAAATCCCGTCATATTATTTTGAGCACATAAAACTGAGCATATGAAATATTAAAATATGATTATCTTATTTTTGTAGTCTTCACTTTTAGCTTTCCAAAACTTCAAACGGTTTAAAATTTTGATATGTTTTGAGAAAGTTATGGTCATTTTAGTGCTTGCAGCTTTTTAAGGTTTAGTTGTTAAGACCTGAATTTTCTTTTGTTTATAACACTCTTGTCTCACAGGATTTGCAAAATGATTTCTGGGTTTTGAAGGTCTATGTCTTATCTTTCCATGTTATTTTATGGGGTTGAATTTTGTTTTGTTTTGAAAAAGTTATCACTATTTTAGTTTTCTATTTTCATCAATTTTTTTTGATTTATTGATTTTCTATTTGGAGTGTGCGGCTTTAAAGTGGAGCTCCCAAAATTGCTTCTTTTGAAGCAACAAAAAAATTGAGATCTTAGTTTAGTTTTCCTTAAGCTTTTAGTTCAGTTTTATTTCTTTATTTTCTAGCTTAGTTTAGTTGTCAACTTCTATATTTTTAGTCTAACTTTTAACTCTTTTGTGCTAATGGGTTTTTACAGCTTTCTCGTTGGTCCAAGATCATTTTGTGAAACTACTAATAAGTGGTTTTGTAGGTTTGAATGTCCAAGATTTTTTTTTTTTAAAACCACTTTGCTTGTGTTAGATTAAAAAAAACTTTATTTTAACACTTAAAATTAACAATTGTCTTTCTCACATAGCTTTAATTAGAGGGTAAATGAACCACCATGTCTTAGTATTTGAAGGATACTAGGTATTATGCTCTCAACTTGTGCAAACTCGGTGATAAAAAAGCTAGACCCATATTTTTTTGTTTTTAAACCTTAGAAGGTTCTACCTCACAAGAGGTAATGACTCCAACTAGTTTTTCACTCGGGCCAATGTATAAAAGGATGAGACTAAACTATCAAGTCCTCATGGTATGTAGGCCTTAGCTGTGCACTGCCATTCAAAACAGGGTACCTACATTTTCTTTTAAAGGTATAATAGCCCCTAGTAGAGTGGTTAAAGCCTTAAGTGGCTTGTTTTATGCTCACGAGGTGCCATGTCCCTGAGTATTCACTAGAGACCTCTTGTTTTAGCAAGCCAAAATCCCTTCTATTCACTAGTGCAGCAATGGTTGTTGCCAAGACAACCTACATTCTCGTAGTTCTTAGTAGAGGTGAAGATTTTTTCATGGGAGAGCCATGAGAACTCAAAGCTTGGTTGACCCAAAGAAGTGAGTGTCATGGAGGGGAGCCAATGTGGCCAAGCTTCTAAGTCACCTACTAAGAATAAGTGTGGCTAGAGAAATCCAAGTGGGAATCTAGTGAATATAGTCCTTTCCAGCCTTAGGATTGTGTTTATCTTTTTAAACATTTTCAAACATCAAACCATCCCAAAAAAAATTGCTTGATACATTCTATTATTTTTTCTATCACATCTTACTAGAAACAACCAAAAACATGAATCAAAACAATTGAAAAACACCAAAATTGTCAAAATCAACATTTTGTGAACCACAATTGCTTGAAACATAGCCACAACTGCTTGATTACCAAAGTTTCAAAATTCTATGTCCAAAACTAAACCAATTCATCATAATAGTGATCTTGACCTCCAAACCAAAGACTTGCATAGTTTTACCAGTCCATTCCATCATCCTCATTTAGGATTACATTACATTTTAGACTGCACCTTAGGTCACCTTTTCCTTGCATAATCAATCCTAGATCTTAGGTTGCATATACCTTTCAAATTTTAGACAAAAGAAGACTACTAAGCCTTTAGACATTCCATGGTTTCTTATCCAACTTGTCATTGGCCTTCATCTTTTAATTTATCAACCTTTGTCTTTATCATCTTGGTCAAAAATTTGGGTCTCAAACTTGTGTCCTAGTTTAGACTCCCCTTCTCAAATCCATCATCTTGGTCATCACAAAGGTAAATGACATGTGGACTTGTTATCTTGAACCTACATTGGTTTCCACCTTTTTTCCTAAATCTTCAAGATTCATCTCTCTAGTACCATTTAGATTCATATCATACCCTTTGGCCATACCTTCAATATCAATCCTTAGTCTTGGACCAAAATTGCAATTTGAACTTTACACCCTTATATCTTAAAAAAAAGAAACATAGCTTGATTTCATTTTAACCTTAGTTACACCACCACCTTTGATCATTCACTTAGCATCATTTAGTCTCCACTATCTTGATCTTTGGTATCCTTTTCATCCATTAGTCTCATTTAGTCTCATTCTTTAGTCATTATCATCCTTGCATGATCATCTTGCACCCTTATATCCAAAAAAAAAATCATAAAAACATAGCTTTGTCTCATATCCTTTGGTCATCATCATCCTTTCATATCATATTCTTTGTTCATTGGGTCATTATCATTCTACCATTCCTTAATCTTCATCTTAGGTGCATCCTTATATCTAAAAAAAAAGCCATAGCATAGGTGCATACCTTCCATTGCATAGGAATCTATTAGGCTTCATACCATCCACCACCATGTCTTCCATTCACCTTTATATGATTAATAGTCAAGTTGAATACAAATTACTCCACAATTGTCAAGCCCAAAAAGCCATAGACTTCAAAAGAAAATACCTTGAATCCAAATACCAAGCACCCACAACCCATAGTTAGCCATCCATCTATCCCTCTTACCAACAACCCATAAACTCTAGTCTTCCATCCATATACCCTCATTATCAAGAGTCCATTAGAAAAATCCATGCCATTAATCCCAATCAAACTTCCATTAATCACCCTTATCCTAACCTTGACAAGGGAAACCAACCTTCCACTAGTCCATTCCAAGCCTCTATGTCCTATCTTAGTCTATCATCCCTCAACCTATTCCAAATCTCCACATCCTATTCTAGTTCATCATCCACTAATCCATCCCTATTCAATCCATCCCAAGCTTCATTTAGTCATGATTATACATTTGGTCATCGTATCCAAAATCACATCATAGTTCCTACACCTTGGGATACATGTCAAAAGAAAAGTCCAAATCATGACATCATAGCTTCACCTTCAAGTCAAGATCAAAGTAGTCCATCCCATGACCCCATTCTTAAGTCCATCCAAGAATTTCTTCTAGATAATCATGGCATCAAAAATGCACCTATCCTTGATCAAGATCCCATTCCCAATCATGTCATCCAAGACAAACCTATTTTTGACAAAGATCCTACCCTTGAACATGAATTCCAAAATGATCCACTCATCAACCTTAATGCCATTCATGATAAAAAATTTGAATTCAATACTATCCAAGTACCAAACATCTCCATTTCCCAAAATGATACACTTGCCTCCTTTGGCCACATAGATAATCAAATAAATGATATGGATCAAGTGAAAGAAGAACAAAAAAAGGTTACTATGGATCAAGAAGAACATAGAGAAGCTACCATCAATCAAGTCAAAGAAGAAGATACAAATATACCATGGATAGAATCTACATCCCAGATGATCAAGAAGAAACAATCATGATGAATGCTAAAACCAAAATATCCTATCAAATAGGATCATCCACCTTTGTCAAAGTAGGCTTTCTTGCAGATGAGAAGATTCCAATCAACAATTTTCACATACACAATGATAGGTTAGCATCTTGCTTCCAAGATGAAAAGTACCCCATCACAAAGATAATATGTCAAAACATGTAGTATCAAGGAAGAGGACTAGGCCAACATGAGCAAGGAATTCTAGAACCAATACAATTTTAGGAAAATTATAGACATCAAGGTCTTGGCTATTCTTCAATCAAAGAATTGAATGTTGTTAGTGGTACCTCATCAATATTTGGGGAAACTTTAAAAAATACAAACATCAAAATGGAGGACATGAGTCGTCCTTTTCATAAGGTTTTTGCCAAGACTCCTTCCATCCACACCATAAACCCTCATTCCAACATGAATAATCCTTCTATTTGGAACAAAAAAAAAAGAAAATTATTACAAATCCAAAGCCCAAAATCAAATATCAGAGGCCATTGAATGCAAAAATCTAAGTGGAAAAATAAAGATAAAGTGGATCCCAAAGAAAAATGGATCAAGCAAAGAAAATATTCCAAATCAAAAAGTCAATGAAAATGTGGAGCCATAAGAAAAGAGGACTCCCACATATGAAAAATGTCTCTCCTTCAAAATGGTCATCAAGAAAGGCATATAAAAGTGTTGGTTCCAAATATTGTCCCAATCAAAATTCCAAACTCCATCATCCATTATCCCAAGTTTGGAAAATAAAAATTTCTACATCCAAAACAACAAATAGTCCATCCACACCTACCATCATCCATCATAATCCTACATCTTTCCTAAAGTCTAAAAATCCTACTTTGCAAATCAATCACATCTTGGAAAAAACTCTTTATCATAAGGACTCCCATGGTACTCTATAATGATGTGTGTATTCTGATAAGGCCAACTTTAGTATTAGAAAGAATCACAATGACATCAATTAGTTGCATGTAAGTGCTATGATCTTGACAAGAAAAATACTCCATCAAGCTCACTATTGAAATACCATGACATTGGTATCTACACAAACACCATCAAAGGATTTAAAAAATAAATGATCATCCAAAAAATCAAGTTGATATAAAAAATAAAAAAATTATCACCTTGATGAAAACCTAGCAAACATGCATCTTGTGTGACATCAACAAAAAGAAAAAAAGGAAAAAAAAGAAGAAAAAAATACTAAAGAGAAAAAATTCCATCCAATAGTTAAAACAATTTATATGGCACTTTCGATAAGTACCATGATGAAAACCTAGCAAATAGACAACATGTGTAAGAACAATTCTCTATGTGGACCATTACACTTGGGGGAAATTTGTCTCATTTTCCATACCCTTCGCATGCCTTTCTCATAAAATTTTGATATATCCATCCAATCCATTTTGTTTTCATGCATTTTCCCACCTACCTTGATCTTGATAACAAATGGGGAACAAAAATAAATCATGCTTTGGGAAATTTGTTTGACATGTCCATCCTTTGGTCATACACTATCCATGAAATATCATGTCACTGTCTTCATAGAATTTATCTAAACCCATATCTCAGAGAAAACAAATTATTCCTATGTGACATAGTCAATGGAGATCATATGCTAATTCTTTCAAGCCACTAATCCTTATGTCACCTATCCTTTTCCAAAATTAATCCATTATCTTTCCATACCTATTGTTGGATTTGGTTTCCCTTGTCATTGGTTTAAGGATTCTAACATGCTTATCCAAGTTCCCTCCATAATCCCATCTAGTTCTCAAGTTAGTCATTTCAAGTGCAACAAGCCTAATCCATACAATCTTGCTATGCAACCTAGCTCATCATCCAAATAATTCCTTGGCTTTGTTCTTAGCCTTGCTGCATACTTTGATCATTTAGTAACATTATCATCAATGGGATATGTCTTTCCCAATCCTCATGTTATTTCAAAAATTCAAGATGTGTCCTTCCCATATCAAACAACATTGTCATCATCATCACCTATTACTTGGTTTTTAGCTTGACTAGGGGAAAGATCATGTTTTTCCTTAGGTCCTTGTGCATTCCTACTTGGTTGATTATGGGTATCTTTCATATGAATTTTTAATGATCCTTATAGTTGTCATCCATACCAATGTCTCATCCATCCATAATAATGCCTTGGCATCCTTCTCACAACTTAGAAACCACCAAAATTTAGGTATCATGATCATCCTTTGAATTTTTTGATATCCCTTTGCACATAATAAGTTGGTCTTGCATCTGACTAGGGGAAATTCCTTGATCTACATCTTTATTAGCATTAGAAAATCCAAAAAATTAAAAAAACATCAAAATCTCCCAAAAAAATCAAAAAACATCAAAATCCAAAATAAATCATAAAATATCAAAAAAAAAAGAAAACATCAAAATCCAAAAAAAAAAACATCAAAATCCAAAAAATATCAAAAAACATCAAAAATCCCAAAAATAGAGTTTGAGTCAATTTGTTTTAGAGTGGTCAAACTGCGTTGCCTTTGCACATTTGCTACGTAGGAAAGACTCATCTTAAATGGGCCCCCAAGGCATTAAGTCAGTCCTTTTAGGTTGTCCAAATAAAATCATGACTTCGTCTTTTGTTAAATAAGGAAAAGTCAGGTCATGTCAAACTACGAGGTATCTACACATTTCTACGTAGGAAAGGCCATATATTGATGAGCCCCTGAGGCCCCCTAGGCCAAGTCCCTTATGGTTTTTTTTGGTCTAGTCATGTCTATGTTCTGAAAATAATCATCCGTCAAAACAAAACCATCAACAAATGCACATAACCAACAAAATCTTTCATCAATCAATCAATCTAGTCATTTAATTGAAATGGGGCATTTCATGTTATTTGCTCTTATCTATTTTATTTTATCATGATGTGTCCTTGATGAGATTAGAATTTGTCAATTTGATCATTCACCTTAAGCAAGATGTGTCTTTCTTGCAATTAGGTGCCTTTTGAACACTTATCACTTGGTCAACTTTATTAGATGTGTTATTTTCCTTAAATAGGATTTTTACTTCTTGTAGGTGTGTATCATCACATCGCTTGATCATGTCAATCATTATTTGTCAAACAATCAAACCATCTTGTCAATCAATCTTGCCTTAGTCAAGATGCGTCCTTCTTAAGGTCAGGCACAATCATTATCAATCAAACCTTGTCAACTTTATCAATCAATCTTCATCAAATCAACCAATCTTTTCAATCTTATCAATCAATGTTACCTTGATAAGGATGTGTCCTTCCTAAATCTAGTCATGGTCAATCAAATCAATTTGTCAACCATAGTTAACTTATCAATCAATCTTTGTCAACCTAATGATCAAATGATGATGCAGGAGCATCCTTGGTTCTTGGCAATCTTGCATCAACCAAAAATATTTTCTTTTAGTTTTTGTTCTTGTTTTATTCTTGCTCAATTCATATTGGTGGATTCGTCATCTTTTCTCACTAGACTCTGTGGCTCTAAGTGCACATCTTGGACATGTTCATCTTCCTTATTCCAAGTTTTGAGTGCGATTGAATTTTTTTTTAGCAAGTTCTCACTTCCGAATTTCATGGTAGTTTCTTGAACCGACATTGGAATAATTTTCAAGCCTAACAGTTGATTCGATCATTCGTAGATCATCCTCATAACTTGTAGATATTAACGGTGTGATTTTAATTGTTTTGTGGAGTTTCCCCAACCTTCATTATAGGTCCACACTTCATTTTATGCACCTGTTGATGGAGTAATTCAAATTTGATGCTAACCTATTCAACACACATTACATTTTCTTCCATTGGAGATTGTGATGATCTTTGGCCAACACAAATGTTCCTTGACCTGAGGATGTGATATAAAGCTTGTAATAGGTCATTATAATAACATATTTTGATCAAGAAGAATATAGACTTGATATGTAATATTTAGTTTGCATATAGGAGCATATTGGAATGTTGTAATTTTGAACATGTTATATGAGGCCTATGAGCTGAATTTGCAAGCTCGGATGTTTCCAACCGATTGTAACCAAAATTTTTGTTAATGAGAATATTTTCATTTGCATTTTCCTTGATATTATGTGTTGCTCTCATTTTGTTACTCTTGTTGCACAATCTGGATTGTTCTCTTTGAGGACCCTCCTACCGTGGTTGTGTCAAATTGGTATCAAAGTGAGATTTGATTCATGAGTAGTCATTAGAATTTGTGGAGTCCTATTGGAGATTTATTGTGGGGTGGTAGATTGAGGATCCAAATTGCAGCTACAAAGGACTTGTGTAAAAATGGCAGGAAGAAGAAATTTTAGAGGAAATGGAGTGTGTGGAAATGTAGAACAAGATTTAATAGAGATGGTGATCTACGAATCACTGCCAAATTAGATGCAGTTGAAATGACCCAGAGGAGAGGTCAAATAGTTGATGATGTGAGTGATGAAGAGGTAGAAGTATAGGAAGAAAGAGGAAGAGAAGAGAAACCTAGCCTAGATCAAGGATAAGAGAGGTTCATAAGAGCACTAAATAGAGTGAATACAAAATCCCATTTCAATCCATTAGATTATAATGGAAAGTTGGATTCAAAAGAATTGCTTGATTGGATTACAGAGATGGAAAAGTATTTTGAATTTGAAGGTGCCACTAAAGATAAGAAGGTGAAATTTTCTTGTACAAAGTTGAAAGGACATGCATCCTTTTGGTGGAAATATTTGTAGAAAGATAGG
This sequence comes from Sequoia sempervirens, assembly GCA_007258455.2. Classification (NCBI taxonomy): domain Eukaryota; kingdom Viridiplantae; phylum Streptophyta; class Pinopsida; order Cupressales; family Cupressaceae; genus Sequoia; species Sequoia sempervirens. The sequence continues at coordinate 352,441,318 of VDFB02086081.1, read as the reverse complement.
AAAAGAACAGGAAAAGAAAAGATAAAATCTTGGGATCAGATGGTGAACAAGTTGAAAACAAAGTTTATGCTTGTAGATTATTAGACCAATTTGTTCCAAAAGTTGCAAAATTTGAAGCAGAAGGAATCAAGTGTGGAAAAGTATATTGAAGAGTTCTATAAGTTGAATATCAAATCTGGACATTCAGAGGAGATTGAGCAAGTAGCCAGATATGTGAATGGCTTGAGGTCATATATATAGGATGAGACTAGTTTGATTAAGTTGTAGAGTGTGGAAGAATCCTATCAATGTGCCCTAAAGGTAGAAGAGAATTTGAATAAAAGACATGAGCAGAGGAAAAGAGGAAGAACTTTTACTAGAGGAGAAAAGGAGTTTTTCCAGATGAAAATAAGGATAAGGAGGTCAGTAAGAATGACAACTTGTACCATAGAGGTGATGGAAACTCTTACAGAAGAGGAGGATATGGTGGTTACCATAATGAAGGCTATAGAAAGGATGATAAGGAGAAAAGAGTATTCAAGGGAACTTGTTGTAATTGCAGTGGAGAAGGACATAGAGTATTTGAATGCAATCAAGGAGAGACAAGTAGGAATACAAAGAACAATAGACAAACAACCTTTTTTGAGGAAGAACATGATAGGTCATCTAACAAATCAGAATATGGAGAAGTGTTGGTAAATAGAAGGGTATTGTGTCAAAGTGAGATGGAGTAGGAGCCATTACATAGAAAGAATTTGTTTCATACTAGATGAAAGGTAGCTGGTAAATGTTGCAAAGTGATTGTTGATAGTGGAAGCTCAGAGAACCTATATTTTGAAGAGATGGTGACCAAATTGAAGTTGGAAAGGTTGAAACACCCAAAGCCCTATTAGATAGCTTGGATTCAAGATGAGCATAAGATATTGGTAAGTGAACAATTTTTGGTGAAATTGAAGATAGGAAATTACCATGATGAAGTTTTGTGTGATATCATTCCTATGCATATATGCCATGTTTTGTTGGGAAGGCCTTGGCAGTATGATAGAAAGTCTATTCATGATGGAAAGAAGAATATATATACCATTGTTGCTAATGGGATGAAGCAGACTTTGTTGCCATTGGAAGATGTTCCTAAATTTGAGGTTTGTATGAATGATAGGGTTTTTTTGGTTGATGGAAGGATATTCCTTGATGGATTGAGACATGAGAATGTGTGCTATTCCTTGGCTACTAAGAAGGCTAAAGATTTGAAGCATGAAGAAGAAAACCCATAAGAGATAAAGGATCTGTTGATAGAGTATGAGATCATTTTAGATAATGCACCTAATGGATTGCCACCTATGAGGAGTATTATTCATTGTATGGATCTAATTCCTAGGGCTAGTTTTCCTAATAAAGTAGCACAATGGATGACACCAACATAGAATGAAGAATTGAATAGAAAAGTGCAAGAATTGTTGAGGAAGGGTTTGATCAAAGAAATCTTAAGTCCATGTACAATACCTATTGTGTTAGCACCTATGAAGGATGGAGAATGGAGAATGTGTATAGACTCTAGAGCCATAAACAAGATCACAATGAAGTATATATTTCCTTTTCCCTATATGGATGACATTATTCATTGTTTGTGTGGAGCTAAATACTTTATAAAAAGATATATTTGAAGAGTGGATATCATCAAATTAGAATTAGAGAAGGAGATGAGTGGAAAAAAAATCAAGATAAATGAAGGATTTCATGAATGGTTGGTGATGCCTTTTGGACTAGCTAATGCACTGTGTGCTTTCATGAGGTTGATGAATGAGGTATTGAAGAAATTATTGGATAATTTTGTGATTATTTATTTGGATGACATCTTGATTTTCAATAAGAGTAGGGAAGAACATTTGTTGCATATAAGACAAGTTTTGTAGAGGTTGAGAGAAGAGTAGTTGCTGATAAACATTAAGAAGTGTAGTTTCATGAAGGAAGAATTGGTATATCTAGGATTTTTGATATCTATGGATGGATTGAAGATGGATCTTGAGAAGGTAAGAGTAATTTTTGAGTGGCCTACACTAGTAGTACTGGAGATGTGAGATCATTTCATGGATTGGCTAGTTTCTATCAAAAGTTCAATAGGAATTTCAGTTCTATTTGCAGTTCTATGGAGGAAACAATGAGAGGAGATATGAAGGATTTTAGGTGAACATTTGGAGAAAATCAAATTTTTGAGTTGTTGAAGTAGAAGGTGACTAAGTATCCTGTGTTGACTTTATTAGATTTCAATAAGGTATTTCAAGTAGATTGTAATGCAAGTGGAAATGCAATTGGAGTAGTATTGAGTCAAGAAGGGAGACCTATAGCTTATTTTAGTGAGAAGTTGAATGATGCTAGGAGAAGATATTCAGTGTATGATTAGGAGTTTTATGCCATAGTTCAAGCCTTGAATAAGAGGAGACATTATTTTTCCCTAAGGAGTTTGTATTGTATATGAATCATCAAGCATTGCAATATTTGAACAGTTAGGTAAGTTGAATCAGAGACATGTGAGATGGGTAGAATTCTTGCAGACCTATAATTTTGTTTTGAAACATAGGAGTGGGAAGTCAAATAGAGTTGTTGATGCCTTGAGTAGGAGAAGGAATTTACTGACAAAAATGAGAATGGAGGTATTAGGCTTTGATGAGTTGAAGAAATTGTATAAGGAAGACCCAAATTTTGTAGAACCTTGGAGAGCTTGTAAAGAACTAGTTTTAGAGGATAGAAGTTAGTGGTTGGACTATTTCAATCAAGAGGATATGTTGTTTAGAGGTAATTAGTTGTGCATACCTTGTAGTTCAATGAGAGATAACTTGGTGAAAGAAAAGTATAGTGGGGGATTGTTAGGACACTTTGGAGTTGATAAGACAGTAGCATTGGTAAGTGAGAATTAATTTTAGTCTTAGATTCATAAGGATATTAGGAGATTTGTGCAGAGTTGTAGAGTTTGTCAAGTTGAAAAGGGAGGTAGTCAGAATGTTGGATTATATAAGCCTTTGACAATTCTGAAGAGACTTTGGGAGGATATTAGTATGGATTTCATACTTGGTTTTCTGAAGACACAAAGAGGTAATGATTCTGTATTTGTGGTGGTAGATATATTTTCTAAGATGGTACATTTCATACCTTGTAAGAAGACAATGAATGCAGTACATATAGCAGATTTTTTTTTAGGGAAGTGGTCATATTGCATGGGTTACCTAAGAGTATTTTTTCAGACAGAGACATAAAGTTTGTTGGTTACTTTCAGAGGAAACTTTGGAAGAAGTTGAAGATAGATATAAAGTTCATTTCTACTTTTCACCCACAGACTAATGGATAGAAAAAGGTGGTAAATAGGAGTTTGGGAAATTTTTTGAGATGTTTGGCTGGAGAGAAGACTAGAAGTTGGGATTTAGTCCTTACACAAGAAAAGTTTTCTTACAATAATTCAATGAACAAGAGTACATGAAAGGCACCTTTTGAGATTGTTAATGGAGTTCATCCTAGGGGTATATTAGAGTTGAGAGACATTAGTATGGAAGATAAGAGGAGTGTAGAAGAAAAATAATTTACATAACATATGAAGAAAGTGCATACTCAAGTGAAACAACAATTGGAAGGCATGAACCAAAAGTATAAGGAGAAAGCAGATGAAAAGAGGAGACATAAGGAATTCAAAGTTGGAGATGAAGTGATGGTATATTTGAGGAAGGAAATATTTCTAGTTGGCACATACAATAAGATGAAGATGAGGAAGTTTGGACCTTGTAAGATCTTAAAGAAATTTGATTCAACAAATGCATATGAAGTGGAGTTATTGGATGACATGGGTATATCACCTATATTCAACATTGCAAATCTACATCACTACCATGAAGCAGAATTCAGTGAAGACAATAAAGAAAAATTGGAGAATAATTTTCCTAAACATAAGTCAAAAAATATTGAAGAGATTTTGGATACCAGAGATGGAAGGAAAACTTGTGGAAGCCAGTACAAAGAATACCTTGTGAAATGGAAAGGTAGTCTAGTGGAAGATTCTTCTTGGATTTCTCAGGCTAAGGTAGACCATCTTGGTTTCCCTTTAGCCATAGAAAATTGAGGGACTCACTTTTCTATAACCTTAGATTTCTGATGTAGGAGCATCCTTGGTTCTTGCAAATCTTGCATCAACCAAAAATATTTTCTTTCAATTTTTGTTCTTATTCTTTTCTTGCTCAATCCCTGTTGGTGGATTCATCATCTTTGCTCACCATAATCTATGGATCTAAGTGCACATCATGGACATGTTCATCTTCCTTATTCCAATATTTGAGCATGAGTAACCATACCAGAATAATTTTCAAGCCTGACAGCTAATTTGATTGTTCGTGGATCACCCCATAACTTGCGGATATTAATAGTATGATTTTAATTGTTCCATGGAGTGTCCCAGACCTTCATTATAGGTCCACACTTCATTCTATGCACCTATTGATGGAGTAATTCAAATTTGAGGCCGACCTATTCATACACATGTTACATTTTGTTTCATTGGAGATTATGATGATCTTTAGCCAATGTAGATGTTTCTTGACTTGTGGATGTGATATAAAGCTTGTAATAGATCATTAGTATAGCATATTTTGATCAAGAAGAATAATATAGACTTGATATGTAATATTCAAGTTGCATATAGGAGCATATTGGAATGTTGTATTTCTATACATGTTATATCAGGCCTATGATCTGAATCTATAAGCCTGGATGTTGTCGGCTAATTGTAACTAGGATTTTTGTTAATGAGAATATTTGCATCTACATTTTCTTCCATATTATGTGTTCCTTTCGTTGTGTTACTCTTGTTGCACAATTTGAATCATTCTCTTTGAGGGCACTTCTACTGTGATTGTTCCAAATCACTTTATCAATCTTTATCAATCAAATCAATCAATCTTGGTGAACTTAATCAATCAATTAAAAAATCCTATCATTACCATTGGAAAACACTTGGCAAAAAAATTATTGGTCTAGAACTTTCTTATCATCTTGATTGATTTTGGGTTATGCTACTAGTCTCCTTGAGGATGTCCTATTAACAGATTTAGAGGGACAATGATGGATAATGGCCTCTTTTCTTTGCTTTTTGTCTATGATTTTTCTTGGAAAAAAGAATGGGATAATTGGGTCCCTAGTATGAGCCAGGGCATTCCTTGTTTATTGATTTTTTCTTTTGATTACTTATCTCTCCCAAATGGTCACCTTACACACCTTGGTCAATGTCATACCATGGTGTTTGCAATCCATTTGCGAAATTTTGATGCCCAATGATGATAAATATAACAATGTAAGCAAGAAAGTTGGTTCCCTTATCTTTTCCTATCTAACTTTCCATCTTCATCCTCCTTTCTCTTTCATGCTAACATCCATCACCTTCCATGCTAACATTTCTTCTATCCTTCATCCTCTAGTCTTATCATCCATTTCAAGAGCATGTTTATGTTCTTTAAACCCACATGTCCACTAGAGGGGGCATACCGGTACCCTGATGTCACTAGGGCATCCTAGAATATCTTTTGATTGAGTTTCTTTGACACAACGCGATAAACTACATTATGTCAAATAGGGAAAAAATGTAGACACTAAAAAATGTCTTAAGTCTACAAACATCATTTTTTTTGGTCTCCGTCATTCGATAATTGAATAATTTTAATTACTCAATTATGTTCTTATTCCTCTATTAATTAGATATTTTTTAATTATTTAATTAATTCATTTTCTTATCTTTAATCTATCCTGATCGATTGAATAATTTAATTAATTTTCTAATGTACCCCCTTTTCTTCTATAACTAAATAAATCATCATTTATTTAATTATTTCTCTATAGTCATAATAATCATTATTTCACCCTTTATTCTTCTATGATTAAATAATTGTTAAAATTATTTAATCCATCTCCAATTTCCATCCTCAAATTTAATTAAATTGAATGCTCCATCATTTATTTCCTCCAAATAAACAATTTGAATAAATTGTTTATTTTCCACTTCTCCCCTTTCTCCAATTTCCCCCATTTTTCAATAAATAATGTAAAATAAATTATTTATCCCTCCATTTTGGTGAAAGATACTCTATCATTATTTCATATCATAGCCTGCATGTCTATCATAGCTATCAGCGTCATAGCTTTTCCATGCATGGCATATTTCTGGTGCATCAATTTTGGACCATTGAACTTGGCATCTTTCTAGAAGCTTAATCTTGACCATACATTCTTTAACCTCCCTCTCATGCATTCTCATCCATTGATCTTGTAATCCTTCTAGAAGATTAATCTCAATCATCCAGTTGAAAGGTTTTCTATAAAAGCAACCCTCCTCCTTCATTTTCACCTTAACAACTAATCTTCTCCAACTTTCTTGCTTACTATTTGTAGGTTTTGCACAAGTATTCCAACAAATCTAAGGGAAAATTTGTATAAGAAGAAGAAGAAGAGCAAGGGAAGTGAATAAACAAATATGGGGAGTAATTTATTTTATATTTTGAATTTCTAGCTCTTTCCATTATTTTGTATTCTCTTGTTGATGAGTTCTTATTAGTATAGAGGTGTTTAGCTCTCACTATTCTAGGCTAGGAATAAGAAACCCCATCTCACATCTAAGGGCCAAAGGTAGATTAAGATAGTGGAGACTAAATGATGCTAAGTGAATGATCAAAGGTAGTGGCGCAACTAAGGTTAAAATGAAATTAAGCTATGTTTTTGTGTTTTTAAGATATAAAGATGTAAAGTGCAAAGTGAAATTTAGGTCCAAGACTAAGGATTGATAATGAAGCTATGGTCAAAGGGTATGATATGAATCTCAATGACACTAGAGAGATGAATCTTTAATATTTAGGATAAAAGGTGGAAATTGTGTGTGTGTTAAATATGCAAAGCTATTATCAACACAAACCTTAATGGAACGATTTATATTGAAAGACTCAAAGCAAAGTAAAACTATTCTAAGTTGCAATAAAGATAAATCTTCCTAGAATTTTTCATTGTTCGAGTCTATTCCTAAATGATTCTTTTAAGCCTTTTTGGCCCTCATATTTCTATGTGCACAAAGGCTATTAGAATGACACTTAAGAAACAAGATTGATATTCAACATGCAAGCCAACTATATGCCTACATGAAACTATGTGAAAACAATGATGATGAATTCCATGATGGATGAAGGATGATGTTGATGATAAATAAACAAGTGGAGGTGGATGCTATGGTATTGAACTATATGATTCTATGCATGATTCTACATATGTTCAAATGCAAACTTAAAATGAAGTAATCTAAAATGCAACTATGATGCAAGATGGATGATAAAATGTAACTATGATGCAATACATTAATCTAATATGTAAACATGATGCAAAACATGATATGAAAACTATCTATAAGACTCCAAGAATGCTCCAAGCTCCAACAATAAACCTACTTGATAACTTTACTTGTGGAAAATAGCCCTTTCCCAATCCTTTGCTAAGCTCAATGATGAAATTGATATGAATATATTATTAATATGGAAAAAATTAGCTCTCAATGTGAAGAGAGTAACTTTGCTTTGAGATCTCTTCCAACTTAGCACAATAATCATTTCTCTTACACCCAATATCACATTACTCCACAAGGGGAGAGGATATTTTAGTTATTGCATGAGTTCTGGATGAAATGCTAAGATTGTGGAGTGGAAAAAATTAGCTCTCCATTGAACAGAGTAACCTTGCATGAGTTGTGGATTGTGGATGATCTTGTTGAAGAATAAGCCCTTTATTTATAGATTTTCAAGTTGGAAAAGAGCTCAAAATAGAACAATGTGGGATAATGATTTAGCCAATCAAATGAAGCTACTTTTCAACTTGTCATAGGTTGTGAAATAAATGTTCAAAAATGTTGAGTGGAAGGACATGAAGTAAAGTTGTTGCAAATAAATGTTATAAATGTTGAGTGGGAGGACATGAAATAAAGTTGTTGCAAATAAATGTTATAAATGTTGAGTGGGAGGACAAGAAATAAAGTTGTTTCAAATAAATGTTATAAATGTTGAGTGGAAGGACATGAAATAAAGTTGTTGCAACTAAATGTTATAAATGTTGAGTGGGGGACATGAATTAGGGACAAGTCAACTTATCTTCATGTTCCATTTTTTTATGCCAAGTTGAAAGAAAATGATGAATTTATCAATGAGTTAAAATGATTTACTGGTACAAGTGGGAAAGCTAGAGGATGTGATGGGTGGTTAGATTAGGTTAAATAGGATTAGATTAGCTTAGATGATGTTTAGGGGTTTTGACCCATTTGACTTAAATATTTTGATTTATTTAAATAAAAAAGGGATGGAAGGTGTTTTAAGGATTTTAATTAAATAAAGTTTGGTTTATTTAATTAGAGGATGATGCAAGATAAAGGTTAATTAATAAAATGTTAGGATTTGATTGATTTATTTAAATGAGGTGATGATGAAGTGGATTTATTTAATTTGAAGGATGAATTGTTAGATTTGATTAAATGAATTTTATTTGATTAAACTATTGGATTGACATGTAAGCATATTTTGCATGTCTACATTTTGTCCCTCTTTGAACCAATGTACTTGTTGCATTGATTCAAAGAATAAACTTGATGCGATCAAAATTCAATTTTTTTTTTTTTTTGGATGCCCTAGCAGAAAGAAGTACACTAGTACATTTCCCCCACAAGAGATCGAGCAAAAAGATTCAATTTGAGGATCAATCTCTTGATAAAGAGGTTTGAACTGGATGGTTATGCAAATGAGATGATTTTAAGATGCTTAGAATAACAAATCTATATTATCCTAAACAACTTAAATGATGATATGATGTGAGATGGATGAGATGAATGATGTGATATGCTATGATTATGCCAATGTATGATTTTATGAGATGCTTAGACTAATAGATCTATATTGTGATGATGAAAATGCATGTGAAATTATCAGTGTTTCCTATTATGTATGATATGAATGATATGTGGTATGCTGATGGTTTGTGGATGCAGGATGAATGCATGATGGAAGCATGTTAGCACAAAGAAAGAAGAAATTAGATGATGACAAGAGGTTCCAACAAGCCAACTTTATGAGAGATGATGATGATGACAGATGATGATGAGGAATGAATGATGAAAATTGGATGATTTGCTTATCAAGGATTGGGATTTTAAAAGGGCTATTTGTACCTTATGTTTGATAACACACGTGGATACAATGCATCAAGGTATAAAGAACTAGGATGGCATTGTACCTAGTATGATATACTTTGACTCGACAAATAGATAGGAGTATTCTTATTCACACTTGACATATGAAAACCTTGCTTGAGCGTATCTAACAAAGCAAGTATTCGCTAAGTTATTTTATAAGAATGTCCAATAAGCATAGCAAACAAAAGATAATGGTCGTTGCCCCATTCCTATCTCTCTAAATCCTTCATTCAGACATCATTGAGAGGTCCTTGGAATGAGTACGATAAGATAAATCAAAAGAAAGGATCAAGTACGCAAACAAGCCAATGTTCTTCATACCTCTAGCCAAAGGGATTTGTTTGATAGGATAAGAATCCAAGGTGATATCCAAAATGATGCCCATTGTCAGAACGATATATCCTAGGACATGCATTGTATAGGATGATGATGGGTTGATAAGTTGATTGATAGGCTGTTGATATAAGGTTGATTGACATGTTTGAAAATGATCAAGAGTTTGATTTTGCATTTAACAGTTTGTTGCTTCGATTTTGATTTTGCATTTGAAGTTTGCTTTTGCTAATTGTTGTGGTTGTTTCTGTTTGTATTGCCAAAGGATGAAGGTGATGATTAGTTTATTATGGATGATTGATTATTTCGAGTGAAAGTGAGATGAGACAAATGGATTTTTTCAAATATTTGGATGTTTTTGACGTTTTCTGGAATGTTTTGAGGCTTTCTTTGGTATTTTTGAAGATTTTGCAAATGTTTTGAGGTTACTTGAGATTTTATGAATGTTTTTGTGTTTTTGTGTTTTGGATGTTTTTGGATTTTGATGTTTTGAATGTTTTTGGATTTTGATGTGATTTTTAAATATTTTTGGATTTTGATGTCTGAGGGGGCTGATCAAAGATTAGCCTTGCCTACATTTAAGCTCAGAGACGACGTAGTTCAAATTCCATGTTTTTGATGTTTTTCTGATTTTTGAGTGTTTTATTTTTTTTTTGGATTTTTCAATGTTTTGGATGTTTTTGGATTTTTCACACGATTTTGATGGTTTGGATATGGACATGTCCACTTTGTATTTTGTTGAAAATCAAGCTAAGGTTGATTGATCAAATTGATGGATTGATGATGATGATAGCATTGTTGAGGATACACAACAATGCAAGGATTGATTGATTAGGATTGATGATGATAACATTGTTGAGGATACACAACAATGCAAGGATTGATTGATCAGGATTGATGACAATAACATTGTTGATGACACACAACAATGCAATGATTGATTGATTAGGATTGATGATGATAACATAGTTAAGGATGTACAAAAATGCAAGGATTGATTGATCAGGATTGGTGAGGATAACATTGTTGAGGATACACAACAATGCAAGGATAGCATTAAGCAACACAAGGATTGAGATGTCGATCGGATTGATGATGATAAAATTGTTGAGGATACACAACAATGCAAGGATAGTGTTAAGAAACACAAGGATATCTTGAGATGATTTTTTTATTGGATTTGATTAATCATGGTTGATGAAGCTTGATTTGGAACAAAAGTTTTTTGAATGATTTGATGTGACGTTTGACGTGAAAATTAGATGTGGCTGATATTGATTGTTTGGATTGATGTTCGATTGATAAGGAACATCCGCTTGTCAAAATATGCCATGGGCTAGTGATTTGGAATTTTTCTCACAAGTGGTGGACCAATTTTATTTCATGTTTTCCAATGTTTGGATCACCACATAAGTTGGAGGATATAGATCAAGATTTATTCTTGAAGCAAGATGTAAATACCTACCTCCAGTGTATAGCAAAGTATGGAATTTTATGGATGGATTATTGAATAGGTGTATGGATGGAGGGATATGGATTATCTTGTGATAAGATAAGGTGCGCAGATAAATGATGCTCATTTGGATAATGTTTCATGGCTCAGATAACATTGCATAGGATAGGATAAATGAAAATGAATCATGTCAAGATGTTTACCATAAGCAAGTGTAAAGTGTGCCCCAAATATTCATCAAGATCAAGATAACTTGGATGATGTATGTAGATGGATGAAAATAGATTGGATAAATGGTTCATGGATAAATGGATTTATTATGGCTTAGACGAATAGAATGTTGGCTTTATTATGGATGAGATGGATGGAATACTAGATTTATTATGGATGGGATGAGATGCTTCCACCTGAACTAGTGTACGTAGATACTCAATTCCACACATGATGCCTATTTTTCAGGTTGTCATCATGGTCTTGCCCAAAGTGCCACCGTAGTGGTTTTCACTAGAGGACAATTTTTTTCTCTTTACTATTTTCAATCCTTTTTCTAATTTTTTTTTGGATTTTTCATATTTTTTTCTTTTTTTTCTAATTTTTTTGAAATATTTTAAGCTCTTGTTGAATCACAAGGTGTTGTTGATGTAGATGCCCTTGTCATAATGTGCCATCGATATCCTACTTGAAGAAGCTTCTTTTCCAAGATACATGCACTTGAATACAACTTTTCAGATTTTTGATCTTCTTCATCAATACTGGAGTTAACTTTGTATTTGTGCGCACATTGTGATAGAGTGCCTTCAGAATCCTTATGATGAAGGGTCATTGCCAATACATGGTCAATTTGAGAATTGGATATCATGCATGGAGGCATGGATGGAGTGTGTTTAGGGATAAAAGATGGATTGGTTGACAGCTTGGAATCTTTGACTCTCCAAACTTGGGAAGATGAGCAATGATGGGTGGATACGAAAGTGTGAGTGGAATTAGGACCAACTACTTGATATACTTTGTATGTTGCTTGAAAATCTTGCATTTGCTTTTGTGGACATCTTTGATGGATACTTTTCCCTTTTTTATTTTTTCCCATAGTTTCTTTGACTGATGGAGTTTGATATGGATGATCTTTCTTTGTATTCTTTAGTATCCATTTGTATTTGATTTGTCCTTCATGCTTTGCTTCTTTTGCTTTGATAACATTATTTGTGCTTTGATTCAAATCTTTCTTTTGATGTTGGTCCCAATTCATGGATGAGGTGATGGATGGATGAAAATTCATGGTGTGGTTGGTTGTAGTATTGACATCAGTTTCATCATAAGGATTCTTTGTGCTCCCTGTGTTGACGTTTGCTTGAGACATAGTTTCCCCCAATACTGTGGAAGTATTACCTTCATGCTTTGATTTTGCTTGTTCAAAGATCTCTTTTTTAGAATGCATTCTCTAATAAATGACCAGTATAGATGATGTTATTTTGATTGGAAACTCAGCTAACTCTAGAATGTCTTGTTTTGTATGACCTATTTCCCTGATTGGATACTTTTGGATATCTTTATTCATGTTGTCCTCAGTTTGAATTGGGGATATATATGATCCTAATGTTGACAACTCAATTTGATTGTAGGAATCAATAACCTACTCTTTTTGTGTAATAATGTCAGGATTAAAGGAATCCTATTCTGAATGAAGATCATCTACGTGCCCATCCACAAAAAGCATCTCATGGGTAGATGGAGGAGTATGTGCTACATGGATATGATCATCTTGCATAAATAGGAGAGTGTCCATTAGATCATTAGTGTCTTGGAGATATGAATTTTTTATCTTGAATGATTTCGGAGTTGCTTTCGCCATGTTTTGGATCAAGTTCTTGACATGGGTCAGTTTCAAAGAATGGATTGCTTATAAAAGGTTCTTGGATGTCCTCATTAGGAATGGGAATTGGCTCAATATCCTCTTCAACTTTTAGTGGACTTGGATCAAATTTCGAGTTGAAGATTCCTTCAATATTTGCAACCATGAGGTTGAAGGATGTCAATATGTCTTGGAAAGGATGATTGCTAGAATTTGGTGAAAGACATTGATCATGCTTTGGCATAAATTCTTGAGATATGTCCTCTAACTTATTAGGTGATGTAGAGACATTTTCAACATGATCATTGGTTGATGCCTCGTTGGATGAGGAAAAAATATCTTTATTGATGGATAGATCTTGATCATTGTTTTCAACAATTGTGGTGGGGAGATTGTCAACGCTATCACCAATGGTTGAATGTTCATCGTTATCCCCAATAGTTATCATTTTTTGTGTTTGTGCTTGTGTTTTTTGGGTAGCTTGAGAGGCTTGTTGCATTTTTTGATCTTGTGTTGCTTATTATGTGGCTAGATATTGTTGGAATCCTCTTTGAAAAGCAACTTGTAATGCCACACTGTATTGGCTTGATGTGGTGGAAGTTGGTGGTGGTGGGGGTGGTGGTGGATTTAGAATCATGTTGGATGTAGTGACAAGTGTTTGAGATATGCTCAGAGCGATCATGGTAGTGAGGGGTTGAGATGTGATGGGTGTGAGTGATGGTTGGAATGACCTAGGTGATAGGTCTTTGGGAAACCATATTTTGATTTGTCAGGATTGATGTTTTCATTTGATTAGATACCATATGTTGGTGCAATGTTGACGGTATATTCAAAGGATTTGATGTGATGGCTTGGTTGGTGTTAGGTGGATTGATTTGAATGGAGTGATTGGATAAGATACATGATTTTCAAGAAGATCCTTAACCTTGTCAAGATCAAAGGTGATAATGACCATGAATGATAAGAGGAAAATGGAAGATAGTATATGGATAGGGAGATGGATATGAAAGATAATATTTGCATGATAGAGGGATGGAGGAAGGGTTTAAGCATCAAGTTTCATGACTAATATCCCTTGAATATGTGCTCTAATAGACCATGGGAATGGGAATTAGACTTATAAATGTTGGCATGATAGTAGAAGCTAAGGCCTTATTCAAAGCTTTGAATTAAAGGAGGATAATGGGGATTGGATGTAGGAGGTTGGAAGGATTGGTGATGGATAGATGGAAAGGATGGAAAGATTAACATTGGCACACACCTTGAAGGGTGATGGAGTGATGCAGGAAAAGTGGATTTGGAAGGTGATATGTTTTTAGATGGGAGATGGTGAGAAGCTTTTGGATTAGAAAATTTGGATGCCAATTTTTATTTTATTGCTTCTATGAGACTTTTAGGAATACACGTGACTTTTTATTTTGATATTTTCTTTATGGGCCTTTGTGGCCTTTGAGATTTTTCTCTTTGATTTATGGACCTTTGTGGTCTTAGAAATTTTTCTTTTGAATTGATGGGCCTTTGTGGCCTTTTGAATTTTTCTTTTTCTTTGATGGGCCTTTGTGGCCTTCTAAATTTTTCTTTTGATTTTTGGATCAAATTTTCTTTTATTTTTGCATGACTCTTCGAGGAGACATGTTGATCCTTTGATACATGTGGATTTTTATATTGAAGCTTTTGACATTTGACACCCAAATTGCTTCCAAGAGAAATGGAAGGAGTGTATTGAGATGAATGATATGGAGGTATGATGGATGAGTTAATGAAGGAAGAATTTTGAAAGTGGATCAAGGATGTGTGCCTTTGTTGTTCTTGAAGAATAGGAGATGGAGAAATGTGGGACCCGAATATGGATGGAAGGGTTGATGAGCTAGGGTTGGGATAATAAGGACCAAGGATAGATGGAAGGTTTGATGAACATGGATAAGGACCTAGGATAGATGGATTTTTTGATGGACTAGGATAATGACCTAGGATGGATGGAGAGTTTGATGGACTAGGATACCTAGGTTGAGCATGAGGTGTATAACCAAGGCCATGAGAATATGGATGTGCTTGGACATAAAGGGGTTCTAGGATACCTTGCTCATGAAGGCCTAAACCTTTTCCTTTATAATTCATAATTTCACACATTCATTTACCCATGGGATATGCATTGTTTGTGAAACAAGATGTGAGTCCATTTTAAGGAGGATATGATATGCATGAAAGGATAGGTGTTGGAAGTAAACTGGAGTGGATAAAGGTGGAGGATCCTAATTTATAGGTGTGGGGTTCATGGATGGCTTGAAGAGGTGTGAGAGGCTCTTGACATGAGGATGATGGGACACTTTGATTTTGACTAGGAAAAGAATCGTTAGATGAAGGAGATGGAGTAGCTTGATCATCAGATGGAAGGGAATATTTGGATAGGATGGAAGAATTGTTTTGCTCTTGGGATGTGATGGAATCATAAGAGAGTATGGATTCATTGAATGAGGTGGATGAAGAACTTGGAAGAACATTTTTTTCTTGAGATGGAAGAGGATTATCATGGGTGAATAATGAAAGGAGGGGATCATCATATGGTTCTTGAGAGATGGGATCTTGATCAAAGATAGGAAGGGTTTGTAGAATTTTTTGATTGAGATGTGTAGATTGAAATGAATCATTGGATGTAGAGGATATCATAGAAGAAGGTGATTGAATGGAATCGTTATCTTGGGTGAAAGAATCATGAGTTCATTTTGAATTATGGGGGATGAAGATAAATGCATGGCATGATAGGATTGGTCAATTTTATTTGATGGCTTAGATTAGGGCTTCTCATTTAACCTTTGCAAAAATTCATAAACATTGAATTTGGATGATGTTGCTTTTGGAGGAGAAGAGGTTACATTCATATTTCCATCAAAGGACTTTGAAGTTGTGCCCCCTTGTATTTCCTTGATTTTCCTTTGGAGTGTTCTTATTTGTTGGGGAAGACTACTAAGATCATTTAATGGAGTTTTAGTCTTTTCAGGATCTTCCTTAATTTTCTCCATATTGTAGTTAGAGGACAATTTGGCACCTTGGTTTGCCAAAAAAAGAAAGTAGCCTTCTTTATCTCACTCTAAGATCTTGTCCAAAATTATGTGAAACTGTGGATCCTGTTTAACTTCTTGAATCATTTCATCAGTTATTTCATCATTTGAACTATTCCCAGTATGAAACCTCTGAAAAGGATTTTCTTCCCTATCACCCATGTTGTAAAGTGGATCTCTTCTTTCATATTCTTCCTTGTGTTTTTTTTGTTGGAACCTTGTGACAACAGGCATATGCTTTTGAAATGTTCTTCTAAACAGAGATCACAAGTTTGAGAAGTGCACAAATGATGATGTCTTGATCTAATAAGATGAAAATCTTATGATATGATTAAGGATGTTCTTAATTCTTGATTGTGGCTTCCAAGATGAAAGGATATCAAAATCCTGTTGGGGAAGTTGAATCAATAATCAAAAACTTGTTTGAAAAGATGCACTTTTTGAGATTTGATCCTAGTCTCAAAAAATGATAAGTGTATCAAATAGCCTAGTTTGTTTTCAAGATTAGTGAATGATTTGGATGGGATGAGTGGGATATTCAATTGAGGGTTGTGGTAGATAATCAAAGTTGAGAGGTTGATTGTGATTGTGTTGTTGAGATAGAGCTCTTATTTGAAAATAGGCTTGTGAATATAAAGGCTCTATATCATACTTGTCAATGAATCCCCTAGCCAAATCTTGGTACCTATGGAGAAACTCATGATAATGGAGAAAAATGTTTCAACTTTTCTATAAAAAAATTCTTCATTGCAAAGTTTTCTTGTAACCTAAATGTTTATTAGGCTTCTTGATCCTATTGGCAATCAATTTCGTAACAAACTTGGTTGATTTCCACTCTCTAAGCATGAGAGAAGTGTCGAGATGCTACTAGACCAAAGATATTATAAACTCAGATCTATCAAAAGTGAAAATTCTAGAAGATGACAGATGTGCTATTCTGTGTCCTATATGCATTGTAGAAATAGGAATATGTGCTAGAGAAACAATCAAATGCACTAAGACACTCCCTAGATGTGCTAAAACAATTTTCCAAACAGTTGAAAATAGTTTTCAGCTGAATTTTTGCATGTTCATTTTGGATGATCTTTTATCTAAGTTAATGTGATGGAAGACACAACAAAAATTCTAAAAATAGTTCTTTTTGAAACCCTATACTAAACATCAAATGTATGATCAAAAATATTTTTCAACAATTTTTTTCACAGGTTTAGCACATGAAAGACAATTCATGCAGACTCACTCTTAGCACTCAAGTAGGTCATCCTAATAATCAACAACCCACATCTTAGAACTGCATCAACTCACACAATCGTGTCACCTCTGAAGGGGTGCACATGTTTTCATCTTTTCTAGGTGTGTACTCAGAGTGGTGGAAGTGGATACTAGATCCCTTGAGCAAACAGTCCTTGGCAGTTATATGGTGAGTGTCTTGGGGGTAGATTCTTCCCTCCCCTTGCACTGTGATTATTATGATGTTTGGAAACTAACTCTAGCTGGCTACTACACTAGGTTCTTAGTAAGGGTTTTCATTCAGTGCAACAATAATAAACTCCCTCAGGAGACCTCCCAACCTTTAGAACAAATGCTTTGGGGATGGTTATTTTGCACACTACCGGAAAAAGATGGTTTCCCCATATTTGCTTTAAATTTTATAGTGGGGCAGAATAGCCTAGCTTTGGCTTGAACCCACTTGAGTCATTCCTCTTGGGTGAGTACTTTTTCCCACAAGAGCAGGCCCTCTAAAGGATGTAGTAAATTTGCATGAAATTGAAAAGGCATGTTTGGTATTTTGATCACCTAGTTAAGGGGAGAGTATAAACCTATTGCAATAGACAAAGAAAACAAATGTTCTTTTTAAAACCCAAATGACAATGATTTAATCTATGGGAAGATGTTGCTTCACAACAAGCATGGGATTCATTTTAACTGCAAAAAAAAATCATTGTGTGGTGACGATCCTAGATTGCTTCATTTTAAATTCCATGTTTATCCCAGGGTTGCTTCTTTTTAACTGGATGTGACTATCCTAGGGTTACTTCTTTTTAACCAAAGAAAGTTCTATCTGTGGAAGGCATCAGACTTAGAACTCTGTTTAATTTCAACTTGTAAGTGCTAAAATATTTTGCATATGCACTGCAAAAATGCCATTAGAAATCTTGCATGCGCTAAAGAAATTGATGAGAGTGCTAAAATGGGAATGTTCGACAGAAATTTGGATTCCCAAAAGAAAAAACCTATCAAAAAACCTATAAGTAAATGTTAAAAATGGGGCATCGAGCCCCATGATGGGTGCCATTTTGTGTGTGTGTTAAATATGCAAAGTTATTATCAACACAAACCTTAATGAAATTATCTATATTGAAAGACTCAAAGCAAAGTAAAACTATTCTAAGTTTCAATAAAGATAAATCTTCCAAGAACGTCTCATTGTCCTCTATTCCTAAATGATTATTTTAAACCTTTTTGGCCTTCAGATTTCTATGTGCACAAAGGTTATTAGAATGACACTTAAGAAACGAGATTGATATTCAACATGCAAGCCAACTATATGCCTACATGAAACTATGTGCAAACAATGATGATGAATGCCATGATGGATGAAGGATGATGTTGATGATAAATGAACAAGTGGAGGTGGATGCTATGGTATTGAACTATATGATTCTATGCATGATTCTACATATGTTCAAATGCAAACTTAAAATGAAGTAATCTAAAATGCAACTATGATGCAAGATGGATGA
Source organism: Sequoia sempervirens (assembly GCA_007258455.2). NCBI lineage: Eukaryota > Viridiplantae > Streptophyta > Pinopsida > Cupressales > Cupressaceae > Sequoia > Sequoia sempervirens. The sequence continues at coordinate 352,422,657 of VDFB02086081.1, read as the reverse complement.
TAAAATGTAACTTTGATGCAATACATTAATCTAAGATGTAAACATGATGCAAAACATGATATAAAAACTATCTATAAGACTCCAAGAATTCTCTAAGATCCAATGATAAACTTGCATGATAACTTTACTTGTGGAAAATAGACCTTTCCCAATCCTTTGCTAAGCTCAATGATGAAATTGATATGAAGATGGGAAAAATTATCTCTCAATGTGAAGATAGTAACTTTGCTTTGATCTCTCTTCCAACTTAGTGTAATAATCATTTCTCTTACACCCAGGATCACATTACTGCGCAAGGGGAGAGGATACTTCAGTTCTTGCATGAGTTGTGGATGAAATGCTAAGATTGTGGAGTGGAAAAAATTATCTCTCCATTGAACAGAGTAACTTTGCATGAATTGTGGATTGTGGATGATCTTGTTGAAGAATAAGCCCTTTATTTAAAAAATTTCAAGTTGGAAGAGAGTTCAAAATAGATCAATGTGGGATAATGATTTAGCCAATCAAATAGAGCCACTTTTCAACTTGTCATAGGTTGTGAAATAAATGTTCAAAAATTTTGAGTGGAAGGACATGAAGTAAAGTTGTTGCAAATAAATGTTATAAATGTTGAGTGGGAGGACATGAAATAAAGTTGTTGCAAATAAATGTTATAAATGTTGAGTGGGAGGACATGAAATAAAGTTGTTGCAAATAAATGTTATAACTGTTGAGTGGAAGGACATGGAATAAAGTTGTTGCAAATAAATTTTATAAATGATGAGTGGGGGACATGAATTAGGGACAAGTCAATTTGTCTTCATATTCCATTTTTTTATGCCAAGTTGAAATAAAATGATGAATTTAGAAATGAGTTAAAATGACTTATTGGTGCAAGTGGGAAAAGCTAGAGGATGTGATGGGTGGTTAGATTAGGCTAATTAGGATTAGATTAGCTTAGATGATGTTTAGGGGTTTTGGCCCATTTGACTTAAATATTTTGATTTATTTATATCAAAAAGGGATGGGAGGTGTTTTTAGGATTTTAATTAAATAAAGTTTGGTTTATTTGATTAAATAATGATGCAAGATAAAGGTTAATTAATGAAATGTTAGGATTTGAGTGATTTTTTTTAAATGAGGTGATGATGAAGTGGATTTATTTAATTTGAAGGATGAAATTTTAGATTTGATTAAATGAAGGTTATTTGATTAAACTATTGGATTGACATGTATGCATATTTTGCGTGTCTACAGAAACTAAGCTAGTGTAGGTTCAAGATAACAAGTCCAAATGTCATTGACCTTTGTGATGACCAAGATGATGGAGTTGACAAGGTGAGTATAAACTAGGACACAAGTTTGAGACCCAAAATTTTGACCAAGATGATAAAGAAAAAGGTTGATAAATTAAAATATGAAGGTCAATGAGAAGTTGGATAAGCAACCATGGACTGCCCAAAGGCTTAGTAGTCTTCCTATGTCTAAAATCTAAAAGGTATATGCAACCTAAGATCTAGGATTGATTATTCAAGAAAAAGGCGACCTAAGTTACAATCTAAAATGTAATGCAATCCTAAATGAGGATGATGGAATGGACTGGTAAAACTTTGCAAGTCTCTAGTTTGGAGGTCAAGATCACTGTTATGATGAATTAGTTTAGTTTTGGACAAGAATTTTTGAAACTTTAGTATTCAAGCAGTTGTGGCTTTGTTTCAAGTAGTTGTAGTTTACAAAATGTTGATTTTGACAGTTTTGATTTGCAATGATTTTTGTTATGAGTTTTCAACTATTTCTAATAAGATGTGATTGTAAAACACAATAGAGAGTATCAAGAAAATTTTTTTGGGCTGGTTTGATGTGAAACGTTTCAAAATAGAAGTACAATCCTAAGGTTGGCAAGGACTATATCCACTAGATTCCCACTTGGATTTCTCTAGCCGCACTTATTCTTAGTAGGAGGCTTAGAATCTTGGCCAAACTAGCTCCCCTCCATGACACTCACTTCTCTAGGTAAACCAAGCTTTGATTTCTCATGACTCTCCCATGACAAACTCTTCACCTCTACTAAGAACTTTGAGAATGTGGGATGGATTGGAAATAACCGTTGCTACACCAATGAATAGAAGGGATTTTGGCCACTAAAAAAATGGTTTCTAGTCAGGGAACCCATTCTAGTGGCCACACATGAGGCAAGACTAGCTTCAATAAGGATGTTTCCCAACCTGCAAAGGTTACTCTCTATAGGTTTTTATGCACCATGCGAGTACTGATAGGATACATAAGGGTTATTGGTTGAAAGAATTAGCATATGATCTACATGGACTATGTTGCATAGGAATAAATTTTTTTCTTTGAGATATGGGTTTGGATAAATTCTATGAAGACAGTGACATGATATTTCATGGATAGTGTATGACCAAAGGATAGACATGTCAAAAAAATTTCCCAAAGCATGATTTATGTTTGTTCCCCATTTATTATCAAGATCAAGGTACATGGGAAAATGGATGGAAACAATATGGATTAGATGGATATATGGAAATGTTATGAGAAAGGCATGCAAAGAGTATGGGAGATGTGACAAATTTCCTCCAAGTGTAATGGTCCACATAGATAATTTCTCTTACACATGACGCCGGTTTGCCAAGTTTATATCATGGTACTTATCCAAAGCACCATATAAATGGTTTTCACTATTGGAATTATTTTTTTCTCTTTACTATTTTTTTTCTTCTCTTTTTTTTCTTTTTTTTTAAATTTTTGATGATGTCACAAAAGATGCATGTTTGCCAAGTTTTCATCAAGGTGATAATTTTTTTTGCTTTTTTATATCGACTTGATGTTTTGGATGATCATTGATTATTCTTAATCCTTTGATGGTGTTGATGCATATACTAGTGTCATGATATGCCAATAGTGACCTTTATGGATTAGTTGCCTTGTCAGGATCATATCACTTGCATACAATTGATTGATGTCATTGTGATCCTTTCTAATAATAGAGTTTCCATTATTAGAATACACACATCGTGATAGAGTACCATGGGATTCTTTATGATAAAGAGTTGCTTCCAAGATGCGATGGATTTGTGAAGTAGGATTTTTAGACTTTAGGCAAGATGTAGGATTAGGTGTGGACGGACTATTTGGTGTTTTGTATGTAGCAATTTTTAGTTTCGAAACTTGGGATGGTGGATGATGGAGTTTGGAATTTTGATTGGATAGTGTTTGGAACCAACACTTTTATATTCCTTGCTCGATGACCATTTTGAAGGAGATGGACATTTTTTTATATGTGGGAGTCCTCTTTTCTTGTGGCTCCACATTCTCATTGACTTTTCAATTTGGAATATTTTATTTGCTTGATCCATTTTTCTTTGGGATCCACTTTAGCTTTATTTGTCCACTTATATTTTTGCATTCAATGGCCTTTGATATTTTATTTTGGGCTTTTGATTTGTAATAATTTTTTTTGTTGGTTCCAAATAGAAGGTTTATTCATGTTTCAATGATGTTTTATGGTGTGGATGGAAGGACTTTTGGCAAAAAACTTATGAAAAGGACTACTAATGGCATCCATTTTGATGTTTGTATCTGATAAAGTTTCCCTAATATTGATGAGGTGCCACTAACAACATTTGATTCTCTGACTAAAGAATAGTCAAGACCTTGATGTGTAGAATTTTTCTAAAATTGTATTGGTTCTAGAATGCCTTGCATATGTTGGTCTATTGCTCTTCCTTGATACTACATGTTTTGACATATTCTATTTGCGATGGGGTATTTTTCATTTTGGAAGCAAGATGCTAAACCATCATTGTGTAAGTGGAAATTGTTGCTTGGAATCTTCTCATCTGCAAGAAAGCCTACTTTCACAAAGGTGGGTGATCCTATTTGATAGGATATTTTGGTGTTATCATTTATCCTGATTGTTTCTTCTTGATCACTTGGGATGTTGATTTGATCCATGGTATGCTTTGTGTCTTCTTCTTTGACCTGATCAATGGTATCTTCTCTATGTTCTTCTTGATCCATTGTAGCCTTTTTTTATTCTTTGAATTGATCCATGTCATTTATTTGATTAGCTATGTGGGAAAAGGAGGAAAGTGTATCATCTTGGGAAATGGATGTGTTTGGTACTTGGATAGGGTCGAATTCAAATTTTTGATCAAGAATGGCATAAAGGTCGATGAGTGGATATTTTTTATACCAATTGAAAATCACTTAGAAAATACTAAGAGGGGGGTGTTGGAAAATCAAGGATAGACAACTAAGAGGTGGGATGAATGATTTGTCAAAGAATATTAAATTTTTTTAAACTTTCCTTAACTTAATCTTAGATCTACTGAATGAGTAATAAACCATAAACAATCAGTAGATCAGAAACACAAAGAACACCAAGGATTTTTTATGAGGAAACCCTATTATGGGATAAATCACATTGGATGTTAGTCCACAATATTATACCCTATTAAAAGGATAATTAAAAATAATGGGAATGCACATGCATTGAGGCATACTACCTAGAGCTCACTGTTCAAATACAAGAAGGATCACTTCCCAACAATAATTTGGATTAGATCCATAGGGTGTGAACTGACAAAATAACTTCTACACAAGCTTGATTACACTTCCAATTAAGCACAAAAAACCTTCTTCACACTTCGCTCAAACGACTTCTCACTTTGCTTCAACAATCAAATGATTAGAACATTATTCACACATTTGCACTCTCTCTGGAATGTATTCACTCTTATGCACAGACTAACTTTGCTAAAAAAAATTCTCTTATATATACACAACATGAAATTACATCAACAACCTTGTCAGCCAAAAATATAAAACATATTTTCAATGTCAACCCAAATTCACAAATAAATTTTCAATGTGGATCAAATACTGTTAGCTAATATTATGATGAGACCCAAAAGAATATCCTCGAGCGTGCCAAACATTCAAATTTAAATCTCAAGGATCCACAACACATTACAACCATCATGTCAGCCAAGAACATGAAAACCTGAACATACCTAGAAAAATCTGCGACCATGAGCACATTGATCAATGTAGACTTATAACAAGAACTAATAGAGAAATAAAAATAGCAATAAAAATTATCAGAATCACATAAAATTTAATCAACAACACTAACAAAACCCATAAAAATACTGTCAGAACACAACTATTCATAGCACGATCAAATCTTCATGTGGACCTTTGAAACTTTCAATAGATGATCTAGATACTCTCAACAGTAAACCATTTAGTCCACAACAACTGATCTTCAATGTACAAAATAAAACACCTTCATGACCTACAACTTTTCTTTTAACAATTTTCTCAATATCCTCAACATATACAACCTTCAGTACAATAATGCTAATAGTGTTGACATCAATGACAACCAAATATCAGCAACACAATCACAACATCTAACAATCTCCCCCTTTGGAATTGATGGAAACCCATGATGTGAAAAAAACCATCAACACAACTCTCAATCAGCACTTACTCCCCCTTATATTTTGACTTTTCTTCCTTATGATCTTCTCCCCACAAGTCTCTTCTCCCTAGATAAGCAATGGATTTTCACATGAATCTTCTCCCCCTTCGAAATCAATGGAAAAGATAAGAATTAACTTCCCACATACAAGCTCTGAACCACATATCTACACATCTGACTACTCCCCTTGAGTAGAAACCATGAGAACATCAATCTAGATTAGAAAATATTTATGAATCACATGGATTGATGCAAATAAATGCATCTCTAGTTCATATCAAGAGGGGTAATCACCCCTAGCATCCTTCTGAGATACTCAAAAGTATCCTTCAACAATGGCTTAGTGAAAATGTCTACAATCTATTCTTTGGTAGGCACATATTCCAGTCTGACTTCTTTCTCATTCACTTTCTCCCTCAAGAAGTGAAACTTGATTGATATATGATTGGTCTTAGAGTGTAGCACTAGATTCTTTGGTATGTTAATTGCACTTGAGTTCTCACAATATATGACATAGGCTCATCATATACTACTCTGATATCTTTCAACATTTGTTTCATCCACATCACTTAGGTACAATTATTTGTAGTAGCAATATACTCTACCTTAGCAGTAGATAGAGAAATGGAATTCTGCTTTTTGCTCAACCAAGACACCAAGTTCTTCCCTAGGAAGAAGGCACCACCACTAGTACTCTTCCTTCATATACATCTCCTACCCAATCTGCAATAGTGTATGCATTCAAAGTAAGATCATCATCCTTAGGATACCAAAGCCCAAAACCAATTGTTCCTTTCAGATACCTAAAGATTTTCTTTACTACAGTCACATGAGATTCTTTTGGATCAGCCTAAAATCTAGCAACCATACATAAAAAATTCATAATGTTTGGTCTTGTCTGAGTTAAGTAGAGAAATCCACCAATCATTGACCTGTATCTTGTTTGATTTTCCTTAGGAGAATCATCATTCTATGTTAACTTGCATTTAGTTTCCATTAGAGTACCAACATGCTTTGAGTCTTCCATACCAAACTTCTTTAGCAGCTTTCTCGCATATTTGGATTGAGATATGAAGATTCCCTTATCTAACTAAGTAACTTGCAATCCCAGAAAGAAATTCATCTCTCCAATCATAATCATCTCAAATTCATTCTTCATTTCATCAAAAAACTTCATACAGAGATTATCATCTCCTCCAAAAATAATGTCATCAACATGATCCAATTTGAAATACAAGTTACTATCAGTAGTACCTTTATTGAATCCAAGCTTTAATAAGTATTTTCCCATTCTAGCATACTAGGCTTTGGGGGATTGCTTGAATCCATATAGATCTTTCTTCAATTCAAAAACCATGTTTTCCTTATTAGTCAATTGAAATCCATCTAGTTGTTCAGTATATACATCTTCTTCTAGCTCACCATTCAAAAAGTTGACTTCACATCCATTTGATAGAATTTATAGTTCTTATATGTAGCATAAGCAAGAAATAATCCAACACTTCAATTTTGGAAACATGGGAAAAGGTTTCTTCAAAATCAATACCTTCCATTTGTGAATACCCTTTACATATTGGTCTTGCTTTATTCTAGACCACTTCACCTTGTTCATTCAACTTATTCCAAAAGACCCGTTTATTTTTATCTTTAGGTTTGGGAACAAGTATCCATGTACATCATTCTTTTCAATCATCATCAATTATTCTTTCATAGCTTCCATCTAGTGTTCATCATTGTAGGCTTCATTGACATCTTTAGGCTCAATCTTGGAAATTAGGCAATACTCTTCTGCAATCTTTCTTATAGTTTGAACACATTTATTCTTGTCTCCTATAATTTGATTTTCAAAATGATTTAGATTAACATACCTCAAAGTTTTAGGAGTCTCTCAAACTTCTAGTTCTTTTGTTTCTTCTTCTGCACTTGCACTTGTCTCTACTTCCTAACTAGCTTGATTTATCAGAACAAATTGGAATTGTTTTACCAGAACATATGGCACAATTTGAAGTTTATTCTATGTCTAAGCATTCTTCCCTTTGTTTTTGTTATCTTCTTGGTCATTTGAATCATATCCATAGTATCTGGATGATTTAGCATAATCTTCATCAACTCTGAAATTTTCACTTTCAACCATTTTTCTTAATCTTCTATTATAGCACTTGTAGGCCTTGCTTTTAGTAGAGTAACCTAGAAATATTCTTTTATCGCTTGTTGCATCAAAATTTCCTATATCCTCATCTCTCTTGATGTAACACTCGCTTCCAGAGATCTTGAAATATCTAGCAGTAGGATTATAACCAAACCATAGATCAAAAGGATTCTTACCAGAATTACTATTGAAATTTACTCAGTTAAAAGTGTACACATCAGTTCTTATAACTTCACTCCAATAGATGTGAGGCACATTTCCTTCTATCATCATTGTTCTAGCAACATCCAAAATTGTTTTGTTCTTCCTCTCTGCAACTCCATTCTATTTAGGGGTTTGGGGAGCAGATAACTATCTTCTGATTCCATGCTCTTCACAAAAAGAATTAAACTCCCTGGAGGTGAATTCACCACCTCTATCTGACCTTAAGCATTTTATTTTCAAACCTTTCTCTTTTTTCCCCATGGTCATAAAACTTTTGAACTTTTCTAATGCTTCACATTTTTATCTTAAGAAAGCAACCCATATCATTCTAGAGTCATCATCAATAAGTAGCATAAATTACCTTTCTCCATGAAGACTTCTAACTCTAGAGGGACCACATAGATTAGTATGTACCAACTCTACTAATCCATTTGAATGATGATTTTTTCTTTGAAAACAAACTATACTTTGTTTTCCCATTTGACATTCCTTGCAAATTGTGTTAGAAAGCTTCACTAGCTTAGGTAGATCTCTTACTTCTTGAGTGGAACTTACTTTGACAATGTTATCAAAATTCACATGACACGGCCTCCTATGCCATAACCAAATTTGATCTATTTTAGCAATTAACAACTTTCACTAGTAGCATTTTGGTGAAAAATATTACCTTTTGTCTTTTTACCTGAAGCAGTTACCTTTCCAAATCTTCCAAGTATCCTACATCTTCCATCTTTGAACTGAAGATCATAACCCTTGTCCACCATCTATCCAATACTCAAAAATTTGTGCTTCAAGCCTTCAACATAAAGAAAATCATCAGTATTATTCTAACCACTAAGACAAATAGATCTTCTACCATGAATCACACCAACATTGTTATCTCCAAATATTACAACCCCACCATCATACTTCTCAAGACTTACAAATTTTATTTTTTCACCAGTCATATGATGTGAGCATCCACTGTCAATAACCCACTCATATTTTTATTCAATTCAGGCTACAAGAGCTTTCTCAACTTTATTATATTCAGTAGCCACTAGACCATTTTCCTTAATAGCAAGGAACATCCATTCATCTTCATTTCCATTATCTTTATCAGACTCATCATCAATCACTCCTTTGACATAGTAACATTTCTTTTGGAATCTAGATTTGGAGGGCTTAGATCTAGGAACTCTTTCAAGACACCTTGATGTAAAATGACCTATTTTACTACAAGAAAAACATTTAATAGGAAACTTTACTTTATACTTACCTTGTCCTCTACCTTCTTTCTTCACAATTAGTGCTTCCAATTCTTCTACTTCTCTTTCTTCATCTTCAAGTTGTTTCATTTCTTCCTCATACTTGAATGACTTTCCAGAACACTCTCCTAGATCATATATGTGCTTTTTTCTTCTGAATACAATAGCCTTAAATGTAGTTTCAGTCTTATGAACATATTCATCAAATTCGCTCAACTCAAAGGCAACAAGTTTACCAATTAGAGTATCTCTTGTCATATTTGTCAATGATCAGGTTTCTTCAATAGCATGAGCCTTTTCTTTGAAGGAGGGAGGCAATAGTTTGAGTACTTTAGCTATAATTTCTTCCTCATCTAGGGTACCACAAGAACATCTAATACCCTTCACTATTTCATTACTCTTTGCATAAAAGAAGAAATATTTCCATCTTCACCCATCTTCAAGTTTTCATACTTACCTTTCAAACTCTATAGCTTAGCCTTCTTCACATGTAGATCTCCTTCATACAAAGTTTCCAGCTTCATCCACATGTC
>VDFB02086081.1:352326504-352412939 GCA_007258455.2 Sequoia sempervirens | reverse complement strand
GTTGTACCCCACATACAATGTGTAAATTGGGGACTCACGAGATAGCCTTGTTTAGCCTAGATAGAGACCTATGTTTGATCCATGACTTTTCATAGTGCAAGGGATGTGCATGGTACCTTGAAGTTACTTACCACGTACTCCCTTGGGTTGAGATAGAAATCCTCATGGTGGAATACGATAGTCCTTGAGAGAGTGTGAAGGTGAGCCAATGGCATCTATTGATGACCCTATACCACTAGAACACTAGCTATCTACCTTCATGAGAAAGGGTAATCTAGAGAACCACCTTGGTACCATGGAATATTAACCTTTGGTTTTTCACTCAAGGTGGTGGGCCTACATCAAGTTTGTAAACCCTCATCACTAATTTTAGGATTGTGCTATTTGGAGTTTCTTCATTGTATGATACTAGTGCTTTTATTTTTTAATTGAGTCAACCTAGCCTTTTGTCTATTGTTTTTCATGCTTGTCATCCTTTTCCATACTCAGCCCCTTCCTACACAGGTGAATTTTCCACTTACAAAGGCGAATTTGCACTATATATAGCAGATTTTTCCCTACAAAAGGGTGATTCCATGTCAGAGTCTAGTCTAGGTCATCTATTTGGGAAAAATTGTCTTTGTTAGAGGTGAATTTCCCTGTGGGTCACTTTTTGGGTGACCCCATTTTTTCTCGTTCTTTAGAATAGACAATTTTGTTCATTCTTTAGGTGTGTCTGTTAGTTGTCACCCATCAAATTTTCCCATTTTTTTTAAAAATAGGTGAATTTTCTCTCTCTAGGGGCAAACCTACTATCCACAGGGGCAATCCTATTTCTGGACTGTCATCCTATCAGTCATCATCTATCAAATTCACCCATTTTCATATAATATGTGAATTTTCGCTATTTTGGGGTGAACCTACTATCAGTCTGAGTTAGTAAACCTATTTGTCCTCTTTTCCATCAAATTTGCTCATTCTCTTAGGACCTGCGAATTTGCAACATTGTTGGGAAAATTTTCTCTCTACAAGGGTGATTTTTCTTCCCATCTAGGTCTTCCATTTGTCCAAGCCAAGATTTAGGCGAATCCATTCCTCATCTATACTATTCAAGAAATAGGCAAGTTTTTCATCTTGTCAGGTGAGTTTGAAAACCAAGTTCACCTGTTCCCCTAGTTTTAGGAAATCCTACTCCCTTGAGAGGTGATTTTTTCAGGATTTGGGTGAATCTATCTATGTTTTGGGTGAATCTATTACACTTTGGGTCAAACCTATTGTCAGATAGGAAAATTTGCATAGTATCTATTCACCTGTTTCTTGTGTCATCCCAGACTTGGGAAAATTTGATCTTTCAGATAAGAAATTTTTTTCATTAACTTTTCCTATTTGTTATTTTCCCTCAAGAGATAGGTGAATTTGACCCCCCAAATAGGAAAAATTGGTAAACATAGAGGTGATTTTTCTCCCTAAACATAGGAAAATTTGTGACCTAAAAATGCAAACTTGCTTGAAATAGAGGCATATCTGTTTCTCATACAAATTCCAAAGAGTAAATCCTTTGGGTGACTAAAAGCTTGTCATTTTTTGAGTCATTTTCTATGATCAAAATTTTTTTATCACCTCTTTTTCACCCGTAATCATCACTTTAGTCCATCTACATTTTTTAAAATTCATCCATTCATTAGTAAAATCATATAGGTGCATCTTACAACATCTCTAGATCACATATCCATCATTTTTTGATCAATCCTAATCCCCTAGACTTCATTTTAGATATTTTTATCCAAGTTGGCTTAAGTACCTGATCTCGATTGTCATCATTTGCATCTACTTAGGACTGTCATCCATCCTAAGTTAGTCATCACCTTCAACCTAATCAATCTACTTCCATCTTGAGGTATATTTGGTGTCATAATCATCTCCATCTATCCTTCAATCTGATCAATCAACACTTTATGTAATCTAGTCAAACCTCTGAATTTGGTCTAGAATCTATTTCATCATCCTATCTAATCAATCGCCCAATCCTATTGATCATCTCATCTCATTGATCAATCTAATCAAATCCAAATGCATCTCCTATCCAATCATCCAATCATTCAATCCATAATCCAATCCAAATAACCCTTTAGTTTTCATTTAGATCCTTCATTTAAGTGCATCCTAACACATAGCATCATCTTAGTCCACCTAGTAGCTTTGCACTTTCATGCTCATTACCACCTAAATGCAAGCAAATAAACTCATGGTTGAACAACAAGGTCAAGGTACCCTGCCTAACATCCCTTAGGATCCCAACAATAGTGGCTCATCGTAATCTAATACCAATATCCAAAAAAAAATTCCACCTAGTGACGAGAACATGGTTAGTCACCCTAAAGTAATCATTGATGAGTATCTCAATAATCCCACCAATGTTCAAATGATAGAATATCTCCTTAATGAGCACAAGGATAAGATCCTTTCCACCTTACTCTTGAAGGGATTCAAAATACCACCTAACATTGACCTATATTAATGTGAACAACATCATACCCCCTCCAATGTCTCAGGATCCCCAAAATTCATAGAACATTTAGGGAAATTCATATGTTCCCAAGGGTCCACCCATATACAAATTGTATCAGCCTAGGTTTGGGAATGTCATGATGTATCAAGTTGCAAACTACCCTTGGATTTTGATTTCAATTGTAGGAGTATCCCCTAATCCCAATGATCCCCTTGCTTATTGTATGTCGCAAAATCTACCACCTCTACCACCTGTCATGCCTGTCTAGCAAGGTCTGACCCCCATACTGTCTACACCACCTCTCCCACCTAATCACCTAGGTCAACCACTAGTAAACACTAGGGAAATATTTTTCTTGCACTGGAACAAGCCCAAAGATCTACACCCATAGCTAAATTATTGCCTCCACCTTTCATGTCTCAACAACCACCCCAAGGAAATATCCCCATGATCCAACAACCTCCCATTATTCCATAATAGTATACTTCATTGTAACAACCTCACCAATAAGTGACGTAGCATACTGCCATCCCATCTCAAGTACCACAGCATACTACTACTTCCATCCCATCTGAAGTACCATAGCACACTGCTACCACCATCCCATCTCAAATACCATAGCATACCACTATCCCATTGCAAGCATTCCAACATACTATTGTTCCCACACAACCCCCTCATTAGGCAACACAGGCTACATCATAACCTCAACAACCACCACAAGGTGCCTCAATACTGATCCCTCAATAAAAACATATCCCATTTCACCCTCTCCACCAACAACCACTGCATCAACAAAAACCACCCTAGCATACTCAAATTCCCATGCAAACACAACACAATCCCCTTACTCAATACCTTTATCATCCATCAATTACATATTTTATCTTTGCTACCCCATCAAATCCTAATCCAAATCTAATTCATCATAATCCTTAGCAATCCCAACCACCACCTTACACCAACCCTTAGTAATCTGACTCAAATCCTTATTATCAAGTATCCAACTTGCAACCACCTCCATATACCACCCAACAACCAAATGTTGTGTATAATTACCAATCCAACCAGTATTACACCCATTAATAACCATTGACTAATATCCTAATACCACTACTTCATATTATTAGCAATAACCATCATGTCATCAAGGCACTTCCACCTCTTCATATTACCAAGCCCCTCCATGATACCAACAGGGTGCTTCCACCTCATATTACTAGCAGCATCCACCATATCAGAAAGGGACCTCCTCTTCATATTACTAAAATTTTTCATCCTACTATCAATCTTACCTCAATCCACAACCACAATCCATCTATACCAACCAATATCAACAAGTACCTTTGTATACACCTCCACCAACATATGATCAAACTGTTTTAGCCCCATCTTCATCCTACCAGCAATATGTTCCTTATAATCAATCCAATCCATCTAATCAACCTCCCTCTATGCCTCCTAATGAAGAGCGGGAAGAATTCAAAGCTGTATTAAAAGACATACAAACAAGGGCTAACAAAAAACTTTTAAGTTTGAAGACATTTGTTTGTATCCTTTCAATCCCTCAATCTCACTAGTTCCTTTTGCAAATAATTTTGAGATGCCAAATTTTCACAAGTACAAGGGAACCAAGGACCCAAAGAACCATCTTCAGGAGGTTTATTCCCATTGTTAGGAAATCTTACACAATGATAACTATCTCCTATGATTATTTCTAAAGAGTCTAACTAGGATAGCTCTTGATTGGTTTATGGCTCTCCCAAAGGGATCCATTAAGTCTTTTGCAGACCTTTCAAAAAAATTTGTCACACTTCTCCTTTAATTTGGAGAAGGATATCGATACTTTGCATCTTCTAAAAGAGAAACAACATGAGGGAGAGACTTTTTAAAGCTACCTCCAAAGTTGGTGCACTTTGGATGTTCGAATGAAATCCCCACTCAGTGAAAAGGATATGGTCACTCTTTTCATCACAAAATCTCACTCAAACATGGCACATAATCTCATTCTCCACTATTCCACAACCTTTTCTGAGGTGGTAGAGAAAGGCCCTATCATTGAGAGGGAACTTAATTCTAAGGGATTGATCAATATTTTTAATCTCAATAAAGAAAAGTCATTTGAGGATAAATCCCACTACTGGAACAAGAAGAAGAATGTTGTTAATGATGGTGTCACTAACAACAAACATGTCCAAGTAGCTAACACCTCCCAGAGGTAACAACATGTCTCTAATCAACCATTTGTTTCCAATTTCATATCAATTCCACAAGGGGCACCTCATCCTCCTCAGTAGTCCAACTAGAATAATCAAGGAAACAATAAACACTAATTCACTCAATTAGGAGAATCCCTAAGTGTCATTTTGAATAGGCTTCTTCAGGCTAGTTACTTGATCATGTATCTTGTGACCAAGCCTTTTGAAGAATCTAAACCTAATCCATCCTGGTATGCGGAAAATGAATATTGTGACTTCCACAAGATCAAAGGGCATTCCACCAATAAATTTCAAGGCTTAAAAACCTACATCCATGATCTTATAGATCAGGGTGATATACACATAGATGCCAACTAGGCCCCATTATCCAATACTTAGCTTCAAATATATGAAAAAACCTTTCTAAAACATAATCAAGGTGCTAGTACCTCTCATGTAAATCTTGGGTCAAGTAGCAACAATAATTAGAATAACAACACAAATAATGTTAGCTATAAAAACATTCCATATAACTACAATGACATTGTCATTTGCATTAGCCAGGTAAATCCTAGTGTGTTGATGATATGTGTAAAAGGAAAAGACCCCTAGTGTGCTATTTCAACTCATTGCACTCACATCACCATCCCTAGAGCATGTACATCAACCCAGCCACCTCAAGTAAGGTCCTAGTATAATATTCTTGATCACCTAGGAAAGACCCCTACCTAGATATCCATTTTGGATTTGCTTAAGTCTTCTCCTATGCACCAAGAAATCTTAACCAAAGCTTTATAGGATACCCATGTTCCCAATGATATGGATACTACACAATTCCAAGCATTGGTAGGAAACCTCTTAGACATGTATCATCTAGGCTTTAGGAAAAATGACATTCCTTTTATTCATTCCAATCATAATCGTCCCCTTCATCTTGAAGTTCTTATATCCTGACATAAAGTGAAAAAAGTCTTGGTAGATAATGGATCTACCCTAAATCTTTGTACATTAAAGTTCATAAAATAGGTAGGCTACACCCATGCTGACTTAAATAATCAGGTTATTACTATCAAGGCATATGACAATGCAAAGCATGATTCTAAGGGAAAAAAATTTCTTCCAATCAAGGTTGGTCCTATTATACAGTACACTACCTCTCATGTCCTTGATATAGACCTCCCATATAACCTTCTTCTTGGTCTCTCATGGATCCATGCCATGCAAGCCATCCTACTGACTTACCATCAATGTCTAAAGTTCCCATTTAATGGGATGAAAGTTACAATACATACGGTCCCACAACCATTTGAGTATTTTTGTGCACTAGAAGCTTCCTTCCCCCATTCTCAGTACTGTCTAGGAGTAGAAATTGGGGCACCTTAGGAATCATCATCTGATCCATCTTTCAACATGCTAGCCACCACTTCATCTTCCACATCTAACTCCACAATCACCAAGGTCTAGATCATTTACAAAGGTTGTGATGAGTATGAAATGTACACAACATTAAATGTGGTAACCATGCCACCATTTCCTCATACATATGGCCAACCTTCTTAATCCACGTCAAAGCAAGAAGAGAAGACAATCACCCTAAGTTAGAAGAATGTGGGATCAGACACTTTTTGTTCCTCTGGGATAAGAAAAGATACACTAGAAGATGACATCAATTAACAAATATATCATGAGGAGCATGAACCTTCTCCCCCTCTAAAGGTGTATTTCTAGGAGACGTATCCTTATGCCTCAAAGTTAGCCGAAAAATATAAAGGGGGAGGCCTTGTCATAGAAGAACAAGGAAGGAAATAGCCTATTCAAAACCCAATGCAACCAAGATACTCAGTTTTAGGCCAATACACAAAACAAAAGGGTCCTATTCCATCAACTAGTGGTTATAACAATGTTAGTGTGGACAACGGTCTCCTTGAAGACATACCTAAAGAAGAATCCATCATACTTTCTGTATATGCATAAAAATGGTCATGTCTATATTCCTGGCAATTAATTAAATATTTATTATTTAATTAAATTCTTCTAAAGTCCTCTATATATGATTAAATTTAATTAATTTAATTATATTGTTCATTCATCTTATTTCTTCTTCCATAATTAAATAAATTTATTTTATTTAATTATTTTCATATGTCCACTTAATTATTTAAATAAATACATTGTATTTATTTAAATTAATTATCACTATTTGAATTTAATTAAATCTTTTGATTTAATTAAGTTTAAATTTAAATCTCTTTTTCTTCTATTTTAATTCTTCTTCTAATTAATTAAATGTTTCATTTAATTAATTTCATAAAAAGTGATTTAATTAAATAAATCTTATTTAATTAAAAATATCTTATGCTTTCTTTCTAAAATCCAAAATTAGGTATTTTAACCTAATTGTGCAATCTTCTCATATCATAATTAAATATTTTATTTAATTATGAAATTCTTCTTTTTCAATAAAACATGATTAAAGCTCTTTTCCCACCACAAGTTTTCTTCTTCTTTTAAAAGCTTAATTAAATATTTTATTTAATTAAGAAAAGCTGAATGTCTTCCACAAATAAATAATTGATTTTTTTAATTAATTATTTATTAGTTTTAAATCTTTCTTTTATTCTTTTAAAGAAAGATGATTTCTTATCTTCTCTTCTTTTTCCTCTTTCATAATAAAATAGAAAAATCTGATTTTAGGGTTCTTCTATCCTCTCCTTCAATTTTATCTTCAACCATTCGATCTGCCAGGAATTATCACAACCGTCAATCGAGACAGCCAATCAAAATCATTCAGAAAGCTCTATAAATACCTGTGTGAATCCAAACATTGGTAATAGGCAATTAAGTAGAGTTTATGCATTTAATTCATTTAGTATTCATTTATCATAGCATCATGTTTATTTCAAGTTTCTTAGCTAAAATCAACATCATAGCTTAATCATGCATTCATATCATAGCAAAATCTCGTTCTTTAGGAAGATAGTTTGTTGAGCCTAGCCCATAATCTGAGAACACAAGGATGGAATCTACAAAAACACTAAGGATAGAGGATGATAGGACGACAACGGAAATAGGATACTGAGTTTGTGCTTCTCTACTCCTTTTATATTTCTATTTTTTTGTTATAATGTTCTATTGGTGTGTTTGAACTTGTTCTAATTCATTTATGCACTTAATTTTCACACACACATTAAATGGTGCCCACCGTGGGGCCTATGCCCCTATTTTAGACTTCTTTCTTGCAGGTTTTTCTTGCAGGTTTGCTTACAGGTTTTCTGGCATTCGGCAGCGTATTTTGGAAGATTCAGAAAATTTTCTTTTGCAGGTATTTCGGCGCATCTGTGTTCTATTTCGGTGCATCTGGTCATTTCTGCGACGCATCTGGGAAACAGAGTGGCGTATCCGTCATTTTCTATAGCGCATTTAGGATTTTAGTTAGCGCATTTAGGACATTCTTTAGTGCATTTAAGTTGTATCAGAAAATTAAAAAAAAAATCTCTGCATTTAGAATAGCGCATATAGTTTCTATTTTCGCGCATCTGGGTAACAGAGCGGCGCATTTGTTTTCTGTTTTAGCGCATTTAGGTAACAGAGTTGTGCTTCTGGTCTCTGTTTCTACGCATTCGGGAGACAGAGCTTCACATCTGAAATTGTAACCGAGATTCTGAGTCTGACGCCTTCCGCAGACAGAATTTCTTTCATTTTTTATGTTGGGCTTAAAATGAATCAGTCTAGGGTAGCCACCACACCTTTTATCATGCAGTTAAAATGAACCCCATGACTATTGTGAAGCAACATCTTCACTTAGATTAAATCACATTTGATTTTGGTGCACATAAAATGAATCTGTTTACTCTTATTGACTGTGCTTGAAAGTGGTAGGTGATTATGCTCTCACCCTGTGCAAACTAGGTGATTAGAAAACTAGACCCACTTTTCCCTGTGTAACCTTGATTTGATAATCGAAGTATCCTCTCCCCTTGCGCACTTGTGCGATCCTGGGTGCAAGAGAAACAGTTATTGACTCTAGAAATTGGGCCTGCCTTAAGGGAAAAAGTACTCACCTTAAGGGACGACTCAAACCGGCAACGGAGCTAAGGCCAAGCTACCCCCGACCGGTATATAAATGTAAATCTTAAGGGAAAACCTAAGGTTGCTTGTGCGGATGTGTCATACGGACGGAGTAGTACTCCCATAAACCTTGTTGAGCTTAACCTCTTCAGGCTAGAGTGCCACCTTAATGGTGATTAATCTCTTGCCCCATGTATGGCCACTCAAACGGGGGTCCCGAACTAAATACCATTGTTTAGAAAGCGAAAAACCTTCTATTTTCTAGTCCAGCACCGGTTGGTGTGAAGCCTTCCACACTTTCGCAGTCAATAGTAGAGGTGATCAGCTCGCCATGGGAGTTTCATGGGGGTTGGAAGCTTGGTTGGCCTGAGAAGAGAGTGCACTATAAGGGGGAGCCCGTGCAGCCAAGCTTCTGGATTCACACGCTACTGATATGCGGTTGGGGAAACCCACGTGGAGTCTAGCGGATATTGTCCTGGCCTAACCTAGGTTGTGCTTGTCTTATTCTATGCTTGATTACAAATAAACTTAAATCAGACTGTTTGCTGTGCTTGCAGAAAATCATTAATTCAGATAAAGGATCATCCAAAAATGAACATGACAAATTTTAGCTAAAAAACGGGTCAAAACTGTCCTAGAAGAACTGTTTTAGCGCATCTAGGGAAAATTGCAGTGCATTTAGGCTCTATTCTAGCGCATCTGTGTTCTGTTTCGGTGCATTTAGGATTTTCTGCTGCGCATCTGTGCTCTATTTCTGGCATCTGAAGTTTTCTGCAGTGCATTTGATTCTTTCTCCAGCGCATTTGACTTTTTCTGTAGCGCATTTGGGAAACAGAGTAGCGCTTTTAGGTTTTGTCACGGACCCAAATTTCTAAGATTTTACTCCCATGTTAAGAAAGTGAAAATCAACCAAGTTCACCAAGAAATTAGTTTTCAATAGGATCAAGAAGCCCAAAACAAATTTAAGTTACAAGAAGACTTTAGATCGCAGAGAATTCCTGTATAAGAGTCGAGACGTCTTGCTCCATTATCGCACATTCCTCCATAGATACCAAGACTACATTAGGAGATTCACTGACGATTATGCTGTAGAACCTTTGGCTACCCAAGCTTATTATCAAAGATTAGCATTATCTCAACGTCACAATTTGAATCAACCTCTTGAGTTTGAGAACATACCACAACCTTCAATTGAATATTCAACACGCCCTGATCAGATCCTTCAGTGACCCTTGATCGTATTCAAAGATTTCTTACATATGCCTATTTTTACGAGATCTCAACACAACAAAGCAGGAGAAACACCTCAAGAAGAAGGTGAACATGATAGTCCTCTTTTTAGTGTAAGTCGCAATCCCCTTTTCAGTGACAACAATATGGCTGATAGAGAGGAAAGTTCGATACTTAAGAACAAAAACATGAACAAAACTCCTATAGGTAGTGATGATGAACAAGACGATGAACTTGAACTTAGAGAGGCAGAACAAAATCCCAAGTTTCTTAAAGCCCTTGAAAAGATTATACAACGTGACAAAGAGAAATACTTTCTTTTTCTAGCAGATCAAGGAGCTAAATTGCCTAAAGACTTTGATACGGATAAATTAAAACCATAGAAGAAGAGCTAACCCTATCTAAAATGGCTTCCCTCGAAAAAGAGATTAGAGAAATGAAGGGAGCAGTCAACGAAATACGAGGAGGAACCACAACCAAGAAATACACTCTGGATGACATATGTCCTTATCCTTTTGATAGAAGTCTCAACATGATTCCATTTCCTAAATACTGTGAAATTCCCAAATTTGATCGTTATAATGGAAAATCAGACCCCATTGACCATGTTAGAGACTTCAGAAACATGACATTGGAATTTTCCCACGAGGATACATATTTATTGCGATTATTTCCTTGAAGCCTTGGAGTTAACTCTATGGAATGGTTATCTAAGGTTACACCTCTTGTTCGGACATTTGAGGAATTGATCAATTTGTTCATAACACAATACGCCTACAACGTTCAACACCAAATCACCATGATTGATCTTTGCAAAGTTGCACAAAAACCCGGTGAACCTTTCACTACCTTTCTTCAAAGATGGAGGAGGATGTTCGCTAGGTACCCACAACCTGTTCCTGAAAAGGAGAAAATGGTAACCTTCATCAATAGCCTCAACTCAGAAATGAGCTATCGTCTAAATCTACATTGTCCACCTTCCTTTGAGAAATTGATTGAGGATGCCATCACCATCGAAAGTGCTTTGGTCAAAAGAGGGACCATAAAACTTGATAGGGACAACCGTGCCTCATCTAACCATTACAACAATCAGGACAAGTCTAAGTTTTGGACCCGCAACAAGAACATTGTAAATGATGGTGTTGTAGATGCAAATCATATCACGACTAAGCCATTTATCCTGAGCACTCCTCGTAACAATAATTACAACAATATCAATACAGTCGCGAATCAAGGAAACAATCATCCCCCTCCAACGAACTATAATCAAGGGACTACCAACAACCAAAACTACCGAACAACAACAACAACAACAACATTTTAGGGAATACCTCAAACACGAAACCACAACGCTTTCCATTCTTCTCCAATAGAAGGACTTTTACTCCACTAGGACAATCCTTAGAATTGGCTTTCAAAGAGGTCATGGCAAAGAATGTCCTTATGTTACCCCCACAACGCAATTACGAACCTAATGTAAAACCTCCATCATGGAACGAAGCCTATTTTTGTGACTACCATAGGTGCAGAGGTCATCATACAAACAAC
Source organism: Sequoia sempervirens (assembly GCA_007258455.2). Classification (NCBI taxonomy): domain Eukaryota; kingdom Viridiplantae; phylum Streptophyta; class Pinopsida; order Cupressales; family Cupressaceae; genus Sequoia; species Sequoia sempervirens. The sequence goes on along the minus strand of VDFB02086081.1, from coordinate 352,401,407 downwards.
TGTCAAGGTTTGAAACATGCTATTCAAGATCTAATTGACAAGGGCATTATCACAGTAGAAGGACAACAAAAATCCAACGAAGATCACCAAGCATTTCGAAATCCTCTACCAAATTATCAAAAGGGAGAATCTTCTGACAAAACTGTGAACCAAATTGATGACAATGTAATCCGTCACCTCTATACGGATGATGAGCGAGTCAACGTCATAAAAATCAAAGAGAAAGTAGACAATGGACAAGTAAACGTCACAACAAGAGCACAAGCTAAGGTTGTTTTGAAAGGTACCTCTTCAAAATCCAATGAGACCTCTCCTCAACACCAATACGACTTAGTTAACCAACTTCGAAAAACTCCAGCTCAAATCTCCATTTTCGAACTTCTGAAGATTTCCCCTGCACATAGGGAAATTTTAGATAAAACCCTCGTTGAAACGACTGTATCTACGGATTTGGATGTGAACCGATTTCAAGCCATGGTAGGACATTTGTCCTCACCCACATGCCTTTCATTCTCAGACAAAGATGATGTTTCCCTAACTCATCCCCACAATTCATCATTATACTTAGAGGTCATGATCCAAAAATTCCATGTCAAACATGTTCTAATAGATGGAGGGGCTGGTCTAAATATATGTACTTTGAAGGTGATTCAAGCATTAGGATTTGTCGAAGACTCCATTGATCCTAGAAGGAGGATTACCATTAAAGCCTATGATGATGAGGAGAGAACGTCTAAAGGTCTAATCATGCTACCAATCAGAGTGGGACCAGTTATCAAAAATACCTTTTGCCAAGTTTTAGAGCGAGATCTTGCATACAATATCTTGTTGGGTCATCCTTGGATCCATGAGATGCAAGCTGTTCCATCCACTTACCACCAATGTCTTAAGTTTCCGTATGATGGACAGGAAATCACTATACCAGCTGATAACTCAAACACCCAAACTTGTGCCAATGTCAAAGCTCATCAAGATACTTTGGTTCTGACTAATCGAGAAGCACTTGCTGATACTTCTCCTCAACATGCTACACACGTCAGTCAGTTAACCAAAAGCTTTGACAAGAAACTACAGTTCAAGGAAAGTGGAGTTGGAGAATATTCCCTTTGTCTTGCTAATCTACCTACGTCTCCTCGATCACATGGAAAACCTTCTATTACACCATAATAGATATTAGTAGCATCAACATCAGCACAGGTACAAACAGAGCCCACTACCAAGTTCAATGGACAATTTATCAAAGAAAAATTTCCCATGGGAGATCCTGAGGATACAACAATTCTAGATTGGCTCTATAAAGATGAAGAGGGCGCAATTTTAAAGGTCACCTTACCAACAGAACATTATGGGAAAGGATATTCTATCATGCAAAAGATGGGATATGATAATGGTCCTCTTGGAAAGAGAAAAGAAGGCGTAGTTGAGCCTATCCATCTCCCAGGACTTGCAGCATATGATAAAACTGGAATAGGCTATGAGGCTACCCAATCTAAACAATCCCAAGGTAATGTTTTTACACTGCAAGAAAGTTCCGATAAGAAAGAAACGTGTTTGGTATCAGTCCTGAATTACATAGAAAATAACTCTGACACAGATTCTGCTGAATATGAATGGGATACCGTCCATGATAACAAATTTTGGAGAGACAAAGAGGTAGATGTCATACACAAGTATATGCCCACTTTAATCAAAGGAGAAGGTTCAGGGTCCCAACCACAAGAATCTGAACCACAAAGCAACTATGAGTCTAGTGATACTGAGTCAGATTTTAACGAACAAGATTATTAGGAGAATAGTCCCATCATTGACCTATCTCATACCTCGGATCCTACCGATAACTCGGTCTTGACCCTAACCATCGCCAATTTTACACGACCGGACGATGTCCTACCATTAATCCATCCTGATCTCATTGACTGGGATCTCACCGAACCTATGGATACACCTATTTTTCCAAATGACAAAGCTATCATAAACTTCTTTTCCGACGATGATGTAAATAATTGTTCCACTAGCGATTTTCGGTATGAAGTCTTTAATCAGGAGAGTGTCAAATCTCCTAGCTGCAAAAATGAAAATAAAGATAAACGATCTAGTGGTGAAAACCAGAATCTGGTAGTACTAGATCAAGCAAAAGACAAAATAAAGAGCGTATCAGATGGTGAAAACCTTTTTAAGGCACCATCTGATGGGATTCTTGACACTCTCCCAGAGAACTATCATGAGCAATCATCTATCTTGACTGAGCCTACAAAGGAAATCAACATTGCAACTATAGATAATCCAAGGATCCTACAGGTAGCTGAATCAATGACAGCTAAAGAAATCCCAGAGTTCATGAACTTTCTCAAGGAAAATCAAGTCAATTTTGCATGGTCATATGCAGATATGCCCGGCCTTGATCCTGATCTCATTATGCATCATTTATCTATCAAACCAGGAGCAAAACCAGTAAAACAAAAACTCAAAAAGATGAATCCTCATGTTGCACTATTGGTTAAAGAAGAACTCAAGAAGCTCCTTGATGCAGGTTTTATAAGATCAATTGACTATGCAAAATGGATTTCCAATATTGTACCAGTAGCAAAACCAGACAAACGTGTAAGAGTATGCACTGATTTCAGAGATCTTAACAAAGCTTGCCCAAAGGATGACTTTCCGCTTCCAAGTATTGACACTATAGTTGATCTAACAGCAGGCCATGCCATGTACTCATTAATGGATGGTTTCTTGGGTTACAACCAAATCAAGATTGCACCAGAAGACCAAGAGAAAACAACTTTCACTTGTCTGTGGGGAACATATTGTTGGAATGTCATGCCTTTCGGCTTGAAAAATGCTGGAGCTACTTATCAAAGAGCTATGACTACGATCTTTCACGACATGATGCACACATTCATGGAAGATTATGTAGATGACATATTGGAAAAATCGCACACCAGAGAAGGACACTTGGAGATACTATCTAAAATATTTACTAGATTGGAGAAATTCAAAGTTCGCCTGAACCCTAAGAAATGTGTTTTTGGGGTCACATCTGGAAAATTGTTAGGATATATTGTTTCAGAAAAGGGAATTGAAAGGGAATTGAAGTAGATCCTGCTAAAGTTCACGCAATCATGGAGATGCCTCCCCCAAAGAACATTAGTCAGTTAAGATCCTTACAAGGGCGACTCTAGTCTATCCGCAGATTCATTGCACAATTGGCTGACAAAAGTCTACCATTCACACATCTCCTACATAAGAATGTTCCTTTTAGATGGGATGATAAATGTGAAATGGCATTTCAACAAATCAAGCAGTACCTGATGAATCCACCAGTTCTTGTACCACCAAATCTAGACAAACCATTGATTCTGTATATTGCTGCAACCAAGACATCTTTGGGAGCATTATTAGCACAAGAAGACCATGAAGGGAAAGAACGTGCAATTTATTACATTAGCACGACACTGACAAGCCATGAGCTTAGTTACACTTTCATTGAGAAGGCTTGTTTGGTAGTCATCTTCGCTTCACAGAAATTCTGACATTACATGCTAACTCATACAATTAAGCTTGTTTCCAAAATTGATCCACTCAAGTATCTACTAAGTAAAGCATCACTAACAGGAAGGTTAGCAAAATGGATCAATTTTTGAGTGAGTTCGACATCCACTATGTTGATCGCAAAGCAATCAAAGGACAAGTTATCGCGGATCAACTAGCAGACGCTCCTCTCCAAATAGAGCACCCTTTACACATTGAATTTCCAGATGCTGATGTCTTCACAACAGACTATAAGCAGCCATGGTCCTTATACTTTGATGGTTCTTTTACTCAACATGGCTCAAGGGCAGGCATTCTCTTCATTACCCCTCAAGGACATACCATTCCTAGGTCCTATAGGCTAATGTTTCCATGCACCAATAACATAGCCGAATATGAAGCACTGATCACTGGACTGAAAACAGCATTGGAATGGAGGATTACTGAGCTACAAGTTTATGGTGACTCACAACTAGTCATTAATCAAATCAATGATGACTATCAAACTAAAGATGACAAGTTGTTACCATACAAGAAGATGATTGATGACTTCAAAAAATATTTTGTGGACATTCAGTTCACACAAATTCTGAGGATTGACAACAAAGCGGCCGACGCTATGGCTACGATCGCCTCATTGATACAACTCCCAGACAAACAGACTCGCTATGAATTTCTGGTGGAACAATTATTTACACCTGCCTATGACACACCTGAAAGCCAAATTATCTACCACCTGGTAGGATCCGACTCACCCTGGTATGGCACGATTTATGCATACCTAAAAGATGATATATTACCACCTGACTTATCCCGCAACCAAAAACGTAACTTTATCTGACAATCCTCTCGATATACCCTTATCATTGATACCCTTTATTGCCGTGGTCTTGATGGTACTTTACTTCAATGTCTTGAACGTGACGAATCCGACAAAGCTTTACAAGAAGTTCATGGGGGCATTTGTGGTACTCATTCGAGTGGACTAACCTTATCCAAGAAATTGATTAGAATGGGTTACTACTGGCCTACAATGGAAAGGGAATAATTTACCTTTGTTAAAACATGCTCAAAATGTCAGATTCATGGGAATCTTATTCATGCTCCTACACAAGAACTTCATTCATTTACACCCACCTAGCCATTCTCTCAATGGGGGTTAGATTTAGTGGGCAAAATTCATCCTTCTTCTTCAAATGGGCATAAGTTCATTATCACAGCAATAGAATATTTCACTAAGTGGATTGAGGTAGTACCTCTCTCTAAAGTCACTAGAAAATAAATCTCATCCTTCATACTCAACTACATTATTTGCCGGTATGGTATTCCTAATGCCATTATTACAGATAATGGTCGACCATTCAAAAATCAGGATGTTGATGAAATTTGTGAAAGATTCCATATTCAGCACAGATATTCCACACCTTACTATCCTCAAGTGAATGGCCAAGAAGAGGCCTCAAACAAGACTATCCTAAAGATCTTGAAGAAAACTGTCAATGACTCTGGGAAGGATTGGCATGTTCAACTCAATCCTGCCTTGTGGGCTTACAGAACTAGTGTCTGAACACCGATAGGAGCAACAAATTTTGCCCTCGTCTATGGAGCAGAAGCTATATTGCCTTTAGAGGTAGAAATACCTTCATTAAGAGTATCACTGAAAGGTCTCATAATAGATGAGGAATATAGAGTTTCCCGACTCCAAGAGTTAGAACTTTTAGATGAAAAGAGACAGAGAGCAGCAGAACATTTAAAAGCATACCAACAGATGATGTCTCGCAGCTATAATCACAAAGTCAAGCCACGTAATTTTCAGGTGGGTGATCTAGTTCTGAAAGAGAACCCGCGTAATCAACAAGACAGAGAAAAGAAAGGAAAGTTTGAACCAAATTGGTTAGGCCCTTATGTGGTTATTGCAGTCTATGGTTCAGGAGCATACAAGTTATCAACGCCAGAAGGAGACCTATTGGATGAACCCATCAACAGTATACATCTTAAGAAGTATTATGTTTAAATCAGAAAAAGTCCTCAAGAAATATAAAAACAGTCAGAAAAAGTCCTAAAGAAATACAAAAAAATAGCAGAAAAAGTCCTGAAGAAATCCAAAAACAGCAAAAAAAGTCCTGAAGAAATACAAAAATAGTAGAAAAAGTCCTGAAGAAATACAAAAATAGTAGAAAAAGTCCTGAAGAAATCCAAAAGCAGCAGAAAAAGTCCTGAAAAAAATCCAAAAACAACAGAAAACGTCCTGAAAAAATCTAAAAACAGCAGAAAAAGTCATGAAGAAATACAAAAAAATCAAAAGAGAATGTCATAGGGTGAAAACCTGGCAAACAGGCAGTCTATTGACAACAAAATACAAAAAAATCAAAAGAGAATGTCATAGGGTGAAAACCTGGAAAACAGGCAGTCTATTGACAAGAAAATACAAAAAAATCAAAAAGAAAAAAAAAATGCAATAAATACGGATAGTGAAAATCTGGCAAACAGATGCTATTTGTACCTCTCCATCTATTAGTTCATGTTTTGCACTTTATCTTTTCAAAAGCTTCCCTTTTTCCGCATCTTGAGGTCATTAATCGCATCATCCTGCTGCCATTTGCCTAGAGGGTTAAAACGTCTTACCATGGCTTGATCGTCTGTACATATTCCTTTTCGCAAGTTGTGTCAATCAACAAGGCAAAACTCAACTGGGGGCACTTAACTTTTAGAGCATACCAAAATAGCTAGACCATGACATAGAAATACGAGCATGCCAACAAACAACAAACTCATGCAACCATTTTATCCGATCATACAACACTTTTCAGCAAGATGTTATATCCTTGTCTATTGGATGATCCAGAAATCTGAATTATGCATGAAATAACAGTATTACATGTTTGACCACAAGTTGCTTGATTTTCGATATCATTACTCGGGAGCATACTCAATGATGTACTGCACTAGAGTAGCAAGGAATGAGAATGATTTTTCTTTGTCTGTTGTCTTGAGGTTAACAGCCCAATCTGATGCAAATATGTCACAGGACATGACGCTCAAAGAAAATATCATCAATGACAGTTCCACATTTGCATCAGAACGGTGGTTAATCTTTGTCTGTTTATGCAAGAAATGCTCAGGTCATCTCGGTTCAATTATACCTCGATGCTTGTGTTCGCTTGCTATATCAAACTTCATGAAAGTTGTACTCTGGTCATCATTGGCGCTAATTTCCCCTCTGATGCTTGTACATACTTCCAACATTTCAAAATGTTCTATGATGATTCAAGAAGGCTTATAACAGGCTCAACAAACTGGTTAGTTTCATATAGTTGCATGTTCATTAGATCATTATGTATATCTACATATTGGATTCATATCCATATTTTGAAGGGCTGAATGAAGGTATTAAACGGTTCTCATTAAGTTTTGACCTTTTCGTGGAGGACATTTGGACATTTAATTCATTGCATTCATTCATTTTTTTATACCATTTATCATTTCATCATTCCTTTATCATTTTATCATTTCATATCATTGCCATTAATATTTCATTACCATTACCATTTGTCATTTTTACCATTTCATATCATATCATTTCATTAACATTTCATACCATTTATCATCTCATCATTCATCATTCATTTTACCATGGCATATCATATCATTTATCATTTCATTTTTCTTTATCATTTCCTCATTCATTTATCATTTACCATTTCATTATTCATTTACCATTTATCATTTCATCCTTCATTTATCATTTATCATTTCATTTTTCATTATCATTTATCATTCATTTATCATTTACCATTTCATTATTCGTTTACCATTTATCATTTCATCCTTCATTTATCATTTATCATTTCATCCTTCATTTATCATTTATCATTTCATTTTTCATTATCATTTATCATTCATTTATCATTTACCATTTCATTATTCGTTTACCATTTATCATTTCATCCTTCATTTGTCATTTATCATTTCATTATTCGTTCATTTATCATTTTATCGTCTCATACCGTTGCATTACCTTTCACATCTATCATTTTGTATCATCTTACCATTTTCATTACATACACATTACACAAATATATCATTTATCTTTTCATCATTATCCATATCCATCATGTCACGATGCATTTTCATACATGGAAAATTCAAAACAAAAATAAAAGTAACATCTCACATATATACATACATCACCACATACCATCCTGCATCATAATGATTAGTCCGCACATGTAATAAAAGCATATCAAAATCCATCTCATAACATACATGCATAAACGTCATATCCATATCATATCATAAATGCATGAACATAAACATCATCGGAAACATCGCCGCTGCATATCATCGCTCATCAAAATAATACAAATGTCCAAATGTCCAATGAAACTAATAAAAGGTCAGAACATAAATACATCATACATGATCAAAACTCAGTATACATAAGGAATCAAGCCCCAAAATGGCTAACTGGTGGATGCCCCTGACGGAGCTGGTCTAGAAGGAGGTGGCCTGCCACTAGTCCCTACATCAGGATCCCGTCGAGGCCCTGTAACCTCTCTGCCATGTGTCGATGTTTGGGATCGGGTCCTCGTCCTGCTGTGTGATCTAGGATATGGCTCTCGCCGCTCAGGAGGGCATAGCTCCTCATAACAAACTCTGTAATACTCTACCTCTCTGGCTACCTCGAATCCCTCTGCAATGGCCTCCCGCAAAGAAGTACTCTCTACGGTACCCATTAGCCTCTATGCTACACCCTCAGCCTCCTGTGCCTGCCGTCTAAAGGCATTCCTCTCTGCTACCAACTGTGCCACCTGAGGATCCGGGGCAGGCATCTGAACCTGTACCTGTGCCTGTGCCTATGCCTAAGCCTGTGCCTGTGCCTGAGCCTGTGCCTGTGCAAGTTGTGCCTATAACTGCACTATCATGCTCTGTGCCTGCACTAGCTGACTCTGAAGCTGTGCCTACTGCCCCTGAAAGGTCTGCACCTGACCCTACAACACATCTATCTGTGCCTGTTGGGACGAGGATGTCACCCTGATCACCATCTGTGGCCTAGCACCGGATCTGGACCGCCGAGGAATATGTACTCTGCCGAGACTGTCTAGTATCTGCTATCTTTGCTCATCCCCATCATCTCCATCATCTCCGTCCTCTGAGCTACTCTCCTCCTCCCCAGCTCCACTCTCCTCACTTTCCTCTCCCTCCTCCTCCTCTCCACCCATAGCCTGCTCCCCTCCACCCATCGCCTGCTCTCCACCTGCCACACCTCCCTGTATCCTTGCTCCTGGCTGTGGGACTGCTCTGATGGCCCGTGCCTCATCTGGCACTATGAACCGTGGAAAAGGATGAGTATGAAAGTACTGGGTGTAGTCATCTGTCATCCTTGCATCCAATACATCTGGCCTGTCCACCCATATCTCGGGCTGTAAATACGTGTACTCTGTGTAGGCTGCCTGGTAGGGAATGCATGGCCCCCATCCTACATCCCCCTTGTGCCACCCATAATGAGCAACATCCTGGGGCATCCCCTGCGTAAAACCAAACTATCTCAGAACCCGTAGTGCCAGAAACCTCTCAATAATAAAGGGCGTCCGCCCTATCAGGTATCGCGGTCTGCACACAAACGACATCTCTAACTGATCCATCGCCCATGCCTCGCAGTCAGTGTAGGGCCTCCATATCACTGAATCTACATCATCTAGCACTCGCCGCCAGTACTCTACCTTGCCCAGCCTCTGCTGGACAACTGCACCAGAATAAGCATACACATAGGGCCTCCCTGCCGGTCTCGACCTAGTACATAGTGGTCTTGTGACAGCAATGTGCTCCCATGCCCAGATCTGCAATAATGTAACTCCACTCGCTAGGCTGGTGGATCCTACAATCCGATGAAGGTCATGATACATATCCACCAAGACACAGCTCCCCCAGGCAAATCTCTGTGGCTGAGTGATCATCCACTCTAGCATCCTCCCCCACGCCACGGCAAATCCCTTGGACCAATGGTTCGGTCCAAGGAAACCTCCAACAAATGCTGCTAATACCGCTACCAGAGCTGGATACCTACTGAAGTCCTCCCAATCTATCCAGTACCCGTAGATACCAGGATCGCCACATATCCACTGTAATGCCTCTATCCCACCGATCTCCTTGTGGTCATAAACCACAAGGGCTCCAACCACCAGAATCCCTAGAATCCGATACACATCCTCCGGTGTCACACTCATCTCACCCGTCAGCAGGTGGAAGGTGTTATGCTTGGAATGCCATCTCTCGGCCAAGGCCGTCAACAGCCCCCTGTTGGCCCGAATGCCTCGCGGCATGGTCAACAGTGGCCCCAATCCACAATCTGCAATCACCTGTAGCTCAGCCGGTGTCAACTCTCCTATCCGCTCCCAACACAAGGGGAACCGCTCTCTGATCTGGAGGCTTTTGAAAGCCTCCTATTTTGTTCAAAAACATCATAACCAATTCATCAAATTCAGATAACATGTCAATAATCTATATCAAGTGCTACATCAATCTATCAGCATGTCAACTCAATCTACTCTATCATCCTTTACTATTTGTTTTTCTTTTCAGGAATGCAAATTTATCAACACATATCATTTTCTGTTTGTATTTCACTCATGAATGCAAATTTAAATCTCTATTTGTTTTCTATCACAGAAAGCAAATTTATCACAACGTTTACTCTTTGTTTTTTTCAATCGCGAAAAGCAAAGTTATCAAATTCCAACCAATCAATTACAACATCTACTCTTTGTTTTTCAATCGTGGAAAGCAAAGTTATCAGTTCTCTATTTGATTTTCTATCCTATCAACATGATGATCTGACAATTTATCTATCTATTGACTAAAGAAGCAATTTTTATCATCATTTTTCAGCAAACAGGCATTCTGGGGAAAATTTCCTAAATGCACAACTCTGTTGCCCATATGCGCTAAAAACCCATATGAGCCAAATTTTTTCTCAAAAGCGCAACATTGTTTCCTAAAAGCGCTAAAACTCCGTATGCACAATTCTGTACCTTGGATGTGCTATTCTATCTATCAAATGTGCAACTCTGACATTTTTGGACAAAACCCTAAATGCTCAGTTCTGTGCCCTAGATGCGCTAAATCTCCGACCTAGCCTATTTTGACCTATATGCGCAACTTTATCTGTCGGATGCGCTAAACGATCAGTTTGTGTCTTATTCCTAAATGCGCTACGGAAGACCCTAGATGCGCTAAACTATTTGTCGAATGCGCTAAAACTATACCTATATGTGCTAAAACGTTCCAAAAATATTGCAAACCGACTTTAAATCAATTCAAATTCGATCAACAATGCGAAATTTGACAACTTAGAGGTTTCAAATCACTCACCGGTGGTCCATACGCTGCTGGTCTCTGATACCGTCGCGCTCACTCGAACCTATGTCTATGCACGGGGATCACCATTTCGCCAAGTCACTCTCAGAGCTCAAAATTCACTGTAGCAGCAGGGTGAAAATGACACTTCATTTTACCCCTTTGACCTTATAAGGGTCCTTTTAGGGTGGGCATTGGTGGTATTTTCCATTTTTCAAACTCTTTTTCACTGGGGCATCGACCACATCATCTATCGGGAGCTAAATCACTATTCCCCAATCCCTATCAACTTCTTCTTCCGTGATTTATCTCCCGAGGGGGCATCATCGACATCAAAAATCAGAAACATATCAGGGGCAAAATTTTTATTTTCATTGAAGCAATGAGTTTCACACATCACTTCAAAGAGGGGCAAAATGTATACGCATAAAAATGGTCATGTCTATATTCCTGGCAATTAATTAAATATTTATTATTTAATTAAATTCATTTAAAGTCCTCTATATATGATTAAATTTAATTAATTTAATTATATTGTTCATTCATCTTATTTCTTCTTCCATAATTAAATAAATTTATTTTATTTAATTATTTTCATATGTCCACTTAATTATTTAAATAAATACATTCTATTTATTTAAATTAATTATCACTGTTTGAATTTAATTAAATCTTTTGATTTAATTAAGTTTAAATTTAAATATCTTTTTCTTCTATTTTAATTCTTCTTCTAATTAATTAAATGTTTCATTTAATTAATTTCATAAAAAGTGATTTAATTAAATAAATCTTATTTAATTAAAAATATCTTATGCTTTCTTTCTAAAATCCAAAATTAGGTATTTTAACCTAATTGTGCAATCTTCTCATATCATAATTAAATATTTTATTTAATTATGAAATATTCTGCTTTTTTCAATAAAACATGATTAAAGCTCTTTTCCCACCACAAGTTTTCTTCTTCTTTTAAAAGCTTAATTAAATATTTTATTTAATTAAGAAAAGCTGAATGTCCTCCACAAATAAATAATTGATTTTTTTTAATTAATTATTTATTAGTTTTAAATCTTTCTTTTATTCTTTTAAAGAAAGATGATTTCTTATCTTCTCTTCTTTTTCCTCTTTCATAATAAAATAGAAAAATCTGATTTTAGGGTTCTTCTATCCTCTCCTTCAGTTTCATCTTTCTTCAACCATTCGATCTGCCAGGAATTATCACAACCGTCAATCAAGACAGCCAATCAAAATCATTCAAAAAGCTCTATAAATACCTGTGTGAATACAAACATTGGTAATAGGCAATTAAGTAGATTTTATGCATTTAATTCATTTAGTATTCATTTATCATAGCATCATGTTTATTTCAAGTTTCTTAGCTAAAATCAACATCATAGCTTAATCATGCATTCATATCATAGCAAAATCTCGTTCTTTAGGAAGACAGTTTATTGAGCCTAGCCCATAATCTGAGAACACAAGGCTGGAATCTACAAAAACACTAAGGATAGAGGACGATAGGACGACAACGGAAACATGATACTGAGTTTGTGCTTCTCTACTCCTTTTATATTTCTATTTTTTTGTTATAATGTTCTATTGGTGTGTTTGAACTTGTTCTAATTCATTTATGCACTTAATTTTCATACACACACTTTCTTATGATGATGTGGATCTTTCCTCCATGTTTAATTGCCTATCCATCTTCTCTATCAACCTTTCCCTTCACCACCCTAAGCTCATTGGCTGGGACCTACATGGTAGCACACCTATTAACACCTTTCCCTTAGTGGATACTTATGTGCATCTTACGGGATTGGGGGAGGATGAACACCCTAACCACAAAAATAAGAAGAAACAAAATAAAAATGGGTCACCTAGTGAAAACCTCCCTAAGGCACTTCTTGACTCAAAAAAAGTAAAAATAAAGGGTGTATCCAATGGTGAAAACCTCAACAAGGAACTGGAGGATGGGGACGTTCATCTTCCGCTTGTGGGAACTCAATTGTTCGAATGATTATCTATTCTAATTGAAGAAACACATGAAGTAAGCTTGGAACTAAAGAAAATCCAAAAATCACATATGTAGCCAAGTACTTATTAGAAGAAGAGCACTCCATTTTTTATCTTCTCAAAGAGGGAATTATCAATTTTGTGTGGACCTATTCTGATATGCCAAGGATAGATCCCACTTTATTTGTACACCATTTGGACATCCATCTGAATGCTAAACCTATTAAACAAAAACTCAGAAAAACGCGTCCTCAAGTAGCTTTTTTGGTCAAGAAAGAGTTGGAAAAACTATTGGAGGTCAGGTTCATAAGGCCTATCGACTACTCTGATTAGATATCCAACATAGTGCCTATTGCTAAACCAAATTGGAATATTAGGATTTGTACAAATTTTTGGGATCTTAATAAAGCTTATCCTAAAGATGATTTCCCCATACCAAAAATTGACATGTTGGTTGACTTAACTATGGGACATGAGATGCTATCCCTCATGGATGGTTTCTCTGGCTACAATTAGATGAGAATTGCACCTAAAGACCAACATAAAACTACCTTCATCACACCTTGGGGCACCTTCTACTACAATGTCATGCCCTTTGGACTTAAGAATGTAGGTTCAACTTACCAACATGCCATGATTGCCATCTTCCATGATCTTATTCACATCATAATGGAAGATTATGTTGATGACCTGCTAGGGAAATAAAAAAGAAGAGAACACCCTATGATCCTGAAAAAGATTTTTGAGTAGCTAGAGCACTACAAACTGCATTTGAATCTAAATAAGTGTGTATTAGGGGTCACATCAAGAAAGCTATTTGGTTTCATCATCTCTAGAAGGGGCATAGATTTTGATCCATCAAAAGTCAAAGTAATCATGGAAATAACCCACTACGTAATCTTAAGGAGTTAAGAAGCCTTCAAGGAAAATTATAATCCATCAGACTACTCATAGCTCAGTTAGCAGACAAGTACCAATTGTTCACCCATATCCTATGTAAAGATACCACCTTCAAGTGGGAGCAATAGTGTTAGCTCAACTTTGACAAGATCAAGAATTACTTGGCTCATCCACCCATCCTCATGCCTACAATTCTAGGTAAACCACTTCTATTGTACATTTTAGCTACTTCAATTGCACTGGGGGCACTATTAGCTCAACATGATGAGTCCTCCAAGAAATGTGCAATTTATTACATCAATTGAACATTAGTAGGCAATGAACTCAATTATTCTTCAATGGAAAAAGCTTGGCTGGCTATAGTCTTCAGTTCACAAAAGCTTCTCCACTATATGCTCAACCATCATGTGAAGCTAATATCTAAAGTGGATCCACTTAAGCATTTGTTATCTAGCACATCTTTAACTAGCCGCATAGCCAAGTGGGTCATGTTACTAAGTGAATCTTATATAGAGTACGTGGACCATAAGGTTATTAAAGCACAAGTAATAGTAGATCAGTTACAAGATGCTCCTTTGGTGGATGCTTATCCCTTGGTCATAGAATTTCTTGATGAAGAGGTCCTCACAGTGACAAAAGTAGCTACATGGATGTTTTATTTTGATGGGTCTTACACACATAATGGAGTTGGTGCATGTATCTTGTTTGTCACCCCACACAGTGATTGCATTCTAAAGTCATTCTGCTTAGCCTTCCCATACAAAAACAATATAGTAGAGTATGAAGCTCTTCTCACTGGTCTTAGGACCACCATTCAATGGAAAATAACTTGTTTGTGAGTCTTTGGAGATTCTAAATTGATCATCAAACAAGTCAATGATGAGTTTCAGATTAAAGAAGTACTTCACCTCCATCCAGTTTGAATAGATCCCCAGATTTTAGAATAAAGCAGTTGATGCGATGGCTACAATTGGCTCCCTGAATGATATTCCCAAAGACTAAATGGACTACAAGCTCCTAGTCAAACAACTTTTAATCATGGCATATGATATCCCTAAGAGTGAAATGGTATGTGACATTATAGGTCTTGAGTCACCATGGTATCACGACATTTACACCTACCTCCACGATAACATCTTACCCTCTGACCTTACAAAAAACCAATGAAAATCCTTCATCTAATGCACCTCCTTCTATACCATCATGGGAGATACACTTTATTGTTGTGGGTATCATGGAACCCTTCTTAAGTGTCTAAATGAACTAGAAGCTCACATTGCATTAATTGGGGTACATAGTGGTGTCTGTGGGGCCCATTCTAATCGCATGGCCTTAGCCAAAAGAATTATCAAAGCTATATATTACGGGCCTACGCTAAAGCATGACTCTTGTGAGTTCATGAAGAAATGCTTGCCCTATCAGCATCACACAAGTCTGATACATGCTCTTGCTCAAGATTTGTTACATCTCATAGTACCATCTCCCTTCTCTCAGTGGGGTTTTGACTTGATCAACAATATCTACCCTCCATCTTTTGATGGCCACACTTTCATAATCACCACCATTGAATACTTCACTAAGTGGGTAGAAGCAATTCCACTCTCTCAAATAATGGGTATTTAGATATCCAATTTCATCCTTTTCCATATTCTTTGTAGATATGGAATCCCATCCACCATCATCACAAATAATGGAAAGCCATTCAAAAACTAGGCCATGAAACATCTATGTGAAACTTTCCACATCCAACATCATTGTTCCATGCCTTAATACCCACAAGGTAATGTTCAAGTAGAGGCTACCAAAAAAACCTTGATCAAGATCCTAAAAAGGGTGGTAAACAACACTAGTTGAGATTGAAATTGTTATCTCCATCCCACCCTTTGGGCATATCGCACCTCCATCCACACTCCCACTAGCGCCACTCCATATTCTTTCATCTATGGTGTTGATGCCATCTTTCCAATCAAAGTCGAGATCCAATCACTAAGAATATCCCTAAAGAATCTCATAAGTGATGAAGAAGCTTGAGTTGCTTGACTTAGTCAATTGGAACTCCTAGATGAAAAATGGATCAAAGAATACAATCATCTTCAAGAGTACCAACATCATCTTAGGAGAAGCTACAACAAGAAGGTCTATCCTCACCAATTGAATGTTGGTGATACAATCCTTAAGGAGAATCAACATACCCAATAGGACTGAGACAAGAAAGGGAAGTTTGAGGAAAATTGGATAGGTCCTTATGTCATCATGGCTAACTATGGATCTGGGGCATATAGGCTTGCCACACCTAAAGGTAAGCCACTAGTGGAGTCCATCAACATCATTCACCTAAAAAGGTTTTATACCTAAGTCAACTCAGTTATCCTATCCTAAAAAATACCAAAAATAAATAAAAAATTGTCAAAAATACAAAAAAATCAAAAAAGTCAAAAATCCAAAATAGTAAAGAGAAATAATCCATCCTATGGTGAAAACCACCCTTGGTGGCACCTTGGATAAGTACGTTTGGTGAAAAATTTGTAATAGGTGTCATTTGTAAAGGGCTTAATCATTATCTACCTTGCATCCTAGTTGCTTTATGCTTCCATCCACCTTATCCTCACATCCACTCCTAGCATCCTATGCCATCCAATCCTTTCATCTTCATTCCCTTATCCACCACTCAGTATGTTTTGGTTGAGCATTGGATGATTCTCATTTGCTATCCATAATCCTAAGGTTTTATCTCAATCTGATCTTTTTTCATCTATCTATGTTGTCAGTCAGTCTCTCACCTTCATCTAGGGTCCTTCATCATGTCAGTCCTCATTAGGTCTCATCCTATCATGTCATTTTTAGTGAATCTAATTGCATGTGCCTTCATTTGGTCATGATCTCCCCTCCCCTAATGTATGTCCTCATTTTTTGTTAGTATTTGGAATAGTACGGTCTACAAACTAGCCTAGATTTTCCCTTGGGGCTTTCATCCATCTTGTCATGTTAGTTGTCTATCCTTTGTCCATTTGGTCCTGTCTTTTGTCATTGGTCATTTTTGAACTACGTTTCCCCTGCACTTTCATGTAGATAGGGTCAATCATTTGGTCCAACCCCAGGGCTTTTGTTCATCTAGTCTTTGTCATCCATCATCATCTCCATTTTCCTCTTTCCCCTTTTATCCATTGTCTTTTATTGAGTTATCAGGGCTCTATGCTTTCATGTAGGCAAGGCTAATCTTTGATCAACCCCCAAGCCCAAAGGTCTTTAGGGTGTGTCGGTCTTGTGACTTATTTCATGTCATTGAGTATTTCCCTATCTAGCTAGTTCTTAACAAATGAGATCCACTAGTCTCATGAAATTCAATCAGTTTCAAGTGTTCTGAGTCATGTTGGTTATTTAGTTTAGTCTCCATCTTTAGTCTTAACAAGATACATCCTTCATCATCAAAACACATCAATCATATCCACCTTTTGATCCTGTGGAAAAGAACATTTGAAATTGATTACTTTCTTGTGATTCTTTTGGCATTTTGTTTATCATTTGAGCTTCCTATCATACCTTGTCAAGTTCACCATGATCCATCATATTATGGTGTGCTTTGACTGGTAAACATAGGGGCATATCTTGATCTTTTGTTTGTTGATTTCTACTTGGTTGCCTTTCTTAGTACCCACCAAGATCCCTATGGTCTTGTGTTATGTTCGGGCATCCTTTATTCTTATGGTTATCCCAATGTCTAGCCTAACCAAAGTCATCACACTTTGGGGTGTTGGGATAGCCTCCTTGTCTATTGTGTTTGTTTCATGCATTAGACACTAATCTTCCTTAGCTCCACATACCCTAGTGTATCTTGTCTTATGCTATAGTAAAAATCAATTCTTTGAAAATGACAAATAACATTAGGATTATATTTCATTTTCCATTCGGTTGCATTGCATTCATCCTCCATCCATCCTATCCCTAACCTATGACTAGTGATATTGATTGAGAACATTTATCTCCCATCTCCTTTTCATATTAGGATGCCTATGTTCTTGACAAGTGCAGTTTCACGCCCATCATCCCTTAATTTTATAATGATTAAAGGGAAAGTACTTTCCATAAAAAAAGCAAGTATGATATGCAAATTAAGGAGGCCTATCACTAGCGTCCATCAATATGCAAGCCCTTATTTACACTTATGTCCATGTTAATTTCATTCAGATATTAATGTTTATAAGTAATTTAATTTCATCCCATCATTCATGTAGGTTGCATTCATTTTATAACACTGATAGTACCAAGGTCATCTCGACTGTCAAATCCCTAGTTTATGGCATGCAAAATGATAAAAGAAATTGAGATTGATACATACCTACAAGGAAACACATGTTCATCATAGAAACAGGTGAATCCAATCCTTCATTAAAGAAAAATTTGATCTCAAATGGCACAAATGTCATCTCATCTAGCATGGTAGGTTTATTGCATTGCATTTCAACTCATGTGCATCTATCATATCATATTCATTTTAAGTTGTTTATATTTATCTTAATTGGGTATTATAAGCATCTTATGTTCATTTCACTATTAATTCATTGCATTAATATTTATCATATTAGTCCATCTCATTACATACATTTCCTACATCACAGTGCATCACTGTACATTGAGTCATAATAAAATAAAATTGATTGTACAATGTGCACCACATATTTTTATTTGCTATAAGATGATTAATGTTTTTGGATTACATTTGCTAATTATTTCATGCATGCATCACATCCTACATCAAAAATCATTAGGCTCATGTCTCTAGTGTATGTCATCATAAATCATTCATCACATCCTGCATCACAAGTGTTAGGCATCATACATCTCATCCATATAAGTATACATGTAAATCATCATAAACACATGCATCATTATAATAATCATCATCATAATCATCCATTATAAAATCATATACATACACATGTACATAAATAAAACACCCATCACATAAGCACAACATAGTGTCAATAAGGGTTGTCACATATCATATAAATATCAAAATATCATGTCCATCACATGGCCCATAATAAATTCCATCATACAATCAAAATACATGTCCATCATAAACATTGATAATCATTGAATAAAATACAAGTACATGGCTCTGAATCCAATGTAGAGACTACATCAATGACCAAAATGATCTATATATGATCTCCACACTGGGATTTGTGGTCTCTACGCCTATATACTACACATCCACCCTGACCCTATGAAAAACTTGTATCCCATCCTCTATCCTCTCTACCATCAACTTCCCTCATCTTACCTCTATGATGAATCTGACATTGGCCCTCTACATGGGGGAGTTTATCGATAGCTGCTATATCCTTGTGTATGTATCCCTAGTGACCGTGACAGTGTTGGCATCTATGGTACCACTCAGACATAGGCCAATACACAACATGTGGGATCTAGAACCTCTTTGAAATAAGCCCCCATATAATAGATGGACTCTCTCATGTACTAATCCCTATTTTCCACCTGTATCCTAGACACATCTCGCTCCACCCTATACCTATCCTTTAACTCTAATAGGTATCTCCTCTCCTACTCCCATGCATCTTGCACCATCCACAACTAGTCTATCTGTGCTTGCATCTATGACATCTAATCTACCACTACGTCCGTCTCACACTATAAGGAATGTACCTATTCCTCTGCTACATCCCTCTCACCCTACAAGGCATGTACCTATGCCTCTATCACATCACTCTCATCCTATAAGGCATGCAGCTGTTCCTTCACTACATTCCTCTCATCCTACATTGTCTGCAATTGTTCCATCTTTACCTCTTCTCTCTCTCTCTCTAATATTGACCCCACCTCCTTGTTTGTCTATTGTGCAACCTCTACTCTGTCTCAGAGCTCATCACGCTCCCTCCTTAGCTTGATCCTCTCTCTCTACAACTCTGATCTTTGCCTCATCATGTCCTCCCTCTGCTTGTCTGCCTCATGCACCTGTATGGACACCTGGTCTTCCAGCTCTCCATAATCTCTCTATCCCTCTGCTCGTAACCTATCCACCTTAGCCTACAATCTATCCTTCTCTAGTAGTACCTCTAGTACCTATTGTCCTGCATCATTTTCTAGGGCCATATAATTCCTCTCTCCCTTTGTTTATAACCTATCCACCTCGACATAAAACCTATCCTCATATGCCTCTAACTCCCTGAGCCTGTGCTCTACAATCCATAATATCACTAGAGCTCCTATCTATAGTACAACTAGATCCTCTAGTGGGGGAGGTACATATGGTACAATAGCTAGTGGGTGTATCTCTAGGGTATCTTCCTTCATGTCCTCCCCCTATCCCCTCCTTTTTCAGTCTCCTCTCTCCTCCTCTACCTTAACCTCTTTGTCTTTACCTCTCCTTTGTCAGCCCCCTCTCCTCCTAACTCTCCTCTATCTGACTAATCTTGCCTCATCCTTTGAGTCATAGCCATGTGCCCCTACAATCGAGCACACCATCTTAATCCACATTGGCATGTGACATGCCCACCATGAGGAGTGCAAAATCATCATCCTTACGTCTACTATCCTTCCTCTCCTAGGGTATGGAACTTGTTGTAAATCCTTCCACACCTACCTCACAAACTCACCTATGATCTAATCACCCCATAACTGCTCTCAGGTAATCTACCAAAACCTCTATAGTCCTAGAGGGATATCCTACTCTACCCCAAACTACCTCATCACCTTGTCCAACCTATGAAGCTCCACAATGTGTGGGTCCCTCCTGAATAGGTAGCATACTATAAATAAGTAGCCCCTTGTGTCTCATGTCATCTTGTATCCAACCTAAAAAATGTCAATGCTGGTATGGTCTTTATACAATCTGATCCTCCTCAGGTCACCCAATCTCCTCCATCCCTCCAAGTCATTGACATCCAAGTAATGCAGTTTCTAGCCATACTTTATCCCATACCAATATGATACTAGTAGTGTCTTATACTATGTCCTTGCTATCAAGATCCCCAACCTCAACACACTAATGTTCTCCTAGGAGCATACTTGGAGTAGTGTCACATGTGTAATGTTGTGCACCCTCCTATAGCAAACCACATATAGATCCTAACATAGCTATGCCAATACACATGCACCCCATGCAAACTAATCCCAGGAATCCATTCAAATATAACTTTTCCCCCTAGATAGGTAGATCTTCATGTCCAAATATGGCCTAGAGACTCCTATGTCTCTCACCCCTCGCTTCATGTCTAGCTCACTAGATGACCTTTGATCAGTAACTGCAATATCCTCTAGATGTCCTCTAAAGTCATGGTCATTTCCCTTATTAGGAGATGGAAATTTGAAGTCTTGAAGCTCCATCGCTCCATCAGTGTTGTCAATATTGCCCAATGTGCCTTGATGTTAGGATATCCCAACATGTGGAGAAGCCCTGTCTATGCTAGTGTTGTGTGATCATGGGTGTTCATCACCCCAATGGCCACCTCTAGGACTATCAAGTGTCTGTGTCTCATCCATAATGTCTCAAAGCATTGCATCCACACCGAACAACATGTCAATCCTTCTCATCAACTCTCTTTCATTTTCTCTTTTTTTTCCCTCACTCTTCGCTTGCCCTGAGCTTTTTCATTGAATTTTCTCTTCTTGTAGGCTAATCCCATTTTCCCTTTCTAACTTTCCTAATGAATTTTCCCTTTCATTAGGTGCATTCACCTCTCATTGTTCCTCCCAACAAATTTTCATATTCACATGGAAATTTTTCCTCTCTTCTGTAATTTACCCCCTATTGGGTGAATTCTCCCCTTTAATGGATGAATTCACCCTTAACCTTCGTTTGCCCCTATTGGGTGAATTCTCCCTTTCAATGGGAAAATTTTCCTCAACATTTTCTCACCCTCCTTGTTAGGAAAATTCACCTATTTAATGCATGAATTTTCCCATTCCTCGTTCGCCCTCCATGAGAGTGAATTCGCCCATTCAACGGGTGAATTCACCCTATTCTCGTTTTCCCTCCTTGTGGGTGAATTTTTCCATTCAATGGGAATATTATCCCCATCCTTGTACGCCCTCCTTGTAGAAAAATTCACCCCATCCTCATTTTCCCTCCTTGTGGGAAAATTTGCCCTGTCCTCATTTGCCCCCCTTGTAGGTGAATTCACCCATTCAATGTGAAAATTCACCCCATTCTCATTCACCATCCTTATAGGAAAATTCACCCATTTAATGGGTGAATTTTCCCCATCCTCATTCACCCTCCTTGTAGGAAAGTTTTCTCATTCAATGTGTTGGCCTCCTACAATAATTTAACAACTAAGCCCTTAAAGTTGTGATTCAGAGATTGGACATCTAATCTAAGTAGCTATCTCAACCATCATGAAGGTGCATTTAACTTCTCAACCAAGGGACATAGACTTGAAATGGGTCAGCATGGTATGTGCACTAGGAATCCATGGTAGCCATCTTCATTCTATATCTAAGAAAGACATAATGCTAAAAGTAAATTGCTTGGAAAAAAATAACATAAGTGTTGAGAACCAACCAATAACTATACTAAGCTAAATTACATAACAAAAATGAAAATCTAAGGAAAAAATATAGGAAACTACTCTATCTACTTTCGCTATAGGAACAGTCATAGAATGGAGTTCTAGTGGTTGTAAGAATAGATAGTTCCTAGATTCTTAACTCATTTCTGAACAGAAAATAACTAAACTAAAGGATGGAATGCTCACCAATTGGGCCCCCTTGGATGAGTATCCCTTAAGACAAATGTAAACTTAGATTCATGAACTTATAACTTCATTTTATTAATTGGAAAGCATGAGTACAATTGAGCAACATCACTATATTACTGAAAAAATAAGAATGTGAATACAACATTGAATTAATCAACCTTCTTAGAAAGAGCATTTGAGTCTTATTTATAGAAAGAAAAACTAATAACTAACCACCTAGCAAGGAGATCAACTCCAACAGATTAGGAGGATCCCACTATAGGGAAAACATAAAAAGTGGAGAGGAGGTTATGCATGCATGAAATCTGGTCAAGTTGGCTTGCCTTAATACAAATCTAGCATAACAATAGCTCCTATATTCACTCAACAAACCATTAATACCATTTCTAAGGCAGTTACAATTCTTCGATTTGAACTAGGAATCTCCCTCCATTGACCTTTGAATGATCACCTTATTGACCTTTATGGTGAATGAGTAGCTAGCAGAATCTTCCTCAATTTTGTAGGCTCTAATTATATCTGCAAAACAATATTAGTACGCACAATAATTGCATATCTATAACTATCTTAAAGTAACATTCATTAATCCACATGTAAAATCAACATAGATAGTTCATATAGCATGTCAATATCATTTAAAGGTTACAAAAATAAGTTTATTCCCAATGTCTATAGTTTCAAGGAAATAACATGAAAATATCAACATCCAAGTATCAAGGTCTATTAAAACTACAACAAATGGATAATAAACTCTATCAAAATTGAACCATAAACTGGACTCATCACTCTCCCCAACCTAAGGTTTTTTTGGTCCTCCAACAAATGAAGGATTGTTCTTTTGCTTGGTCAATGCCTTGAAATTTGCAACTACTAGTTGCCCAACATCATTTCTTGCAATGGATGAATTGGGGTCCCAATAG
Organism: Sequoia sempervirens; assembly: GCA_007258455.2. Lineage (NCBI taxonomy): Eukaryota > Viridiplantae > Streptophyta > Pinopsida > Cupressales > Cupressaceae > Sequoia > Sequoia sempervirens. The sequence goes on along the minus strand of VDFB02086081.1, from coordinate 352,377,973 downwards.
AACCCTTGCTTATTGTACAACCTATTATGTCTTTACCTTTTTTAAACTATATCATACTTGTAATACTTGAAATTTGTCACATGCCATAATAGGATAGGTGGCTAAAAAGTTAATGGAAGCAAAAATTGTTCCTTTTTCCTCCCAATCTTTATATATCTACCAACTCTTTTGCATGTTGCAACATAGTTCTATAGAGAGTCAGACTCAGCTTGTTTCAACTCATCAGTCAAACCATTCCACCTTAGTGACAGATATCCCATTATAGATTCCCCTATGGTTTTTGCTACCTTCTCATATTTTGTGTAAAATGATTCTCTCTCAGGTAGGATCCTATTTCTATAGCTTGGTTGGTAAAGGAATCTATGCCATTCCATGAAAATGTCTCCTAGGTTTCTATATTCAGCCCTTATAGGTAGGAGAGTGTCGGATTCTATTTTCCTATAACTCCAAAACTGCTATCCCCAACTCATTTTATTTTGTATCTAGGACATGAATTCCCTTAATTAGAGATTCCCAACATACAAAAATGGATTCCAATCATGATCTTGGGACACAACATAATTATGCAAATAGAATTCACACAACAAATTTTTCATTTCAAGAGGAACAATATGATAAGCCTAGAAAAATTCAAGAGGAGTCTCAATGGAAGGATTCAAACCTAAAATGATCCTTGATAGTTTAAAATAAATATTCCTCTCCTTCAAATGTAGAGCATAGACCATTGGACGAGTCTTGCACTCTAATATATAACATACTAAGGCTGCTATATTATCCACATTTTCCTTTAAAGCAGTAATTTTTGTATTCTTCTCTTCAATCTTCTCATCTTTCTTCTTAATTTCCTCTTTTAGCCTGTGTTTATCCTCTTTCCATTCCTCTTTCCTCCTTTGCATATTATTCCATAAGTTCATGGCTACCATGTGCATTGAAAAATTAGAGGGCTTGTGTATTCCTACCATAATTTTTACTATCACTAATGTTTACTCTTCATGTGGCACTAGCTACAGGGATTCTAATTGTTCAGCCAATTTTGGTTGCAAGGGGGCTGATTGTTCTACCAATAATAGCTATAGGGACTCTTGTTCTTTCTCTTTCTCTTGCTACAAGAACTCTTGCTCTTTCCCTTGATGTAGGAGCTCCTAATTCTCCTTATACTCTTGACTCTCAACTTGTTATGCAATAGCAACAAGATCTGCCAACATTACATTTTCCGCTTCCTCAAATATGTCCTTTACTTCAATATTCACCAACCCCATTAGGGCTTCTATGTCCTCTTGTGATTTTCCTCAAGGCCTAGGGATTCCTTCTAGAGATACACCAAAGGTTGGCCTAGCTAGTCTTATTTTTCTAGGAGGGCTTTCATGTTTTTCTTTGGTTGCAGGAAGAATAGTGTCAGCCTTTTGTTTCTTAGAGCTTGACATTTATTTTTCTATTATTTTCTTTTTAGCTTTTCCTTTCCTTATTTCTGCCTCTTTATTTTGTGCCCTAGTTTGAATAAGGATTCCTATGGGGACATCATCACCAGAATCTAAAGAGGAACTTTCTTTGTCTAATTTTTTAATCTCAAAAGAACTAATCTCTATAGTTTGTTCAAATGTAGGAGAGTTTACACTAAGTCTTGCAGCATAATTTGAGGCTTCAACATTGCTCACTCTCCTACTAACCCTATGAGGTTGAGGCAAAACCATAGGTTGTAAATGCTCAGGTCTAAATTGATCAATATTTAAGAATTCTTCCTAAGTCATATTAGACACATCCTTCATAGACTTCTCTACTAATAATTTGATTAGAAAATGGTGGGAAATCGAATTATACATACATTTTTGTGTTTTATCCACCATGATTGAAAGGAGATGATATAACACATTTATCATGTTCATTCTTCTCCCATGCTATATATGATTCAGGAGTTTGAAGTGCACAGAATGTAGGTTTGACTAGTGGCCTTCACAAGTGATGTACTTTACAACGTAGATAGCTATTTGCTTCCATGGCTTAGGTAGAGAGGTTCTCTTCACACCTTACTTGTCCACATTCAATAGAGGATCACCTAGTTCTATAAATTCATCCCTAGTTGTCATTGCATCTTTGGTAGTAGGGTAATGTTCATCATCGACACACAACCCTGTAACTTTTGTTATCCTCTCTTTAGTAGCTATTACCTCCAACCCTTTTACCATGGATTTTCCTTCAAATAATGTCTACACAAATTCCAATGCAACATCTTCATTATAGCCATTTAGCTTTAGCAAATAATCTAACCACCAACAATCTATGAATTCGGCCTAGGTAGGTGCATCCTGCAACACATTATGAACCATGGGTTCATTTCTAATTAACCCACATCCCATTGTTCACCTGTCTGCAATTTAAAAATCATTTTACAAGTTTTTGCTTCCTACAATCTTTGTCTGAAAGCCAAATTTCTCCTTCCTGCAATGTTTTAGAATTCCCAATGCCAATATCGTCTAAATTTTACCTTTTTGGTGACTTAGGATTATGACAAAGGCACTAAAGGTAGTAAAGGAGTAATAAATGAAGGATATGATCAAGAAAAATGATGATGGTTGATCTGTCATCTCACACATGTGAGCCATCACTTGACTCATAATTCAAATTAGCTCAATTTAGATTTTCCTAACATGAACCATCATAGACTAACATGTGGACATGGTAACACACTTCCCCCCAGCCTAACTCTAAGTATGTGTCCTCGCATACGAGGTACTAATGGAGAATTGACAGGGGTAGGGAATATTTACATGCTATGGAGAATGTTTATATTAATGTAAAATAATTAAATGAATTTACTAAAAGAAAATTAATATGTAACAAATTCATGCACATGTACCTAAATTCATGGAATATTTGTTGCAAAGAATATTGAGGAAGTATCGGTCACCTTTTAAGATGTTAGTTGAGTAATTAATGAAAGTGCAGATGGAATGAAGTGAAGTTATGGCAGTGTGATGGAAGAGAGAGAAAGGTGGAGATGGATAGGTGGATGGGTGAATGAGTGAAGAACTGGACTCTCACAAAAGTGGAAGTTTCTATTATGAAAAGTTATGTATCTTAGTCATCCAGAAGGAGGGACACTAGATCTGCTTCCTTTGGCTACAACAAGTTCAGGTGTTGCATGTTGAGTGAATTGCTACCAGAATTCCTCCTTGGAAGTTGGATTGTGATACAACTTAAGGTGATGACCATTGACAAGAAGCTTAAATGTGACATGGTCAATGGTAGTGAGATGAATAGAACCATTGGAGAAGACTTCAGCAACCTCATATGGTCTTAGCCACCTTGTATGCAATGTTCATACATTATCTTGATACCTTGAGTCATAGAGTAGTGCCCAATTACCTAGCTGGAATTTCTTGTCCTTTATGAATTTCTCATGCCACTTTATTCTTTGATTTTGCACTACCTCTATGTGATGCAAGGTTTCCTTCCTCATTTCATCCAAAGCATTCAACTACATGATTCTATCCCTTTGTGCCTCAGAGATATCCATCCCTAACTCTAGTGTAGTCCTCAGAGTCTTATGCTCAAATTCAATGGGCATCATAGTTGTCTTTCCATATAGCAACTCAAAAGGAGTGAAGCCTATGGTTGTCTTCTAGGTGATTTGATAGACCCAAACAACTTCTGGCAACCTATTTTCCCAATCATTTCCTATGGATAGCCACTAATTTGGTCAAAACGACTTCAATTTCCCTATTGATTACCTCAACTTGGCCATTGGCCTAAGGGTGATAATGAGTAGACTTCATATGCCTTATGTTGTACTCATTGACAAGTGCTATAATAAGGGTTGAGGTGAATTGAGCCCTTTGATCAGTCACTATCTCTCTTGGAACCCCATACCATGTGAAAAATTCCTCATAAATAAATTATACAACTTTATTATCTCTTGCATGCTTCATGGTTTTAACTTCTACCCATTTGGTTACATAATCAGTGCATACCAAGATATACAATTTACCATTTGATGGAGGATCAATGGGTCCTATAAAATATAATTCCCACTTATCAAATGTAGTGATTACTACCTGGGGGTAAAGGGCCATCTCATCAAATTTGGTTGGTCGACCCATCCTCTAGCACCTATCATACTTCCTTGTATATTTCCCTACATCCTTGTGGAGTGTGGGCTAGTAATATCATGTGTTTAGAATCTTCATTGTTGTCCTTGCAAAATTTCCTCCACTAGGTTCATTGTGACATGCATGCAATATATCATATATATTATCTTCCCTCACACATCTCCTCATGACATGGTCATGTCCAGTGTAGAACAAGCATCCTGCAATCCATTAGAAAGGAAAGGTTTTCTCAATGAGCACCCTTCTCTCTTTTGGAGAGAAATGAGGAGGAACTCCATATGACTAGATAATTAGCTATGTCAGCATACTAGGGTGTATACACACTGATGGAAATAAGTGTTCATCAAGGAAAGATTCAACAATGACTTGATATTCCTCTGATGTAGTCAGCCTTGAAAGAAAGTCTGCAACAACATTGGCCTTCCTTGGCTTATCCATAATGGTTATGTCAAACTCCTGCATTAACAATAACCATCTTACTATCCAACTTGAGATCATGGGTTTATTCACGAGGTATCTAATGATTGCATGATCGGTGTGTACAAAGATCTAATAGCATGTTATGTAGTGCCTGAATTTGTTAAGGGCATAGACCACTACAAGCATTTCCTTTTCTATCACTATATAATTAAATTCATCTCCTTGCAGATTTTTTCTAACAAAAAAACTATAATTTTCAATTGATCCTTATTTCTATCCTAGGAATACTCCTATAGCATAGTCTGATCCATCTATATGAATGTGCAAAGGAAGCTCTCAATTAGGACCTTTGAGTATAGGAGCATGAGTTAAAGTTGCTTTCAAGTCAAAGAATTCCTTGTCATAGTATTCTACCCATTAGAATTCAACATATTTAGTTAGGAGATTGTACAATGGTGTTGCCATTTTGCTGAATTCTTTAATGAAATTCCTGTAATAACTTGCATGTTCCAAGAAACTCCTAACATCTTTTTGTTTTGTAGGTATAGGAAAATTGGTGATCACCTCAATATTGGTAATATCTACTTAAATTCCTTGGTGAGATATGTAGTGGCCAAGGAACACACCTTCTTGCATCATCATGAAGCACTTTTCACTATTTAAAGATAGATTATGTTCTTCACATCTCTTTAAGATTCTCCTAAGATTTTCTAATTCTTCATTAAAATCAGCACCATAGATAGTAAAATCATCCATATAAATCTACATGTAATCATGTGAGATATCTAAAAAATATGCTAATGATTGCCCTCTGAAAAGTTTTAGGTACATTTCATAAGCCAAATGGAAGTATTGAGTAGGCATAGGTCCCCCATGGAAAAGTAAAGGTGGTCTTCTCCTAGTCCTCAACTACAATTTGGATTTGGTTATACCCACCGAATCCATATAGAAAAGAAAAGTATTGTTTTCCTGCAAGTGAATCTAGAACTTGGTCTATGAAAGGAAGGGGAAAGTGATCTTTTTTGGTGCAAAATTGAGTTCTTGTAATCAACAAAAATTCACCACTTCCCTCCCTTTTTTGAAACAATCACCAATGGAGACACCCATTGGCTATTTGAAATGTCATAGATAAATCTTACATCTAGCAACTTCTATAGCTCCCCTTTTACAATTTCTCTTAATGTAGGGTTAATTATTCTTTGTGGTTGCCTTACTAGTGTACAATCATCTCTTATGTATATCCTATGATTGTAGAGCTTAGGATCCAATCCCTTCATATCATGGTACTCCCATGCAAATGCATGCTCGTGGGTCCTTAATAGCTTTTTCAAAGCTTGTTGTTTCTCTTGACTCAATTTTTTGTTAATATTTAGGTATTTTCCTTCTAACACTTACACTTATATGGTTAACTCTATCATAGTTGTTTCACTAATATTTGGTGCCTTGAGTTCATGTGGAAGAAACATATCAGTTGTTGTAGAAAATTCTACTGTAGGAAGAGCAGGTAGAAGTTTCTTTACTAGATCAACAAAATCAGATGCATTAGAGGATTATGCTTCCTCCACCTTACAATCATTCTACATTATGTTAAACAATACTTCATCTTCTTTGTGAAGGTACATGAAAGAATTTTTTCCTAACATCATAAGTTGTGCCATAGAATTAACTTCCTCGACCTCTTCACCAACATGTGGCCATATGGGGTTATCCATATCATGGGATGGCTGAGTAGGAGTGTAAACAAAAAACATTTTGGTGCTCTTCCCATTAGAAATGATCATTTCTCCTAATTGACATCCAATATAGGCATCTATTGTTGCTAACCGTGGCCTCCCTAGAATAATAGGATACCCACCTAGTGTATCTTTAGGAGAAAAAATAATGAAATTTGTTGGGTACTCCAAAGATTCTAGAGTTACCACAAGATCCTCTACTATACCATCAAGTTTCACAGTGGAACTATTAGCAAGCTATAGGATAGTGGGAATAGATCTTATTCTTGCAACATTTAGTTGTTGTAGGATATCCTTAGTCATTATATTTATTGCTGCTCCCAAATAAATCATAGCATTCTTTATTTCGATCCTGTTTATAACAAATTCTACCACAAGACTACCTAGCTCATTGTATTTGGGAACAATCACTTTCCCAAGCATGATGTTAGCCAGTTGTCCCACCACATGAACCATAGCGGGGTCTTTCTTTTTCCTGCCTAGCTTCTTGAGGCATGCTTCCTTAATTGCTTTTCCATATATGGGAACATCTTTTATGGCTTGAAATGAAATATATATGCTTTTATTGATCAAAAATGTCAAAGGTTGTTTCCTCCTCTTCCTTTTCCTTAGCAACTTCCAATCTATGAGGAAATGGTAGTTCTTGTTTAGTCTATTGGACAAGGACTAGTTCAGGGTTCTTAGGTACACTTGGTTGAATGGGAACATTTAGATGCTCCTCATCCTCTTCCACAGGAAGCATAGTAATAATGGGTGTGGAAGGAGCTCGAAAATTATTTCTTCAATGCAAGTGGATGTCACTTACACTCACAACATATGCAAGAAATTGATTTGGATAGGCCGAATATACTGGCTATTGTTGTTGTGGTTTGTTATTTGGGTTAGGTGTGGGCTGAGCTGGTATCTGAGTAGGTTTAGGTGTATTTGAACTTGAACTAGAAGGAGGAGGAATTATAGCAGGTTGTTGGGGATAAGAAGGTGGTTTCATGTAACTAGTGGTCTATTTTTACCATTGTTGTTCTCCCCTCCATTGATATGTTTACTGCCAATTTCCTAGAGGTGGTTGCCAATTTCCTAGAAACTACTACCAATTCCCTAAGGTTGATGCCACTAGGGTAGAGATTTGTGGTGATTGGGCTAGGAATTTGGAGGGATACCTAAAGTCTATGGTGGATATCCTCCATAATTGGATGGATAAGGAGGTTTTCATTGGTTACTAGATGAATAAGAATTGAAGTATGGCTTATCAAAAGATAGTGGATCTGGTGGCATACCTTGTCTTGCAGCCCATGGCCTCCTTTGTGCAACATAGTAGACTTGATCATCTTCACCTTGGATTGGCTTGAATTTAGGTGGGATCTACTTGTTGTCAATATTAGCTACTATCTTGCATCTGTAGTCCTTCTTCTTTTGTCTACAATGAGGGCAATATTCTGCCAACATTGTCTTGATTTTGTTTTTACATTGTAACCAGGTTGGTCTTCTAATCTACTTATGGAATTGTCAATTCCAATCAAGGGCAGCTCGAAGGACCTAGACCACCTAATGAGGAAGTTAAAATCCTCCTACACTTCAGGATCTGGAGGACCCAGGAGGGTGATCCCTTTAGCAATATCAACAAATTAAAACACATACATAATAGAATATTGCTTAACAGATAATCTAATTTTATAGCTCAACATAATAGGATAATACTGAATAGAATTGGTTGTTCATCAGTAATATCAACTATTTGGAGCATGAGATAACCACAACACTATAACACATAGGGATCTAACATGATTTTGAATTTAAAACATTTTTGAGATGCACTAAGCTGCAAGATAAATCAATACCTAATTCTAGGACATGGAGTCAAACACATAAAAAGAATTCATCAGCAAATGACATTCAACCAGTGTATTTAAATTGTTAATTCCTTGCATCAACTATTAGTGTCTTACACTAACAATCCCACTCCTGTTATCAATCAAACCCTCCTTACCCAATCCAACTTGCACACTTGAAATCATTGTTATCTACTCAAAGTATTTAACCATTTCTTTGAAATAGACCCATAAACAAATAACAAAGTCTCATGAAATTTGAGATGAAAAACTCAAAGATACTTTGTATTATTGAATTCATATGATTACACTGTACAAGCATGGAGAAAATTTGAAGATATTCATGATTGTGCACACACTTTCATGATTTATTTGCACAAACTAGCTGTATTTTCTCATAAAATTAGAAATTATAGCTTACTAACTCAAATTATGACTCAGATCTTGACATTCCTCTATCTACCCTAGCCTCATACAAAACCCCAGAATGTAGAACTTAATCTTAGAACCTGGAATAATGAGAAGAGAAGAGAAGAAATAGAAGATTTAGAAGAAGGCCTAAAGCTGATCATGTCATCTAGAATCCTCTTCACCATTGATGAATAGAATGAAAATAAAATCTCCTCTCTCTGCAACAAACTGAATCTTCCTGTTAATCTACATTTGTTGTTAGTTGTTCTTCAACAAAAAATATGCCCATGTGGAGAAATTCACTCCATTCTACCTATTGTGTGAAAAATGCCTCTATGCCCATGCAAATTCTATTTTTCCCTTATGCAATGCTTTGGCTGCAAATATTTTACTTTAACAAAGTAAAACATTATCCCCTCTACACTTTAATTCATGTTGCTACATATTACTTTATTTCACCTTGTATTTTATTACCCAACAATAAAATATTTCACTTTTATTTTATTTTATAATAACATGTAAAATATTTACTTTCATTTAACATGGACCTACTTGCTTTCATTGGGCTCATTTCTTTGAAAATGTCATCAAAGATTTTAAAACATTTAAATTTTTTATCTTTACCTTCAGAAATTTATTTTACTATGAGCACTTAGTTTACTCTCCAGCAAAGGAGAATACATTTAAATTCAATAAATAAGCCATTAAAATAATTGTTCATGTCATTTTATTTCACCCACATTTCACCCTCTCCAAAGTGAAACCCTTTATTTTAAAACTTACCATCGTGCAAATGAAAAAATTTACTCCCTGGGCCCACCACATTTCTTCCCAACACCCGTGCAAGCAACACTTACTTCCAAATGCTTTTTCCTTTTAAAAATGAATGGAGATCTTCTTTAATGAATTCATGGGGAAAATATTATCACGCCTTTACTCTTCCTCCCAGGACCCATGCGCCACATGTCCAATTTTTTCCACTTCGTGATAATTATATGGTGTGCATGTTCAGATCACAATTTGGCGAACAGTGGTGGAGATGTTGCATTTTATCTTTCCTTCATCTGACCATTGATCTTCACTTGCATCTTTACTTCAACCCTAATTTATGGTTTTTCATGCATTTTCTCTGCTTGGGAATCATGGCGGCTTTTTAATGCATTTATTTGTGAGTTTCTAAGTGTACCCTGCATGCATTTGCTGCAAATGTGGCACTGGAGGCATCTCCATTGATTTATTTTAGTTTTGAAATCCACTCATTATATGTCATGTTCCATGAGATTACATTATTATAGACATTTCTATCTTCTAGTTTTGGCAAATGTGAGTACCCTGCTCTATACCTCACCCCTTCACTGCAAGTTGTGGTCATTTCATTCTAGTGTTCACATGGGCTCCCCTTGAAACCCTTCATGTTGCTTTGATTGATGCATTTTCCCTAGAAGTTTCTTAGGCTTTTTCAATGAGTTCATTTTGGACATATTTTGCAATGGTATATCACAAGATCACATCTTTTTGGAGAACCCTTTTTAGTTCACACATCTTTTCCATGGCATGTTCCCTATTGCTATGTATGATAGCACCCCATATCTCTACAAATCATTTCTTTTTTTATGAATCTCAAACTTCAATATGGTTTGACCCCTTGGCAAAGATGTTGACTTGTTCTTTGAGTCTCCCCCCCATTGTATTTTCTTGACTCTATGCTTTTAAGGGCATCCACATGTGTGTTTTGCATTGATGCTCTGTATTATCAAAAAATTCATTTATTCTGATAGTATCATGGCTGGTCGCGCCCCTATTTAGCATTAACTTGGAGACTTTTCATTAAAATCTTTTCATAATCCTTTAATGAGCCATGCAGCTTCCTTTACAAGTGCCATTTGCATCCTCACTGCATTTGATTTATCCCCTGTGGATTGCATTCCATTCATGCCTGTACAACATCATTTGCATTTGTATTATCAACCTGTACTCATGGAAAATGTGAGATCCCTCCATGATGTATGATGGTTGCATTCAATGTTTGGATTCCTTTAAAAACACATTGCTTTGATTATTTGTTTTCATTTTCATTTACATGAAATTTTTTGAAGCTCTTTTCACAAATCATTCTGTCCATATGCGTCCTCTTTCATTTGGCCTGATGGAATAATACATGGAGTTTATTAATTAAAACTACTAAGTGTGTTTGCTTTTAATTTCCTTTGATGCCTCTTTCAAATCTATTTTGTTTATCCCTTGGTGCGGCTTCATGTACTTGAATGCTTTTAATTTTTTTTTATCAAATCTTTGATGTCCCTTGTAGGTGTGTGCCCTTGTCAATGCTTTGAGGGAATGCAAGCTTCATTCACTTCCCCTGCATTAAAGTTTCTAAGCCCTTTCAATGGATCCATTTCATCCATATCATGTGCAACAGTACACTGGTTTCTACTCATTCATCCATGAACACTCTGCTATTGTATTTTTTTTTAAACTCTTTTTAGATCCTTTTCAATAAATTCCTTTATTTATTCATTGTGCATTTACATCCAGTTCCCTATTCCTTTGTAAGTTGTGTTCCGTTTGGTGGTCTCATTTATTTGACCCTGTTAAAGTTTACATGCCTTGTCTAGAGTGCCATTTAGAGCATCACAGAGGGCATTTCATTTACATTGAAGGCTCCGTTGAAGACACCACACATAAAATTCTTTGATCCTTCATGGATTTTATGGTTGTGCATACCCTGTTAGTGTGCTACCCTTGGCTTTGGTTTCTATTGACCTTTTCAACAGGTCATTTTATGTGTATGCCCTGCAGTCAATACTGGCACAGGCTATTTCTCTATATTTAGATGGAAGTTCTAAAAATATTTCAACAAATCAATCAATGATTTCTCTACAATGGTGTGGCATTCCTCCCTCAGCTCATGGAATTCCATATTTTGTTGAGCGCCTTCTTAGATTTTTACATTTCCTTGAAAGCTTCTAAGAATTTTCACCATATACATTTTGTACATATCTTGCTTGGATTGCATTTCATGTTGCCTTCAATGCATATGTAAAATTTTATTTGTGGTGCCAACACTTCACTAGGCAGCTCAAGCCTTCCCAAGATGCTACCTTACTCATTGGTTCTTACTCCATTTTAAAAACTTGGTCTCATCAAGGAATGCCAACATTGAATTCTAAGCTTAATTCACTCTATGTGCAACCTTAATGGCTTCTTCAGTTTATTTCTTTGAGTTACATTTGAATATTTCCCTTATACAATAGGATTTTCTTTCATTTTTCTTATATTACTTTGACAACCCAAATGCATCCCAAGTCTGGTTATTCCAATCAAGACTCATTAAAAAGTTTAACCTTGGATACAAAATATAGAAATGCATTCACCTTTATTTAATCAAGGCACATGAATGATATTTTATTTTAAGTATCATAGAGTTGTTTAGACAATCTAGCAAGATTAAATAGTGTTGTGACTTCATTCCCTAGTGAATGTAATGAACACAGTCTTCCTTTCAAGGCTTTAACACTATTTAATTGTGTTTGCCATCATAACAACTTTGAGACAAAATTGTCCTAGCTTGGTGTCACTCTATATTTGATGGCATGACTTTTAGACTACATATTTAAAAGTTGATATCAATTTTCATTCTAAACCTTGAAGGAAAACAATCTCACAATGGTGCAAAGCACACCGGGTCCCCACGTGGGCCTGGCTAAAGAAAATTTCCTTTTCAAACAAATTTGTGCTCAAAATAATCTAAGACAACCTCTAAATGCATCTGGAGTGAAAACATGAACTAGGCTTTCATTAAAACTCACTTTCAAGCACATTTACAAAATGGTGAAAATAGGTCAGGTGAGCTTTAAATCAGCTTTGAAAACTAGGCAAATTATCTTCCTAGGCAATGAAAATTTACAGACTTGTAGCCACTAGTCCAGAGAATGCAATGAAAAGGGCGGTTTAGAAAAAAATATCATGAGGTAAAAAATATTCAATGTCAAAGTTGCTCACTTGAACTTTTTGAAACAAACAGTTGTTCTAAACCAATTAAAACTGACCTAATCACCAATTTACAAAAATAGCAAATCAACTCCTGGCAAGTTGCCACTAGACATAGTAGTTCATTTTGGTGCACTGAACATGTGTACAAGAGGAATTAACTTAAATCATGTTCATGCACAATATATTGATAGTCAAAGTTGACCTCTCATAAAGGTTTCTGGAAAAGTAGATGCAAAACTATAGAAATTGCATTTGGTTTTGATCCGCTAAAAATAGTAAATCAACTCGTGAAGCTCTAAAACTAACATGTGAGCTCATCTTGGTGTGGAGAATGTAGAAAAATATTCTTTTTCTCTTGATGATCAATTGGTTGCAAAATTCAAACTCAAACGGGAGGCAACTTTGCAGAACTAAATGTTTGCAAACAACTGAACAGTGACAAAACCCTCCAACTTCACTTTTCAAAACACTAACAAAACTCATCATGAGAAGCTAAAAATTGACATGCATGTTCACATAGGACACATGAATGTGTCTGAAAAGTTATTTTGCATGAAAATCAACAAACTTCAAGTTATGACCTCTCAAAGTAGGCCATTCAGGTAGATTAATTAGGTGCACTTCTGAAAGTGCAAAGGAATTTTTTTTATATGGGCATCTCAAATTTGAAAAATTTGAGAGTGCCAACAGTGGCTCCAACTGGGGATGTATGCCCCCTATGGGCATAGCAATATTCTAGATCTCTAAGGAGTAGACCAAAAGCTGAGTCCATTAGGTGTTCTGAAACCGCTCCTTTATTCACCCTTCATTTTTTGAACTTCATCTGGTGACACCAGGCCACCAAATGAAAATGTGAAATCAGTATTTTCCTCTATCAAATACTTTGTTCCCTACTGTCTTCCCTAGGCCAAATCTGAAAACATTGTCATAGACTGCCCCCAAACTAGCTCAGTCATCGACATGTTCCACATATCACTGTGCTTTCTAGTGTCACCAACTATTCTACCAAACTGTAGCATGCAATCAAACACTAACTAAAAATCACAATCATTATCACATTTTACCTCATCCAACCCACCATCATGTTCCACTGAATGCTCACCCTCTTGAATTGAGAAATAGAAGCATTCATAGTCCATTTGATCTTTGACATCACAAACCTTTTCATCCAAATTAGTTTGCAAATTAAACTGAAAGCTCTCATAAACAGCTTGCTCTTGTAGACACCAAAATTTTGTATGGGCCTGCGACTTCCATATTCTTCATATTTCGTATTCTTCAGGATCATTGATTAAATAATCTTAATTATTTAATTAATTCATCTTCCATTAATTCATCTTCTATTATTTCATCTTCTATTAATTCATCTTCTATTAATTCTTCTATTAATTAAATAATCTTAATTATTTAATTAATTCACATTTTCTTTAGTCTATCTGATTAATTAAATAAACACTTTTTATTTAATTATGTTACTAATTAACCTTCTTCTCGTCAAATTAAATAAATCATTATTTAATTTATTCTTTATCATATTTCAACTATAATTAAATAAATTCTTTATTTATTTAATTATTCATTTAAAATCCCTTCATCACTTAATTAAATAAATATTATTTATTTAATTATTCTTTGAATATCGAGTCTTGAATAAAATGAATTATTTAATTCATTAATTCTATTTTAACGCATTCCTCTATATTTTAGATAATTATGTGAGTTATCTAAGTATTCACTTTGACTCGACTCAACATCTATTTTTATCGCTCAGTTAACTCTTCATTTGATGTCTGAGTGGTTGTCTCGAGTAATCTCTTCGTCAGATCATTCAATCGTCCAGCTCTAACTTATTTGCGTGTACATGTAGATTAATTAAATATTCTTATTTAATTAATTAAACCTCGTGCATGCATTCGAACAGAGAGTCGTTGTAATCAATCTTTATCTTTGTCATGCAAAGATATTTCTTATGTTTTCGAATGTTGAACTGAAGATTAAATAATTTATTTAATTTTTAATCCTATTTCTAGTTTGTATCACTCATGTCACTAATGTCAGTTAACAGAATGCATGTCTAATTAGTCGATCTCAACCGTCCATTGATCTTTCGATCTTGGCCTGTCGTTCGAATAATCAATTTTCTATAAATTGATTTGTCATTCTTCATTCCAATCTCTCGTGAAATCTCTCTCGAAATCGAAATCTCTTTTTAAATCTTGAGAGCACTTTGTCTTGAATCTTCGATATTTTGCTAATCACTATCTTAGGCTATACTTGCACAAACTCTTAAAAAATCTAAGGGCAATTATACTACACAAGCAAAATGGAGAAGGGCAATCGAGATGAATCATGGAAATACATTCGAAATTGGTGAGATTGTTCTAGTTTTGTTTATGTTTCTGAATTTCCTATGTTCTTTGTTGCTTAACACTTTAGATTTGCATTCTAGATTTAATATTGCATGCATGTTTTCTTCTAATCTTCTCTTACTGTCTATAGTGCAATATTTTTCTAATGGCATTACATTTGGTGAACCTGATGTGAAGACACCATCTTCGCAGATCCGTAGATATTTTATTTTTGGTTTTTGCAGGTTTTTCGTATGGAACGATGCATATGAGGCTTTCTGAACCGCAATTGACTTTTTGAACTGCATCCGATAGGGAAATGACGCATTTGATATTTCCTAAACCACAATTGATTTCCTGAGCCGCAACTGAAGAATAAACAACGCATCTGACTAGAAACAAAATGACGCAATTGACTAGAAAATTTTTATTTTTTATTTCCCGCAATTTCAAATTTTCAATTGATTTTTGTGTTACTAATATTTGATTTTCAGTGTGTGGCCTTTTGGAGTTAACAAGCTTTTGCAGGATGATTGACAAAGACAATATTGAAAATTACTAATGAGTTTTTCTGTAGGACGTTTGTCAAAGACCCTAGTTAAATTTGAAATCGATTGATTGGTAGCGTAGAAAATCTTTCATTTGGATTAAAATTAACAAGTGTCTACTGTGTTTGGTGCAAAAGCACAAGTTTGGTCACCTTTACGATTTGGTACATCGAAGTATCATCTCCCCTAGTGCATCTGTTTGATCCTGGGTGTAAGAGAAATGGTTACCAACTCTAGAACTTGGGCCTGTTCTGGTGGGAAAAAGTACTCACCTCAGGACGACTCAGACCAGTAGCACCCTGAACCCGAGGGACTTCCAGCCAGTATATAAAAGTGGGTTCTTGGGGAAACCCCAAGAATCACAAGTGTGGTTCTAATGAGATGGATCCGAAAGGGGACTCATGCTGTATGGATCACACCCCACGAACATAATGCCTATACTAAATACCTTTTTGTTTTAGAGACCAACCTATTTGTGGCCATTGCTTGGTATTAGTGTAGGGTATAGTATCATGCCCGAAGATACTCACTACTGATCCCCTTGAGTAGAGATAGTAGTTCTTGGGAGGTCATTACCCAAAGAATTCAGAATTGGTGTGCTCAAAAGATGTTAATGAGCCACGGAGGGGAGCCAGTGCCACCAAATTCCTAAGCTATCCGCTCTCGAGAAGGAAAGGAGTTCATCACCAATCTGAGGTATTTATGTGGGCTATACCAAGTATACAAACCCTAGGCCTTTGGCCTATTAGGATGTGCTTGTTTGTTATCACTTTAAATGTTCTTTGAGTCCAAAATCAAAACTGAAAACACTTTGTCTTACGATTGTCTTTGATTGTCAGAATTTGATTACGAAAAATGGAGTCAGTTTAAATTTCATGTCACTGAAAATTCACAGAGTCGCAACTATTCACTAGAAACTCGCATCTAATTTTTAGAGTCACATTTGTTAAATTCTGAGTCGCATCTATTAATTTTTGAGTCACAACTGTAATTTCTGAGTCGCATCTACCAGTCTAGCTCGCAATTGCTTTGGAAAAACCGCATGCGTTATATTTTGAGTCGCATCTGTCAGTTTGAGTCGCAACTGGTAAATTTTGAGTTGCATCTGTCAGTCAGACCGAATTTGTTAATTTTGGACCACATTTGTTAAATCTTGAGATGCATCTGTCTAATTATTAGAAAACCAAAATTCACAGTTACTCTCCAGTCATCACGTTTGCACCAGTTTCAGTTGTCTTCACACAAACAGTCTTTGAAACAGAAACCTGAAATGATTTGCTCAATTTTGCATACTTTAGGGTCATTTAGTCATTAACATAGTTGTCTTTAGTTAGAGTTTAGCTTCATCTTAGGATACATATCACCTTGCATTAGACTTCTAGAAAGGTCACTTTTACAACCTTTAGGAGTAGTCCACCATCTATACTCTAGAAAAGTCATAGTGTCAACAAAACTTGTCATTGAACCTAGTCTTATCATCTTATACTTTGTCCTATAGAGTGTCCTCCTAGCTCATTAGTCTAGTATAGGAAACTCAACTTGTCTTTGATCCTCATCCTACATTGGTTCCTTGACTTAACTAAATTGACACCTTGGTTTGACTTTAGGTAGTTGGTCCCTTCACCTTGGGTTTATAGAACTGATCACTTTAGGGTCTTGCTTAGAATTTTGCATCTTTAGAGTCTAGACTATTGTCATCCTAGGACATCCCTTATTTTGCATAAGAAAATCCCAAAAACATAGACTAGGGTCATACTGTTCATGCATATAGTCTTGCATTTCCTGCATATTGAGCTTGTCTTACATGGTTGAAACTAGGTCTAAGAGAAGAGAGAGAGAGAAAACATGTCAAACCCAAACGAGTTCATCAATCCATTTTCTTCAAGACCTCATAAGACTCTATTAGACAAATTCACCACTAGAAACACTCAAGGACATGTTACAACATAATACATAGAGGTTGCCGCACAGGACCCTAAATTTTCCTCTTTCGTAGATGAGTACCTAGCAAATGATCAACAATGATATTTATCCAAATTGCTAGCTGAAGGTGCTACCTTACCTCCAGGATTTGACATTAGCACCTTACAAACTCAACCTACACAAGGGACAAACACAACGACCGCTAGTACTACTATACCTCAGATAAGCACAACTATGCCATCTAGCACATCTACACAGAGTACGACAGTCCATACTTCCCCATTTGGTATGTCTGGAATGACATTGGGATTTAATTTCACTGTAGGGGCATCATCATCCACTCCCTCTGGTCCTCTTAGTGGGATTAAAAGACCTAAAACGTCAACCCATACATCATATGTCGGTGTCACAAGTGCACAATCAACAACCATACCTACTGCTAGTATCGTGGGTACCTTACCACAGTCGATGGCCATACTTAGTGCTCAAATCACTAGTACTATACCAAGGATTACACAAACAGGGGGCATTCCCTCCTTCCAATATGGCAATCAAAATCCACTCTTCCAGACTAGCAGTCAGAATCCACTTACATCAATTCCGAATCAAAATCCCTTTTCACAAATTGGTAGTCAAAATCTGTCTACACAGATTCCAAGTGAAAACCAATTTACATCAATTCTGAATCAGAATCCCTTTTCATGGATTGGTAGTTAGAATTCGTCCACACAGATTCCAAGTCAAAACCAATTCACATCAATTCTGAATCAGAACCCCTTTTCACAGAGTGGTGCTCGGAATCCATTTACACAGAACCCAGGTCAATACCAATTTATGTAGATACCAGACCATAACACATTTATCAACATTCCAAATCCAAATCCACCTTAGATGCCAATGTTCAATCAAAACCCATCATGAGACTTTGGATTTCAGAACACATACATGAATCCGCATAATCTTCCTAGCACATCTTTGACCCAAGTTGACGTCCTACAAACACAAATGTAGGCATTACAAATGAAAATGGATAACATGTCGGTGTCAACTAAGAAATCATTTTCAACAAAGGACATATGCCCATTCCCTTTTGATAGATCATTGTACATGACACCTTCCCTCACGGATATGTCATACCGAATCTTCCTAAGTACAATGGCAAATGAAATCCAGTAGAACATGTCAGGGAATTTTCTACCATATGCATAGATGTCACTTATGATCCCACGTATCTTATGAGGCTATTTCCATGAAGTCTTGTAGGAATTGCACTAGAGTGGTTTTCGGGTCTAGATTCTGGCATTAGATCTTGGGGGGAATTAGTTGAGAAATTTGTGGAGCAATTCTCCTTCAACATTGACCATGAGACAAATATAGCAACCTTGTGCCACACAATGCAAGACGAAGGTGAAACATTCATTGCTTTCTTCCAGAGATGGAGAACTATTGCTAGTAGGTGCCCTATCGAGATACCCAAAAAACAAAAGGTTACAATGTTTCAAGAAAACCTTCATCCAAAACTCAGGAGTAACTTAAGGGTACATTGTTGCATATCTTTTTCAGAACTAGTGGAAAAAGGGGTTATAATAGAGAAGGATCTCATTGAAAAGGGTGAACTCAAGACAACAACATCCAATCGAAACCCAATCGTACAAAACACCCCCACGGATAGAAATAGATTTTGGTCTCGCAACAAAAATGTCACAAATGATGGGGTGGTTGATGCTAAAACACTACAAGCAAGACCCCTCCTCACATTGCAAGGACCTCATACTTTTTCCAACATGCTTACTGCTGTCAATCAACCTCCCAACGTCGTCCAAAATACTCAACGTCCATAACAAAGGAGATTTCAGAAACGTGAGTTCACTCCCTTAGGGGAACCCATTGAGTTGGTGTTCAAACAACTATTACAACATAACCTCATATAGCTATAGGAACCAAGACAATATGATCCAGGACAGTTTAAACCAGCTTGGTGGGATGACAATGCCTTTTGTGATTATCATAGAACTAAGGGACATAACCTAAAAAACTATCGACAACTGAAGAATATCATACAGGATCTTGTTGAAAGGAGAATTATTGAAGTTAGTGGACAAAAACAAAAGACATCGAACACCGATCATCAAGTCTTTTCAAACCCACTACATGACCATGGGAAAGGAACTATCCCCAGTTTGAGTACTAAGACCAATATGTCAGCCAACTATGCAAGTATCAAACATGATTATGATAGTGGCAAAATAATTCATTGCCTTCACGCCACCAATCAAAACATCAATACCATTACTATCAATGCTAATCCTGAGTGTGTGGTCAATACTCGTCATACTAAGTTCACTATCCAAGGCCCTCCATCACAGCAAACACCCCAACCTTCCAAGTTACAATATAACTTACTTGACTAATTGGGGAAGACCCTGGCCCAAATTTCAATCTTGGAATTGTTGCGTATTTCCCCTGAGCATCGATCTATCCTTGATAAGGCTTTACAGAACACCACGGTCCCTAATGACCTTGATGTCAATCATTTCCAAGAAATGGTGGGCTACTTGACCAATAATCATCATGCCACTTTTTTTGAACAACACTATGCCATGAAAAAGATGAACCACAATGACCCTTTACATCTAGAAGTCCTTGTTGATGACACCAAAGTTAGACGAGTTTTGGTAGACGGAGGAGCAGGGTTAAATCTATGCACTTTAAAACTAATTAAGGCATTAGGTATTTCAGAAGCATGCATAGACACCACTAAGAGTATTGTCATTAAGGCTTATGATGATGAAGAATGAAAATCAAAGGGGGTGGTAACACTTCTGATTAGAATTGGTCCTGCAATAATGGAGACAAAGTTCCAGGTCTTGGATCTCACCCTCCCTTATAACCTTCTGCTAGGTAGACCATGGATTCATGCCATGAAGGTGGTCCCTTCCACATATCATCAGTGTCTTAAATTCCCTTACAATGGCACCGAAATAACTATAGATGGTGATCCTGATCCTTTCCAGTATTGCACCAATCTAAAGGAGATCCCTCAATGCCAAGTGCTAGTCAACCAAGAGGCCTCACCACCTAATCCATCTTCTTATGTTGACCTGTCCACACTCACTCGAACATCTATTTCACCCTCACTTCCTACCACTCCTAAGGTTGAGATCCAAGACAAGGGTTGTGGAGAGTATTACATGAAGACTTCTTATTGTGTTAGCTATTTGGTTCCTCCTAAGTCATATGGTTTACCTATAATAGGTAGGGGACAGTCTATGATCACTATACATGTTCCCCCCACAACAACTTTCACTAAATGGGGTGAATTAAGCAAAGAGGCTGTAGATGCAGAAGATGTCACTTCCTGGCTATATAAGGAAGATATTCAGATTGGTATTCCTAGTACTTCATTACCCTTACTTGAGGAAGTACATGCTTAAGAAGATATTAAGACATCTCACGAACTAGTAGACCAATATCATTTTGACTCCCCCGATTCTAACGATTATGAGTGGGAATCGCTATCCTCTACTTCTCCCATGGACCTTGACAAGTTATTTGGAGAACTTGACTTGATGTTAAGTTCCTCACCAAATCGCTTAAATTCCTATCCACCAAAGAAAATGACAAAAGAGGAATGGTTTAAACACTACTATTGGGAATCACTTGATCCTACCTCATGGCAACCTGAGCCACCTATTTCCAATTGTCAAACCTTGGCATTAGGCCCACATATTCATCCACCTAGACCCAAACCCAAGAGCAAAATAGCCCTGGTACAATATTTTTGTAATCACATGAATAATTCAATCTTTACCTTGACCCCATTAGACTTTGATAACTCTGACGATGACATACCCTTAGTTTATCCCCAACTCATTGATTGGGATCAACAAGATACACCCGTCTTAGACACTTTTGAGAATGACGAAGCAATTGCTGAGTTCCTGGGATTACGTGAAGGCATACCTAACAGGGATCATAAAGCTGGTTTTACCATTGACTTGGACAACAAAGCATATTTTGGGGAATCTGTTCAACCCTCCAGTCGCAAAAATGAGAAAAAGGATAAACAAAATAAAAAGGATGAGTCTCTAGGTGAAAACCAAAAGGCACCTTTAGACAATGAAAAAGTAAAAAGAAAGGACGCATCCGAAGGTGAAAACCTCTCTGAGGCACCTAAGGATGGAGGTTTGAACATTCTCCCCGTTGTGCAGGAAAAGTCACCCATGCTCATTGAAGAAATCGTAGAGGTCAACATAGACACAAAAGAGAATCCTCGACTGGTTTATTTGGCAGCATCATTGACAACAGAAGAGAAATCAAAATTTCATGACTTCTTTGCATAGAGATAGATAAATTTTTCTTGGTCATATGTGGACATGCCAAGGTTGGATCCTGAACTTGTTCTACATCACTTTCCTTTACAACCAAGTGCCAAACCAGCAAAACAAAAGTTGAGAAAAATGCATCCACAGATTGCTTTATTAGTCAAGGCAGAACTCAAGAAACTGTTAGACGTTGGTTTCATCAGATCTCTCGACTATGCAGATTGGATTTCCAATCTTGTACCAGTCACTAAACCAACTAGGGGCATCCACATCTGCATTGATTTTAGAGATATCAACAAAGCTTGTCCTAAGGATGACTTCCCTTTTCCTAACATAGACATGATAGTTGACATGACAGCAGGATATGAGATGTTGTACCTTATGGATGGATTTTCAGGATATGACCAGATCAGAATTGCAACTGAAGATCAACATAAGACAACTTTTACTTGTCCTTGGGGAATGTATTGCTAGAATGTTATGCCCTTCGGGCTCAAGAATGCAGGAGCAACCTATCAACGTGCCATGACTACTATCTTTCATGATCTAGTACACACTTGTATGGAGGATTATGTCGATGACCTTATTGTAAAATCCAAGACAAGGACATAACATCTACAGGTTTTAGACAAGGTATTTCAGAGGCTATAAAAGTATAAAGTGAAACTCAATCCAAAGAAATGTGTGTTTGGAGTCAAGTCAGGAAAGTTGTTAGGTTTTATCATTTCTAGACGAGGCATTGAGGTGGATCCTACTAAGGTGAAAGCAATTATGGACATGCCTCCACCCACTAATCTCAGTCAAATAAGGACACTACAGGGAAGGTTGCAATCTATCAGAAGATTTATAGTGCAACTAGCAGACACGACACATCCTTTTCAACATCTTCTTAGGAAAGGAGTACCATTTGTATGGACAGCTAGGTGTGAAGAGGCTTTTCAACTGATTAAAGAGTATTTACTCACACCACCTGTCTTAATGCCACCTGTTGAAGGAAGACCATTGATTCTTTATATTACAGCAACCCATTCGTCACTCAGAGCATTGCTTACACAGAATGATGATGAAGGTCATGAAAGGGCAGTCTATTATATCAGCCAAACTTTGGTTGGTTATGAGCTCAATTATAGTAACATTGAACGTGCCTGTTTTGGAGTAGTATTTGCTACCCAAAAACTGAGGCACTACATGCTAAACCATCAAACAATGTTGATCATTAAAATAGACCCTTTGAAATATCTTCTCAGCAAGGCAACATTAACAGGACGATTGGCCAAATGGGTTATGATAATTAGTGAGTATGATATCCAGTATGTAGAAAGAAAAGCTATTAAAGGATAGGTCATTGTTGATCAGTTAGCTGACGCACCCATACAGGCAGATCACCCATTAGTTGTAGACTTTCTTGATGAGTTCATATTCACATTTGACACAAACATAACATGGAAACTGTACTTTGATGGCTCACATACAAATCATGGTCCAGGGGCTGGGATATTGTTTATCACACCACAGGGTGATTCCATCCCTAAGTCATTCAGGATTGCATTTCCATGCACTAACAACATTGCAGAGTATGAAGCTTTAGTGATAGGTTTACGCATGGCAGTCAAGTGGAAAATCAAGAACCTATAGGTATATGGTGATTCTCATCTAGTAATAAGATAGGTAAATGATGATTATGAGACTAAGGATGAGAAGCTTGCTCCGTACAAGTGCATGGCTGATAGCTTTAAAGAGTACTTTGACAAAGTAAAATTTCATTAGATACCTTGTGTTTTAAACAAGGCAGCAGATGCTATGGCTACAATTGCATCACTTCTTGACGTTCGTAACAATGTACCTAATTTTGAGTTCTTGGTGGAGCAACTTTTGGTCCTAGCCTACGATATCCCAGATTTTGAAATGGTGTGTGACATTGTTGGTCCCGATTCCCCATGGTACAAAGAAATCTATGATTACCTTCATGCTGAAGTCATACCCACTGGCCTATCAAATAACCAACGTAGGACATTCCTTCACAAGTTAGCCAAATACACCATCCTCGGAGACACCCTATATAGACGCGCCTTAGATAATACCCTATTGAGATGTCTTGATTCTACTAAAGCACAAGCAACCTTGAGTGGGGTGCATGAGGGTATATGTGGTTCCCATTCTAGCGGTCCTACCTTAGCCAAAAAGATTATGAGACTGGGTTATTACTGGCCTACTATGGAAAAAAACTCATATGTCTTTGTAACGAAATGCTGCCAATGCCAAGTTCATGGAGATTTGATACATGCCCCAGCACAGGAGCTCTGTCCTATCACGTCACCATGGCCCTTTGCCCAATGGGGACTCGACCTCATAGGTAAGATCCACCCCACATTATCTAATGGAAACAAGTTCATTATCACTGCCACTGATTACTTTACGAAGTGGATTGAAGCCATTCCTATGACATACATTACCGACACACAAATTTCTAGATTTATCCTGAACTATATCATCTATCGATATGGTGTCCCTCAGTCCATAATCACTAATAATGGCCACCCATTTAAGAACCAAGAAGTCCACCACCTATGTGATGAATTTCATATCCAACATCACTTCTCCACTATATACTACCCACAAGGTAACGGCCAAGCAGAGGCATCTAACAAGACCATCATTAGAATCCTTAAGAAGACTGGCAATGATGCTGGTCGTGACTGGCATTTACAGCTTAACCCTACCTTATGGGCTTATCGCACAAGTATCCATACTCCCACTGGTGCTACTCCATATTCACTTGTTTTTAGGTCTGAAGCCATTCTACCTATTGAGGTCAAGATTCCTTCCCTAAGGGTATTCTTGAAAGGCCACATTGATGATGAAGAGTATCAAGTGTTGAGACTCCATGAGCTAGAATTCCTAGATGAATGAAGACAGAAGGCATTAGACCATCTTCAAGCATATCAAAATCACCTTCATTGTAGCTATAACAGGAAAGTGTTGAAAACTTTGACATTGGTGACCTAGTTTTAATGGAGAACCCAAATAATCAAGCAGAAAGAGAAAAACCAGGAAAGTTTGAACCTAACTGGTTAGGACCTTATGTTGTTACAAAAGCTTTTGGATCAGGAGCATACCAACTCTCTACTCCTGAAGGAAAACCATTGTCCTCACCAATCAATAGTATGCATCTGAAGAAGCTCTACGCATAGCTTTTGGGAGCCTTTGTCTTAATTAGCAAAAAATACAAAAAAATCAAAAAATCACAAAAAAATCATTATCAAGGTGAAAACCTGGAAAACAGGCGTCTTGGTAATACCAAAAAAATTAGATAATATAGAAAATAGTAAAGAAAAATCATTCGTCCAATAGTGAAAACCACTTCGGTGGTGCTTTGGATAGGTACCATGGTGAAAACCTGGCAAATAGGCACCATGTGTACTTAACTTTTCTCCTTTGTCTACTATTAGTCTAATCTACCTTGTACATAGTCCATATCATTGTACATAGTCCACTTTCTTGTACATAATCCACATCCCAGTACATAGTCCACATCCCTATACATACACCACATCATTGTATATATACCTACCCTGTACATAGTACACTCCCTTGTACATAGTCCACTCCCCCGTACATACTACCTATCCCTGTACATATCCCTTATCCTTCCTGTCCATCATTTGTATATACCATTCATAATAAGTGGTAGTCTTTTCCATAACCTAGAACGATTGACATCGAGTGTATTTCATATCCCCCATTTTATCCTATTCATAATCAATTGGTCTTATACTCGACTAGGGGCAGACACTTGACATGTGTCATATTGGTTCTTACATTGGCTATGTTGAAGACGTAATACGATGGAAAACCCACATAACATCACGAAATGACCCGAGAAAACACAAAAACATCAGAAAACTTCAAAAAGACAAAAAAATCAAAACATTTCAAAAATCCAAAAAAACAAAGTCAGAGTCAGTCGCACTTGTCAGTCTTTG
Organism: Sequoia sempervirens; assembly: GCA_007258455.2. Lineage (NCBI taxonomy): Eukaryota > Viridiplantae > Streptophyta > Pinopsida > Cupressales > Cupressaceae > Sequoia > Sequoia sempervirens. The sequence goes on along the minus strand of VDFB02086081.1, from coordinate 352,352,357 downwards.
TCATTAGTCGAACTACGTTGCCTTTGCGACTAGACATAGGTAAGGCCATCAATCGATGAGCCCCCGAGGCCACACTAGGTCAGTCCATTAATGTTCGTCACATTCACTTTCACACACGTCTTCTATTTGTATTCAGTGTTGTCGGTCTGGTCAAGTCAAACTATGAGGTCTCTGCATGTATAATGTAGGCAAGGCCATCAATCGATGAGCCCCTGAGGCCACACTAGGTTAGTCCTTTAGGGTTTGTTGTTACACACAGTCAATTGTCAACACTTCATATCAACTCATGCATCAATCTGGTGAACAAGTCAATAATATCTCTAAGTCAAATCAAACAACTTGACAAACAAAACAATCAAAACAGATCAACAAATGTCTTCTATAGGATGTGTCCTTCCTGGAAATAGACATCATCCACATGGAAATCAACTTGTATCTTGTTTAGGATGAGTCTTTCCTGAATAATGATATCAGCAAAACAATCTATGTCTTATACAGGATGAGTCCTTCCTGCATAATCGACAAGATCAAACAATCAAACATAGCCTTACACAGGTTATCACATGAATGGTATCTGACTCAACATCTTATACGATACATGTCTTTCTTAAACTAGGCTTTGTCATGCCTTATACAGATAGTCATAACATCGAAACCAAACTCAAAGTCTTATCCGATATGTGTATCTCCTAAAATGAAGCTCTGTCGATCAATTCTTTTATCAATCAAAACAAATCAAACAAACAAATCAAGTTTTGGAAAATATTTTACTGGCTTTTTGACTTTTTGACTTATTTATCTTATCTTTTTAGTTGAATTTATGATGGGAATTATGTTACTAGTTTTCTCACGGATGTCCTATGAAGGATTTAGAGAAGCAACGATGTATCAGAATTCTATTTTCTTTGACTATTGTTTTTCGACTGTCTTTTAACTTTGATTTTTGAGTCATGTTACTAGTTTCCTCAAGGATGTCCCATGAAGGATTTAGAGGAGCGATGACGTCTCGTGACTCATCTTTTACTTTGTTTTCTTTATGTGGTTTTTCTTAACAAAAAGACTAGGGCAACTTGTGTCTTTAGTATGAGTTAACGACACTCCTTGTTTGCGACTAACTGTTGTTAGCAAGTGGATGACCTTGCACACCTTGATCTATGTCATATCCTGGTGTTTGTCTCCATTTGTATTAGTCCTGCCCAATGATGATAAAGTGCAATACCTTTTGTGATACAGTGAAACATCGAAGCTTTCTAATACTAACATCACTGTCTTTTATTATTCATCTTTCTTTTCACACTAACATTTCTTCTTTTCTACATCTTCAGCACCATTATCTATTTTCCTCTATCCTTTTTTCTTTCATCTTCTAGTTCTCTCATCGATTTTGAGAGCACACTCATGTTCTTTGAACCCACCTGTCCTCCCGAGGGGGCATACCTTGACCTGTTTTACACTAGGGCATGATTGGGGCATATTTCTTATTGATTTTCTTTGACACAACCCCTAAACGACATTGTATGAAAGAGGGGCAAATGTAGACACCAAAATTTTGTATGGGCCTGCGACTTCCATATTCTTCATATTTCGTATTCTTTAGGATCATTGATTAAATAATCTTAATTATTTAATTAATTAATCTTCCATTAATTCATCTTCCATTAATTCATCTTCTATTAATTCATCTTCTATTAATTCTTCTATTAATTAAATAATCTTAATTATTTAATTAATTCACATTTTCTTTAGTCTATCTGATTAATTAAATAAACGCTTTTTATTTAATTATGTTACTAATTAACCTTCTTCTTGTCCAATTAAATACATCATTATTTAATTTATTCTTTATCATATTTCAACTATAATTAAATAAATTCTTTATTTATTTAATTATTCATTTAAAATCCCTTCATCACTTAATTAAATAAATATTATTTATTTAATTATTCTTCGAATATCGAGTCTTGAATTAAATGAATTATTTAATTCATTATTTCTATTTTAACGCATTCCTCTATATTTTAGATAATTATGTGAGTTATCTAAATATTCACTTTGACTCGACTCAACATCTATTTTAATTGCTCAGTTAACTCTTCATTTGATGTTTGAGTGGCTGTCTCGAGTAATCTCTTCGTCAGATCATTCAATCGTCCAGTTCTAACTTATTTGCATGTACATGCGGATTAATTAAATATTATTATTTAATTAATTAAACCTTGTGAATGCATTCGAACAGAGAGTCGTTGTAATCAATCTTTATCTTTGTCATGTAAAGATATTTCTTATGTTTTCGAATGTCAAACTGAAGATTAAATCATTTATTTAATTTTTAATCCTATTTCTAGTTTGTATCACTCATGTCACTACTGTCAGTTAACAAAATGCATGTCTAATCAGTCGATCTCAACCATCCATTGATCTTTCGATCTTGGCCTGTCATTCGAATAATCAATTTTCTATAAATTGATTTGTCATTCTTCATTCCAATCTCTCGTGAAATCTCTCTCGAAATCAAAATATCTTTTCGAATCTTGAGAGCACTTTGTCTTGAATCTTTGATATTTTGCTAATCACTATCTTAGGCTATACTTGCACGAACTCTTGAAAAATCTGAGGGCAATTATTCTACACAAGCAAAATGGAGAAGGGCAATCGAGATGAATCATGGACATAGATTCGAAATTGGTGAGATTGTTCTAGTTTTGTTTATGTTTCTGACTTTCCTATGTTCTTTTTTGCTTAACACTTTAGATTTGCATTCTAGATTTAATATTGCATGCATGTTTTCTTCTAATCTTCTCTTGTTGTCTATAGTACAATATTTCTATGGCGTTACAGTTCTATATCACGCAAATCATCTTTGCATATGTCAAAGATAAAATATGCATATTCTGGAGCATCCTTGTACTGATCACTACAATATAGGCACATCTTTTGACACTTCAGTTTAGGTGCATCAAAGCATACCTTGGCATCATGGAGACAGGGATCAAATGCAACATTAACTTCTAAATAATGAATAAATGCACTCATTTGAGGTTTGAGAACATATTCTAATGCATTCCTCACATCATCATTCAACTCAAAGCCAAATACTTCAAGTACAGGCTCAAGAAAATCAACATCAATAGGGACAACAGGAAGACAACCATGTGCATTGGTATCTTCATGTGCAATATTAGTTGATATGTGTGTTGATCCAAAACTAAAAGACTCATTACTAACTGAAAACTCCTCATTAGCAATAGAGCTAAAATATTTGTTTTCTTTCAAACTAATGCTTCTCACACGTGGTAACATGTCCATGTCCACATTATGAAAATAAGGAACATCAAACAAAAAGTAGTTGTACTCAAATTCATACTCACTAACATGAGATTTACCATTATTCTCACTCCTTGGCTGCTTCACACATGGATCAAAAATCTCTATAGTGTCAGCACAATCTGTAACTTTATTGTCATATGAATCAACAAGCTTTTCAATATCATCAATGGGTAATGATATTGATTCAAGATCTATATGCATGTCACAATGTGTCACTTGATTATTCCAAAATGAATCCCCTATTTCTTCATCATACTCTTCATGTACCACAAACCTTTCCATATTTTCTTCATACAAATGATCGTGAAGAGTAGGGGCATAAGCACATTTATCAGCCTCTTCATCAATTTCAGCATTATGTCTTGAGACAACATACTGATCACACACATGTTTGTCTTCAAACTCTACATCACTCTCACAATGGACATGCTCCATTAATTGTGAATCTGAATTACATTTGGTGTATTCATCACATGTAATTTGTTCCTTCACTTGTGGACAAGTGACATCATGAGCATCTATATCATTGCATTCTTCAAGTGAAGAATATGCTTCCACGTCATCCTCAGAAAGGAAATTACAATCTTCAGAGGAGCAATCTAAAATATCAACTTGATCATGATTTTCATCACAAGAAAGATCATCACTACATGAACCATATTCAAAATATTCAAAATGAATACTTGAGGCTGCAATATCAAGATCGTAATCATTGATTTGTGATGGAACATCAGCAACACATGCATTGTAATTGCTTATCACATCATGACATGGAGTAACACCTAGTGTCCCATTTACCTCTCCATCATCTGAGATATCAAAAGAGAAGCATTCTTGCATTTTTTCTTTTTTATCATCCCATGTATCATTTTCTTCATTGTTGTTATGTGGATCTGCACATGTGTTGATTGTGAACTGATTATAATGCTCATCCTCTGACATATTCTCTTCACTTGTTTTCATTGTGGTGTCATTTTCTTCAAGAAGACAGTTGTTTCCATTTTGAAAATCTATATTTTGTGCATAACCACACTTGACTGATTCTATAATCCTTATCCAATTAGGAACTTGATCAAAGCTATGGGGCTTCAACTCCTCTGGAAAAGTAATCAGCCCAAGTTCATAAATCTCACAAAACCAATCAATGCAAATAGATTCCTCAGGTCTAAAATCTTTGGGGACTTTAATCAAAGATCCAAAACTCTCAGAAAAAACTTATATGGTGATTCTCCTCTTGTCTCTTCATCTCATACAAATCTTGAACAAAATATTATTGATCAACATTGCTCAAATTTTGTTGACATTCAACTCAAAACTCACTATGATCTTCATACCTTGATGATGGACCAAATACAACAACAATAGCATTTTCATCTTGACAATCATTTCCATTATCCAATCCTTGAATTCTATCTGCATGAGGTGTATTAGGGTAATCAATGCTTGTAGCCAAATACCCTTTCATCATTGAGTACTTCAAATTGTTCTCAATGTCCATAGCATCTTGATATGCCTAGTGCAGGGTTGTAGGCTCTTTGTCTCTCAATAAGAAACTCATCTTCTTATCAAATGCTCCCAAGTACATGACCAAGCATTCAACATCATTTGGTCACATATTTTTTGGAATTTCCACGACTTCCTTTGCAAATCCATGATTGAAAATAGGGACCAACTCATTTTCACTTATATGGATCTCCATAAAGTTTTTTCTCACCACACTTGGGTTTACCCTTTCACCGAATTGCTCAACAAAGGCTGTCATAAACTGATTCCATGAAGCAATAGAACATGTTGGTAAATATGAGAACCAATCCCTGGCATCATCCTTTAGAGATTGAACAAACAGCTTCATGGCAACATCCTCATGGTGCACCTCGTAATCCCCCATCACATCTATGAATGTATACATATGTTTAGAGGTTGATTTTGAACTTTGTCCTATAAATTTGGGCAAATACTCCCTACCTTTTTTAGGAATCAAGTTTGGGAAACCTTTAATACCACTAAAAACCAATGACATATACCTCTCAATAGAGAATCCCCTTTCAGGGCTTGGGACAACTTGCTTTCCCTTCATAATTTTACTTGCCATTTTACAGGGAAACCCTCTTGTATCTAGATTCAATCATTATTAAATTTATACATGGTTATCATTTGCATCATTTACTAATTCAAAAATGATTCTAAAACATTGATTGAATATTTATGCCTTAAAGCTTTCTCAGAAGCATAATTCAAAATAAACATAGTTCTCAACACATTACAAATATTACATGTTATACATTTCAAGTACGTAAATAAATACTACTATTCCCTTTCTTAATGTAGATTCATCTAATAGGGAACCATTTATGATCTCAAGTCTTGAAAAGTTCTCATAAACTTCTTTCAAACATAATAATACTTCCTTTAGATTTATGAGAATACCTACAAACTTTGTAGCAACTATTAATCTTTCTTCTTCACTACAAATTATACAAATTTGGAAATCTTCTACACAATTCAACTGGTTCTTTAGATAGAGTCACCACCTCCTTTCATAGAGGAATAATCTTCAAGAGTAAATATCATTCTGGGTCTTCTCCAACAGGGGAGTCACACTCATATCCTTTGATCTTTGTTGCATTAAATCTTCTCTAGGTTTAAAAAATTCAATATTTGAACCAAATTCAAAATGGAAAATAATAATGAATCTATGCAAATGATATGACTCTATTTTTGGATTATTTAGTGAGAATTTTCTAAAATTCTCCCTAGCAGAGTTTCCATTTTTTTGGTTTTGTTTTTACATTGTAACCAAGTTGGTCTTCTAATCTACCAATGGAATTGCCAATTCCAATCAAGGGCAGCTCAAAGGACCTTGACCAACTGACGAGGACTTTAAAATCCTCCTACACTTCGGGCTTGGTAGGACCTAGGAGGGTGATCCCTTTAGCAATATCAACAAATTAAAACATATACATAACAAAATATTGCTTAATAGATAATCTCATTTAATAGCTCAACATAATAGGATAATATTGAATAGAATTGGTTGTTCATCACTAATATCAACTATTTGGAGCATGAGATAACCAAAACACTATAACATATAGGGATTTAACATGATTTTGAATTTAAAACATTTCTAATATGCACTAAGCTGCAAGATAGATTAGTGCCTAATTCTGGGCCATGGAGTCAAACACATAAAAAGAATTCATTACCAAATGACATTCAACTAGTGGATTTAAATTTTTAATGCCTTGCATCAACTGTTAGTTTCTTACACCAACAATCCCACTCTTGTTATCAATCAAACTCTCCTTACCTAATCCAACCTACACACTTGAAATCACTGTTATCTGCTCAAAGTATTTAACCATTTCTTTGAAATAGACCCATAAACAAAACAACATAGTCTCATGAAATTTGAGATGAAAAACTCAAAGATCCTTTGTATTATTGAATTCATATGATTAAACTATACAAGCATGGAGAAAATTTGAAGATATTCATGAATGTGCACACACTTTCATGATTTATTTGCACAAACTGGTTGTATTTGCTCATAAAATCAAAAATTGTAGCTTACATACTTGAATTATGACTCAGAACTTGACATTCCTCTATCTACCCTAGCCTCATTTAAAACCCAAAAATGTAGAACTTAATCTTAGAACCTAGAATAATGAGAAGAGAAGAGAAGAAATAGAAGATTCAAAAGAAGCCCTAAAGCTGATCTGGTGATGCCATCTAGAATCCTCTTCACTGTTGATCAATAGAATGCAAAGCATCTCTCCTCTCTCTAAAACAAACTGAATCTTACTCTCAATCTACATTTGTTGTTAGTTGTTCTTCAACAAAAAATATGCCCATGTGGAGAAATTCACTCCATTCTACCTGTTCTGTGAAAAATGCCTCTTTGCCCATGAAAATTTTGTTTTTCCCTTATGCAATGCTCTGGCTACAAATATTTTACTTTAACAAAGTAAAACATTATCTGCTCTGCACTTTAATTCGTGTTGCTGCATATTACTTTATTTCACCTTGTATTTTATTACCCAACAATAAAATGTTTCACTTTTATTTTATTTTACACTTACATGTAAAATATTCACCTTCATTTAACGTGGACCTACTTGATTTCATCGGGCTCATTTCTTTGAAAATGTCATCGGACATTTTAAAAAATTTAAATGTGTTATCTTTACATTTAGAAATTTATTTTACTGTGAGCACTTATTTTACTCCCCAACAAAGAAGAATACATTTAAATTCAATAAATAGGTCCATTAAAATAATTTTTCATGTCATTTTATTTCACCCATATTTTGCCTTCTCCAAAGTGAAACCCTTTATTTTAAAACTTACCATCAAGCAAATGAAAAAATTTACTCCCAAGGTCCACCACATTTGCTACAAATGTGGCACTGGCGGCATCTAAATTGATTTCTTTTACTTTTTAAAGCCACTCATTATATGGCATGTTCCATGAGATTACATTATTAGAGGCATTTCTATCTTCCAACTTTAATAGATGTGCGTACCATGCTCTATATCTTGCCCCTTCATTGCAAGCTTTGGGAATTCCATTCTAGTGTTGGTGTGGGCTCCCCTTGAAACCCTTTATATTGCTTCAATTTTCCCTAGAAGTTTCGTAGGCTTTTTCAATGAGTTCATTTTGGATGTATTCTGCAATGGCATATCACGGGATCACATCTTTTTGGAGAACCCTTTTTAGTTCACACATCTTGTCCATGGCATGTTCCCTATTGCTATGTATGATAGCACCCCATATCTCTGCAAAGGATTTCTTGTTTTGTGAATCTCAAACTTCAATATGGTTTGACCACTTGGAAAATATTTTGGCTCATTCTTGGAGTCTCTCCCCCATTGCATTTTCCTGACTCTATGCTTTGAGGGGCATCCACATGTGTTTTTTGCATTGATGCTCTATATTATCAATAATTTCATTTATTTTGACAGTATCACGGCTGGTCGTGCCCCTATTTAGCATTAACTTGGAGACTTTTCATTAAAATCTTTTCAGAATCCTTTAATGAGTTGTCCAGCTTCCTTTATAGCTACCATTTGCATCCTCACTGCATTTGACCAATTCCTTGTGGATTGCATTCCATTCATGTCTGGACAACATCGTTTTCATATGCATTATCAACCTATACTCATGGAAAATGTGAGATCCCTCCATGATGCACGATGGTTGCATTCAACGTTTGGATTCCTTTCAAAACACATTGCTTTGATTCTTTGTTTTCATTTTCATTTACATGAAAAATTTAGAAGCTCTTTTCACAAATAATTATGTCCATATGCATCCCCTTTCATCTAGTTTGATGGAACAATACATGGAGTTTATTAATTAAAAATACTAAGTGTGTTTGCTTTTAAGTTCCTATGATTCCTCTTTCAAATTAGCGCACCTATCTCCATTTGCATAATGCATTTGCTTATAAGTTTCTAATAATTTTTTCAAATCTATTTTGTTTATACCCTAGCACAGCTTCATGTACTTGAATGCTTTTAAATTTTTTTCATCAAATTTGTGATGTCCCTTGTAGGTACATGCCCTTGTCCATGCTTTGAGGGAATGCAAGCTTCATTCACTGCCCCTATATTAAAGTTTCTAATCCATTTCAATGGATTCATTTAGTCCATATCTTGTGCAAAAGTACACTAGTTTCTACTCATTCATCCATGTGGACTTTTCTATTGCATTTATTTTTAAATTCTATTTAGAGCCTTTTCAACAAATTCCTTTATTTATTCATTATGTGTTTATAGCCAGCACCCTATCCCTCTGTAAGTTGTGTTCCATTTGGTGGTCTCATTTATCTGACCCTCTTAAAGTTTACATGCCTTGTCTAGAGTGCCATTTAGAGCATCATAGAGGGCGTTTCATTTACATTGAATGCATTATTGAAGACACCACACATAAAATTCTTCAATCTGTCATGGCTTTGATGGTTGTGCGTACCCTATTAGTGAGTTGCCCTTGGCTTTGGTTTCTGTTGACCTTTTCAATAGGTCATTTTATGTGTATTGGTTGTAGTCAATACTAGCATAGGCTATTTTATCCTTATTTAGATGGAAGTTCTAAAAATATTTCAACAAATCAATCAATGATTTCCCTACAATGGTGTGGCATTCCTCCCTCAGCTCATGGCATTCCATATTTTGTTGAGCACCCTCTTAGCTTTTTACATTTCCTTGAAAGCTTCTAAGACTTCTCACCATATACATTTTATATATATCCAGCTCTAATTGCATTTCATGTTCCCTTCAATGCATATGCAAACTTTTATTTTTGGTACCAACACTTCACTGGGCAGCTCAAGCCTTCCCAACATGCTACCTTACTCATTGGTTCTTACTCCATTTTAAAAATTTGGTCTCATCAAGGAATGTCAACATTGAATTCTAAGATTAATTCACTCTATGTGTAGCCTTGAAGGCTTCTTCATTTTACTACTGTATACGCATAAAAATGGTCATGTCTATAATCCTGACAATTAATTAAATATTTATTATTTAATTAATTTATCTAGAAATCCTCTACATATGATTAAATTTAATTAATTTAATTATATTGTTCATTCATCTTATTTCTTTTCCATAATTAAATAAATTTATTTTATTTAATTATTTTCACATGTCCACTTAATTAATTAAATAAATATATTCTATTTATTTAAATTAATTATCACTGTTTGAAGTTAAACTAAATCTTTTGATTTAATTAAGTTTAAATATTTCCCCTTTCTTCTATTTTAATTCTTCTAATTAATTAAATGTTTCATTTAATTAATTTCATAAAAGTGATTTAATTAAATAGATCTTATTTAATTAAAAATATCTTATGATTTCTTTCTAAATCCAAAATTAGGTATTTTAACCTAATTGTGCAATCTTCTCATATCATAATTAAATATTTTATTTAATTATGAGATATTCTGCTTTTTTTCAATAAAACTGATTAAAGCTCTTTTCTCACCACAAGTTTTCTTCTGCTTTTAAAAGCTTAATTAAATATTTTATTTAATTAAGAAAAGCTGAATGTCCTCCACAAATAAATAATTGATTTTTTTAATTAATTATTTATCAGCTTTTAATCTTTCTTTTATTCTTATCTTCCCTTCTTTTTCCTCTTTCATAATAAAATAGAAAAATCTGATTTTAGGGTTCTTCTATCCTCTCCTTCACTTTCATCTTTCTTCAACCGTTCGATCTGCCAGGAATTATCACAACCGTTAATCAAGACAGCCAATCAAAATCATTTGAAAAATCTATAAATACCTGTGTGAATCCAAGCATTGGTAATAGGCAATTAAGTAGAGTTCATGCACTTAGTTTATTCAATCATTTTAATTTCAAGTTTATCACCATCATCATAGCTTAATCTTGCATATCATATCAAAATCTCATTCTTTAGGAAGACAGTTTGTTGAGCCTAGCCATACAATCTGAGAACACAAGGCTGGAATCTACAAAAATACTAAAGATAGAGGACAATAGGATGACAATGGAAGCAGAATAGAGTTTTCATTTCTTTATTCCTTTTTCTATTTTATTATAATGTTCTATTGGTGTGTTTGAATATTTCATTTCAATTCATTTATGCACTTATTTTTCATACACACATTAAATGGCGCCCACCGTGGGGCCTATGCCCCTATTTTAGACTTCTTTCTTGTAGGTTTTTCTTGCAGGTTGGCTCATAGGTTTTCTGGCATTCGGCAGCGCATTGAGAAGATTCAGAAAATTTTATTTTTGCAGGTATTTCGGCGCATTTGAAGACTATTTCGGCACATCCAAGCATTTCTGCGGCACATCCAGGAAACAGAATAGCGCATCTATCACTTTCTATAGCGCATATAGGCATTTAGTTAGCGCATCTAGGAAATAAGTTAGCACATCTTTATATGTTTCAGAAAATCTAAAAAAAAAAAATTTGCATTTAGAATAGTGCATCTAGGTTTTGTTTTCACACATCTGAGTAACAGAGCAGCGCATTTCTATTCTGTTTTAGCGCATTTAGGTAACAGAGTTGCACATCTGGTCCCTATTTCTATGCATCCGGGGGACAGAGCTTCACATCCAAATTGTAACCGAAATTCTGAGTCTGACGCCTTCCGCAGACAAAATTTCTTTCATTTCTTTTTGCTGGGTTTAAAATGAATCAATCTAGGGTAGCCACCACACCTTTATCATGCAGTTAAAATGAACCCCATGTCTGTTGTGAAGCAAAATCTTCACTTAGAGTAAATCACTTTTGATTTTGGTGCACACAAAATGAACTTGTTTACTCTTATTGACTGTGCTTGAAAGTGGTAGGTAATTATGCTCTCACCCTGTGCAAACTAGGTGATCAGAAAACCAGACCCACTTTTCCCTGTGTAACCCTGACTCAATAATTGAAGTATCCTCTCCCCTTGCGCACTTGTGCGATCCTAGGTGCAAGAGAAACAGTTATTGACTCTAGAAATTGGGCCTACCTTAAGGGAAAAAGTACTCACCTTAAGGGACGACTCAAACCGGCAACGGAGCTAAGGCCAAGCTACCCCCGACCGGTATATAAATGTAAATCTTAAGGGAAAACCTAAGGTTGCTTGTGCAGATGTGTCATATGGATGGAGTTGTACTCCCTTAAACCATGTTGAGCTTAACCTCTTTAGGCTGGAGTGCCACCTTAATGGTGATTAATCTCTTGCCCCATGTATGGCCACTCGAACGGGGGTCCTGAACTAAAAACCATTGTTTAGAAAGCCAAAAACCTTCTATTTGCTAGTCCAGCACCGGTCGGTGTGAAGCCTTCCACACTTTCACAGTCAATAGTAGAGGTGATCAGCTCGCCATGGGAGTTTCATGGGGGTTGGAAGCTTGGTTGGCCTGAGAAGAGAGTGCACTATAAGGGGGAGCCCGTGCAGCCAAGCTTCTGGATTCACAGGCTACTGATATGCGGTTGGGGAAACCCACATGGAGTCTAGTGGATATTGTCCTGGCCTAACCTAGGTTGTGCTTGTCTTATTCTGTGTTTGGTTACAAATCAACTTAAATCAGACTGTTTGCTGTGCTTTCAAAACATTAATTCAGATAAAGGATCATCCAAGAACAAACATGACAAATTTCAGCTGAAAGCTGGTCAAAACTGTCCTTAGACAAACTATTTTAGCGCATCTAGGAAAAACTGTAGCACATTTCAAATCAGTTCTAGCACATCTTTGTTCTGTTTCGGCGCATTTAGGGTATTCTACTGCGCATCGGTGCTCTGTTTCTGCGCTTTTGAGGTATTCTATAGCGCATTTGACTCTTTCTCCAGTGCATTTACCATTTTCTGTAGCGCATTTAGGAAACAAAATAGTGCTTTTAGGTTTCTGTCATAGACCTGAATCTCTGAGATTTTACTCCCATGTTGAGAAAGTGGAAATCAACTAAGTTCACCAAGAAATCAGTTTTCAATAGGATCAAGAATCCCAAAACAAATTTAAGTTACAAAAAGACTTTAGATTGCCGGGACTTTCTGTATAAGAGCCGAGACGTCTTGCTCCATTATCGCACATTTCTCCATAGATACCAAGACTACATTAGGGGATTCACTGACGATTATGCTGTAGAACCTTTGGCTACCCAAGCTTATTATCAAAGATTAGCATTGTCTCAACGTCACAATCTTAATCAACCTCTTGAGTTTGAGAATATACCACAACCTTCAATTGAATATTCAACGTGTCCTAATCAAATCCTTCAGTAACCTTCGATCATATCCGAGGATTTCTTCCATATGCCTATTTTTACAAGATCTCAACACGACAAGCTAGGAGATACATCTCAACAAGAAACTTCCACACACAACATTCAAGAAGAAGGTGAACGTGATAGTCCTCTTTTTTAGTGTGAGTCGCAATCCCCTTTTTAGTGACAACAATATGGCTGATAGAGGGTAAGATTCGTTGCTTAAGAACACAAACAGGAACAAAACTCTCGTAGATAGTGATGATGAGCAAGAGGAAGAACTTCAACTTAAAGAGGCGGAACAGAATCCCAAGTTTCTTAAAATCCTTGAACAGATTATACAACGTGACAAAGAGAAGTATTTCTTTTCTTAGCAAATCAAAGAGCTAAATTTCCTAAAGACTTTGATACTGAGAAATTAAAAGCCGCAGAAGAAGAGCCATCCCTATCTAAATTCGCCTCCTTCGTAAAAGAGTTTAGAGAAATGCAGGGAGAACTCAAAGAGTTACGAGGAGGAAACACAACCAAGAAATACACTTTGGATGACATATGTCCTTATCCTTTTGATAGAAGTCTCAACATGATTCCATTTCCTAAACACTGTGAAATCCCCAAATTTGATCGTTATAATGGAAAATCAGACCCAGTTGACCATGTTAGAGACTTTCGAAACATGACATTGGAATTTGCCCACGAAGATACATATTTATTGTGATTATTTCCTCAAAGCCTTGGAGTCAACTCTATGGAATGGTTATCTAAGATTACACCTCCTATTCGAACATTTGAGGAATTGATAAATTTGTTCATAACACAATACTCCTACAACATTCAACACCAGATCACCATGATTGATCTTTGCAAAGTTACGCAAAAACCTAGGGAATCTTTCACTACCTTTCTTCAAAGATGGAGGAGAATGTTCGCTAGGTACCCCCGTCATGTCCCTGAAAAGGAGAAAATGGTTACTTTCATCAATAGCCTCAACTCAAAAATGAGCTATCATCTAAATCTACACTGTCCACCTTCCTTTGAGAAATTGATTGAGGATGCCATCACCATCGAAAGTGCTTTAGTCAAAAGAGGGACAATAAAACTTGATAGGGACAACCCTAGCTCATCTAACCATTACAACAATCAAGACAAGTCAAAATTTTGGACCCGCAACAAGAACATTGTAAATGATGGTGTTGTGGATGCAAATCATATCACGACTAGGCCATTTGTTTTGAGTACCCCAAACACTACTCGTAATAACAATGTCAATTCAGTCACGAATCTAGGAAACAGTCATCCCCCTCCAACGAACAACAATAAGGGGACGACCAACAACCAAAACTACCGGGGAAACAACAACAACAACACTCCAGGGAATACCTCAAATACAAACTCACAACGTTTTCCATTCTTCTCCAATAGAAGAACTTTCACACCACTAGGACAATCCTTGGAATCAGCTTTCAAAGAGGTTATGGAAAAAAATGTCCTTACGTTACCACCACAACGCAATTATGAACCTAGTATAAAACCTCCATCATGGAATGAGGCTTATTTTTGTGACTATCATAGGTGCAGAGGTCATCGTACAAACCAATGTCAAGCTTTGAAACATGCTATTCAAGATCTCATTGACAAGGGCATTATCACAGTAGAAGGACAACAGAAATCCAATGAAGATCACCAAGCATTTTGCAACCCTCTACCAAATTATCAAAAGGGAGAGTCTTCTGATAAAAATGTGAATCAAATTGATGACAATGTAATTTGTCACCTCTATACAGATAATGAGCAAGTCAACGTTATAAAAATCAAGGAAAAAGTGGATAATGGACAAGTAAATGTCACAACGAGAGCCCAAGGTAAAGTTATCTTAAAGGGTACCTCTTCAAAATCCACTGAGACTTTCCCTCAACATCAATATGACTTAGTCAACCAACTTAAAAAAAATCTGGCTCAAATCTCCATTTTAGAACTCCTAAAAATTTCCCCTGCACATAAGGAAATTTTAGACAAAGCCCTTTTTGAGACAACTGTATCCACAGATTTGGATGTGGACCGATTTCAAGCCATGATAGGACATTTGTCCTCACCCACATGCCTTTCATTTTCAGACAAAGACAATGTTTCCATGACTCATCCCCACAATTCATCATTATACTTAGAGGTCATGATCCATAAGTTCCGTGTTAAACGTGTTCTAATAGATGGAGGGGCTGGTCTAAATATATGTACCTTGAAGGTCGTTCAAGCATTAGGGTTTGCAGAAGACTCCATTGATCCTAGAAGGAAGATTACTATAAAGGCATATGATGATGAGGAGAGAATGTCTAAAGGTCTAATCATGCTACCAATCAGAGTGGGACCCGTTATCAAAAATACCTTTTATCAAGTTTTAGATTGAGATCTTGCATACAACATCTTGTTGGGTCGTCCTTGAATCCATGAAATGCAAGTTGTTCCATCCACTTACCATCAATGTCTTAAGTTTCCATATGACAGACAGGAAATCACTATACCAGCTGATAATTCAAACACCCAAACTTGTGCCAATGTCAAAACTCATCAGGATACTTTGGTTCCAAATAATCGAGAAGCACTTGCAAATACTTCTCCTAAGCATGAGACACAAATCAGTCAATTAGCCAAAAGCTTTGACAAGAAACTGCAGTTCAAGGAAAGTGGAGTTGGGGAATATTCCCTTTGTCTTGCTAATCTACCTACATCTCCTAAATCACATGGAAAGCCTTCCATTACACAATAATAGATATCAGCAGCATCAACATCAACACAAATACAAACAGAGCCGACTACCAAGTTCAATGGACAATTTGTCAAAGAAAAGTTTCCCATGGGAGATTCTGAGGATACAGCGATTCTAGATTAGATTTATAAGGATGAAGAAGAAACAGTTCTAAATGTTACCTTACCAACAGATCAATATGGGAAAGGATATTCCATCATGCAAAAAATGGGATATGACAATGGTCCTCTTGGAAAAAGAAAAGAAGGTGTATTTGAGCCTATCCATCTCCCAGGGCTCGAGGCATATGATAAAACTAGAATAGGCTATGATGCTACCCAATCTAAACAGTCACAAGGTAATGTTTTTACACTACAAGAAGGTTCTGACAGGAAAGAAATATGTTTGGCATCAATCCTGAATTGCATAGCAAATAATTATGATACCGATTCTGCTGAATATGAATGGGATACCATCCAAAATGATGAATTTTGGAGGGACAAAGAGGTAGATGTCATACATCAATATACGCCCACTTTAATTAAAGGAGAAGGTTCAGGATCCCAACCACAAGAATCTAAACCACAACGCAACTATGAGTCTAGTGATACTGAGTCGGATTTTAACGAACAAGACTATCAAGAGAATAGTACCATCATTGACCTACCTCATAACTCGGATCCTACAGATAACTCTGTCTTGACCCTAACTATCGCCGATTTCACAAAACCAAATGACATGTTACCTTTAATTCACCCTGATCTCATTGACTGGGATTTGACAGAACCTATTGATATACCTATTTTTCCCAATGACGAAGCTATCATAAACTTCCTTTCCGCTGAAGGTGTTGATAATTGTTCCACTAGCGATTTTTGGTATGAAGTCTTTAATCAGGAGAGTGTCAAGTCTCCTAGCTACAAAAATGAAAATAAAGAAAAATGATCTAGTGGTGAAAACCAGAATATGGCAGTACTAGATCAAGGAAAAGATAAAATAAAGAGCATATCAGATGGTGAAAACCTTTTTGAGGCAACAGCTGATGGGACTCTTGACACTCTCCCGGAGCACTATCATGAGCGATCGCCCATCTTGATCGAACCTACTAAGGAAATCAATATTGCAACTACAGATAATCCAAGGATTTTACAGCTAGCTGAATCAATGACAGATAAAGAAATCCCAGGATTCATGAACTTTCTCAAAGAAAATCAAGTTAATTTTGCTTGGTCATATGCAGACATGTCAGGCCTTGATCCTGATCTCATTATGCACCATTTATCTATCAAACCAGGTGTTAAACCAGTAAAACAAAAGCTCAGAAAGATGAATCCTCATGTAGCACTACTAGTTAAAGAAGAACTCAAGAAGCTCCTAGATGCAGGTTTTATAAGACCAATTGCCTATACAGAATGGATCTCCAATATTGTACCAGTAGCAAAACCAGACAAACGTGTAAGAGTATGCATTGATTTCAGAGATCTTAACAAAGCGTGCCCAAAGGATGGCTTCCCGCTCCCTAGCATCAACACTATAGTTGACTTGACAGCAGGCCATGCCATGCACTCATTAATGGATGGTTTCTCTAGTTACAACCAAATCAAGATTGCACCAGAAGACCAAGAGAAAACAGCTTTCACTTGCTCGTGGGGAACATATTGTTGGAATGTTATGCCTTTCAGCTTCAAGAATGCTGGAGCTACTTATCAAAGAGCTATGACTACGATCTTTCATGACATGATGCACACATTCATGGAGGATTATGTAGATGACATATTGGCAAAATCACACACCAGAGAAGGACACTTGGAAATACTGTCTAAAATATTCACCAGATTGGAGAAATTCAAAGTTCACCTAAATCCTAAGAAATGTGTTTTTTGGGGTCACATCCAGAAAGTTGCTAGGATATATTGTTTCAGAAAAAGGAATTGAAGTGGATCCTGCAAAAGTTCAAGCAATCATGCAGATGCCTCCTCCAAAGAACATCAGTTAATTGAGGTCATTACAAGGGCGGCTACAGTCCATCAGAAGATTCATTGCATAATTGGCTGACAAAATTCTACCATTCACACATCTCCTACATAAAAATGTTCCTTTTAGATGGGATGACAAATGTGAAATGGCATTTCAACAAATCAAGCAGTACCTGATGAACCCACCAGTTCTCATTCCACCCAATCCGGACAAACCATTGATCCTGTATATTGCTGCGACCGAGACATCCTTGGGAGCATTATTAGCACAAGAAGACCATGAAGGGAAGAAACATGCCATCTATTATATTAGCAGAAAATTGACAAGTCATGAGCTTAATTACACTTTCATTGAGAAGGCTTGTTTAGCAGTCGTCTTTGCTTCACAAAAATTTTGACATTACATGCTAACTCATACAATTAATCTTGTTTCAAAAATTGATCCACTCAAATACCTACTAAGTAAAGCATCACTAACAAGAAGGTTAGCAAAATGGGTCATAATTTTGAGTGAGTTTGACATCCACTATGTTGATCGCAAAGCAATCAAAGGACAAGTTATTGCAGATCAACTAGCAGACGCTCCTCTACAAACAGAGCACCCCTTACACATTGAATTTCCAGATGCTGATGTTTTCGCAGCAGACTCTAAGCAGTTATGGTCCTTATACTTTGATGGTTCTTTTACTCAACATGGATCGGGGGCAGGCATTCTCTTTGTCACCCCTCAAGGACATACCATTCCTCGGTCATATAGGCTAATGTTTCCATGCACCAATAACATAGCTGAATATGAAGCACTAATCACTGGATTAAAGACAGCATTGGAATGGAGGATTACAGATCTACAAGTTTATGGTGACTCACAGTTAGTCATTAATCAAATCAATAATGACTATCAAACTAAAGATGACAAGTTGTTGCCATACAAGAAGATGATTGATGACTTCAAAAAGTACTTTGTGAACATTCAGTTCACACAAATTCCAAGGATTGACAATAAAGCGGCTGACACTATGGCCACGATCGCCTCATTGATACAACTCCCAGAAAAATAGACTCGCTATGAATTTCTGGTGGAACAATTATTGACACCTGCCTATGACACACCCGAAAGCCAAATTATCTGCCACCTAGTAGGATCCGATTCACCCTAGTATGGTAAAATTTATACCTACCTAAAAGATGACACTTTACCACCTGACTTATCCCGCAACCAAAAGCATAACTTTATCCGACAATCCTCTCGATATACCCTCATTCGCTGATAACCTTTATCGTCGTGGTCTTGATGGTACTTTACTTCGATGTCTTGAACATGACGAATCTGACAAAGCTTTACAAGAAGTTCATGGGGGCATTTGTGGTACTCATTCGAGTGGACTAACCTTATCTAAGAAATTGATTAGAATGGGCTACTACTGGCCTACAATGGAAAGGGAATCATTCACTTTTGTTAAAACATGCTCAAAATGTCAGATTCATGGGAATCTTATTCATGCTCCTGCACAAGAACTTCATTCATTTACACCCACCTGGCCATTCTCTCAATGGGGGTTAGATCTAGTGGACAAAATTCATCCTTCTTCTTCAAATGGGCATAAGTTCATTATCACAGCGACATAATATTTCACTAAGTGGATTGAGGCAGTACCTCTCTCTAAAGTCACTAGAAAACAAATCTCATCCTTCATACTCAACTACATTATTTGTCGATATGGTATTCCTAATGCCATTATTACAGATAATGGTCGACCGTTCAAAAATTAGGATGTTGATGAACTTTGTGAAAGATTCCATATTCAGCATAGATATTCCATGCCTTACTATCCTCAAGGGAATGGCCAAGCAGAGGCCTCAAACAAGACTATCCTAAAGATCTTGAAGAAAACTGTCAATGACTCAGGGAAGGATTGGCATGTTCAACTCAATCCCGCCTTGTGGGCTTACAGAACTAGTGTCCAAACACCGATAGGAGCAATGCCTTTTGCCCTCGTCTATGGAGCAGAAGCCATATTGCCTTTAGAAATAGAAATACCTTCTTTAAGAGTATCACTAAAAGATCTCATAACAGATAAGGAATACAAAGTTTTCCGACTACAAGAGTTAGAACTTCTAGATGAAAAGAGACAGAGAGCAGCTGACCATTTGAAGGCATACTAGCAGATGATGTCTCGCAGCTATAATCACAAGGTAAAGCCACGTACTTTCCAGGTGGGGGATTTAGTCCTAAAAGAGAACCCATGAAATCAACAAGACCGAGAAAAGAAAGGAAAATTTGAACCAAATTGGCTAGGCCCTTATGTGGTTATTAGGTCTACGGCTCAGGAGCATACAAGTTATCAATGCCATAAGGAGACCTGTTTGATGAACCCATCAACAGCATACATCTTAAGAAGTACTATGTTTAAGTCAGAAAAAGTCTGAAGAAATCCAAAAACAGAAGAAAAAGTCCTGAAGAAATCCAAAAACAATAGAAAAGTCCTGAAGAAATCCAAAAACAGCAGAAAAAGTCCTGAAAAATCCAAAAAGCAATGAGAATAAGTCCTGAAGAAATCCAAAAACAGTTGAAAAAGTCCTGAAGAAATCCAAAAACAGCAGAAAAAGTCCTGAAGAAATCCAAAAACAGCAGAAAAAGTCCTGAAGAAATCCAAAAACAGTAGAAAAAGTCCTGAAGAAATCCAAAAACAGCAGAAAAAGTCCTGAAAAAATCCAAAAAACAGCAGAAAAAAGTCCTGAGAAAATATAAAAAAATCAAAAAGAATGTCATAGGTTGAAAACCTGGCAAACAGGTAGTCTATTGACAGAAAAATACAAAAAAAAATAAAAAAAAGAAATAAAAAAAATGCAATAAATACGGATAGTGAAAATCTGGCAAACAGACGCTATCTGTACCTCTCCATTTATTAGTTCATGTTTTGCACTTTATCTTTTCAAAGCTTCCCTTTTTCCGCATCTTAAGGTCATTACTCGCATCATCCTGCCGCCATTTTCCTAGAGGGTTAAAACGTCTTACCATGGCTTGATCGTCTATACATATTCCTTTCCTCAAGTTGTGTCAATAAACGAGGCAAAAACCTCAACTGGGGGCACTTAACTTTCAGAGCATACCAAAACAGCTAGACCATGACATAGAAATCCGAGCATGCAAACAAACAACAAACTCATGCAACCACTTTATCTGATCATAAAACACTTTTCAGCGAGATGTCATATCCTTGTCTATTGGATGATCCAGAAATCTGAATAATGCATGAAATAACAGTATTATATGTTTGACCACAAGTTGCTTGATTTTTGATATCATTACTCGGGAGCATACTCAATGATGTACTGCACTAGAGTAGCAAGGAACGAGAATGATTTTTCTTTGTCTACTGTCTTGAGGTTAACAGTCTAATATGATGCAAATATGTCACAGGACAGAATGCTCAAAGCAAATATCATCGATGACAGTTCCACATTTGCATCAGAACGGTGGTTAATCTTTGTCTGTTTATGCAAGAAATGCTCAGGTCATCTCGGTTCAATTATACCTCAATGCTTGTGTTCGCTTGCTATATCAAAATTCATGAAAGTTGTACTCTGGTCATCATTGGCGCTAATTTCCCCTCTGATGCTTGTACATACTTCCAACATTTTAAATGTTCTATGATGATTCAAGAAGGCTTGTAATAGGCTCAACAAACTGGTTAGTTTCATATAGTTGCACATTCATTAGATCATTGTATATATCTGCATATTGGATTCACATCGGTGTTTTGAAAGACTGAAGGATTGCATCAACGGTTGTCATACAATTTTGAGGTTTTGTGGAGGACATTGGGACATTTGACTCATTGCATCCGTTCATTATTATCATTTATCATCTTTATCCTTATTATCATCATTTTCATTCATTGCACTCATTCATCTATCATTTCATTCTCATTTTTCATCCATCATTTATCATTTTATCATTCATTTATCATTTATCTTTTCACTTCGTCATCATTATTTATCATTCGCTACATCATTCATTTATTATTTCATTCCTTTATCATTCCATTGTCATCATTATCATCATCATTTACCATATCATTTCATTCATTTTATCAATATCATCATTATTTTATCATTACCATATCATTTATTATTCATTCCATCACTATCATTTTCAATTATTGTTATCATTTTACCATTCTCCTCTTTATTTTTTGTTATCATTTCATTATTCATTTATCATTTATCATTATTCATTTATCATGTATCATTCATTTATCATTTATCATTCGTTATTCATTTATCATTTACCGTTTCATCATTCCATTTATCATTTATCATTTCATTATTCATTTACCATTTATCATTTCACCATTCATTTATCATTTCTCATTTCATCATTCATTCATTTATCATTTTATCATCTCATACCATTTCATTACCATTCACATTTATCATTTTATTATCATATTACCATTTTACATATCATTTATCTTTTCATTATTATTCATACCACATTCATTATCTACCATATCACGATGCATTTCATACATGAAAAATTCAAAAAGAAATTAATATCTCACATATATATATACATCATCACAAAATCATTGCTTACACATCATAATCACTAGATCATCCAACATCATAATAATTAGTCCACACAAATAATAAAAACATATCAAAATCCATCTCAAATCATATATGCATACATAACATAACACAAATGCATCCACATAAAACATCATCAAAAAATACCGCCGCTGCATATCATCACTCATCAAAATAATACAAGTGTCCAATGTCCAATGAAACTAACAATTTCAAAACATCATACATGCGACATGATCAAAACTCAATATACATCAAAATCAGCCCCAAAATGGCTAACTGGTGGATGCCCTTGAAGGAGCCAGTCCGGAAGGAGGTGGCCTGCCACTAGTCCCTACATCAGGATCCCGTCGAGGCCCTGTAACCTCTCTGCCATGTGTCGATGTCCAGGATCGGGTCCTCATCCTGCTGTGTGATCTAGGATATGGCTCTCGCCGCTCAGGAGGGCATAACTCCTCATAATGAACTCTATAGTACTCTACCTCTCTGGCTGCCTCGAATCCCTCTGCAATGGCCTCTCGTAGGGAGGTACTCTCTACGGTACCCATCAGCCTCTGAGCTACACCCTCAGCCTCCTGTGCCCGCCGTCTAAAGGCATCCCTCTCTGCTACCAACTGTGCCACCTGAGGATCCGGGGTAGGCATCTGAACCTGTACCTGTGCCTGTGCCTGTGCCTGTGCCTGAGCCTATGCCTATGCAAGCTATGCCTGTAACTGCACTATCATGCTCTGAGCCTGCACTAACTGACTCTAAAGCTGTACTTGCTACCCCTGAAAGGTCTGCACCTGACCCTGCAACACATCTATATGTGCCTGCTGGGACGAGGATGTCACCCTAATCACCGTCTGAGGCCTAGCACCGGATCTGGACCGTCGGGGAACCTGTACTCTCCGAGGCTGTCTAGTCTCTGCTGCCTCTGCTCATCCCCGTCATCTCCATCATCTCCCTCCTTTGAGCTGCTCTCCTCCTCCCCATCTCCACTCTCCTCACTCTCCTCTCCCTCCTCCTCTCCTCCACCCATCACCTGCTCCCCACCAGCCACACCTCCCGGTATCCCTGCTCCTGGCTGTGGTGCTACTCTGATCGCTTGTGCCTCATCTGGCACTGTGAACTGTGGAAATGGATGTGTGTGAAAGTACTGGGCATAGTCATCTGTCATCCCAGCATCCAAAACCTCTGGCCTGTCCACCCATACCTCGGGCTATAATGCAGTGTACTCTGTATACGCTACCTGGTATGGAATGCATGGCCCCCATCCTACATCCCCCTTATGCCGCCCATAATTAGCAACACCCTGGGGCATCCCCTGTGTGAAACCAAACTGTCTCAGAACCCATAGTGCCAGAAACCTCTCAATAATAAAGGGCGTCTGCCCTATCAGGTATCGTGGTCTGCACACAAATAGCATCTCTAACTGATCTATTGCCCATACCTCACAATCTGTGTAGGGCCTCCATATCACCGAATCCACATCATCCAACACTCGCCGCCAGTACTCTACCTTGACCAGCCTCTACTGGACAACTGCACCAGAATACGCATACACGTACGGCCTCCCTACTGGTCTTGCCCTGGTACAAAGTGGTCTCGTGATAGCAATGTGCTCCCACGCCCAGATCTGCAACAATGTAACTCCACTCGCCAGGCTGGTGGATCCTCTATACACAATCCGATGTAAATCATGATACATGTCCGCTAGGACAGAGCTACCCCAGGAAAATCTCTGTGGCTGAGTGATCATCCACTCCATCATCCTCCCCCAACCCACGGCGAATCCCTTGGACCGATGGTCTGGTCCAAGAAAACCTCCAACAAATGCTGCCAACACCGCCACTAGAGCCGGATACCTGCTGAAATCATCCCAATCTATCCAGTACCCATAAATACCAGGATCACCACATATCCGCTGCAATGCCTCAGTCCCACCAATCTCCTTGTGGTCATAAACCACAAGGGCTCCAACAACCGGAATCCCCAGAATCTGATACACATCCTCTAGCGTCACACTCATCTCACCCGTCGGCAGGTGGAAGGTGTTATGCTCAGAATTCCATCTCTCGGCCAAGGCCATCAACAGTCCTCTGTTGGCCCGAATGCCTCGCGGCATGGCCAACAACGGTCCCAATCCGCAGTCCGCTATCACCTGTAGCTCTGCAGGAGTCAACTCTCCTATCTGCTCCCAACACAAGGGGTACCGCTCTCTGATCTGGAGGCTTTTGAAAGCCTCCTATTTTGTCCAACCATCACAACACATACATCAAATTAGACTCATATCACATGATTTATCTAGCCAACATAACATATTCAATGACTCATATCAAGTGTGACATCAATCTATCAGCATGTCCAATCAATCTACTCTATCATCATTTACTATTTGTTTTTCTTTTCAGGAAAGCAAATTTATCAACACTCATCATTTTCTATTTGTATTTCAATCATGAATGCAAATTTTTACCTTCATCTACTCTTTGTTTTTCAATCGTGAGAAGCAAAGTTATCAAATTCAAATCAATCAATTACACATCTACTCTTTGTTTTTCAATCGCAAGAAGCAAAGTTATCAAATTCAAATCAATCAATTACACATCTACTCTTTGTTTTTCAATCGTGAGAAGCAAAGTTATCAAATTCAAATCAATCAATTACACATCTACTCTTTGTTTTTCAATCGCGGAAAGCAAAGTTATCAGTACTCTATTCGATTTTCTATCCTATCAGCATGATGCTCCGACAATTTATCTATCTATTGACTAAACAAGCAATTTTAATCATCATTTTTCATCACACAAGCATTTTGCAACTTTTTCCCTAAAAGCGCAATTATGTCGCTATTATGCGCAAAAACCCCATATGCGCTAAAATTTTTCTCCTATGCGCTAGACTGTTTACCCAATGCGCTAAAACCCTAAATGCGCAACTCTGTTTCCTTAATGCGCTACTTTAACTACCTGATGCACAACTTTAGCACTTTTGGGCAAAACCCTAAATGCGTCGTTCTGTGCCCTAGATGCGCTAAAATACCTACCTAGCCGATTTCACCCTAAATGCGCAACTCTATCTGTCGGATGCGCTAACAGATCAATTTTTGTTCTATTCCTAGATGCGCTAAGGAATTTCCTAGATGCGCTAGTAGAATTATTGAATGCGCTATAACTATTCCTAAATGCGCTAAAATGTTCAAAATTTCTTATTTTAATCCGACTTAAAACGATTCAAATTCGATCTAAAAAACTAAAAATTGACAACATAGAGGGTTCGAATCACTCACCGGTGGTCCATACGCCGGTGGTCTCTGATATCGTCGCGCCTGCTTGAACCTATGTCTGTGCACGGGGATCACCATCTCGCCAAGTCACTCTCAGAGCTCAAATTTTACTGTAGCAGCAAGGTGAAAATGACACTTCATTTTACCCCTTTTACCTTATAAGGGTCCTTTTAGGGTGGGCATTAGTGGCATTTTCCATTTTTTTTCAACCTCTTTT